>BSBK01002041.1:0-600000 GCA_027943335.1 Chamaecyparis obtusa | reverse complement strand
TACTATGTTATCAAAAATGATATGACATAGGCTTTTATGCCACAACCAACTGTCATCAACTTTAGCAACAAAACAACTTTCTTTTGAATTGAGTTGGAAAACATTACCTCTTGTCTTTGAGCCTGATGCAATCATAACACCATCCTTGTTGTTAATGATGCATTTGTCATCTTTGAACTACAACTAATATCCTTTCCCAAATAACTATCCAACACTGAGAAGGTTATGTTTCAAACCATCAACATAGAGAACATCATCAGTACTGTTCTTCCCATCCAAAGTGATGGCTCCTCTACCAACTATTGGCTTAGGAATGTTGTCACCAAATCTAACCATACCACCATTGTACTTGTCTAGATGAACAAATCTTCCGTTATCACCTGTCTGTTGGACTACACCTGATTTGAAATCTGATTGAAGAATCCATGATTAAAGATCACTCAAGAGTTTCTAATTAGATATGTAATATGATTAAATCATTATTATGTTGTCATTGATGTCAACTATTTTGATAGCACTTAGCTTGTAAGTTACTATATAGAGACATCTAAAGAAAGGTGAAAAAGATGAAGAATAGAAAAATTTACATGAGGAAAGATGTACATGACAGATGAGGATAAGGAACACATTGAGTAACTTGTTGATGAGTCTATGACTTGATGATATTGACTTTATTATGTTGCATTCACCTATGATGAAGTATAGAGCTGAAAGACACAAAGTAGTGTTGTCGGTAAATGATGCATTTCTAGTATACATTGATGGAGTGTAGTGTATACTGATCACAGTATTAACTGAGTAGTGTTCACTAACGCATTTCTTTGTTAACCGAGCAGAACAGAATGAATTAAATGATTAGTTTAGACGATAATATTGACGAGTTGGCAAGAGTATAACATTGAGGTAATAGATAATGTTTGTTACACAAATTGACGGCTGATGAAATTTGGGAAAGATCTAAAGGATGAGAATCAAATGTGTTATTGACACAAGTGCCGAGAAAGTGTGAAGCAGAAAAATCTATGAATGTGGTTAAGTGGAAAAATCTGATGGTGGAGAAGAAATTTTTTTATCTATCTATAGAAGAGAACATAATTTCTTTATGATGATGCTAGAAGAAGTAGAAACTATAGGAATATCATGTGAACAAGGTTTTCATGCATTCTGATCATACTAGTTGAGTAAGAATAGAGCTGCAGAACAATTACCGAGCTACAAAGAGCAATTACCGACGGACAGTAAGTTGATACAGTATTGAATTTGAAGTGAAATATTAATCAAAAGGATTTGTATGGACTAAATATTGATCTATAATCTACAATTGAAGTTGTATTAACGTAGGTCATTTATTGTTACATATTTAACCATTGTATACAGTCAAAATCTCTTAATCGAGTGGACTCTGAAAGTCTTATGATGTATCATTCATAGAATGAACATTGTTATCCTGTCAATCCCATAGTGAATACTAGTTGGATGATAACTTCTAGTCTAAAATCCTCTAACAAGGTCACACCTGATAGTGTATTTGTAAACCTTTAACAAGGTTGGGTCTTAACCGACCTTACTTTAGAAGAGTGAACAATTTTGGGTTGCCGGTCCCAGGTGGTTTTTCGCTTTACAGGGTTTCCATGTTAAATATCTTATGTTATGTGTTGATTGTGATATCTTTGTGTTATCATTATTTACATGTTACATGTTAGATTTGATCGGTAACCGTTATAGTATTTGACTAATAATCGGTAAAAGAACAGACAGTGAAAGTAGTTATTGTTTACCGAGGAGAAAATATTAGAGAAGTTGTTTTGAATTATACATTTTGTACTGGGACACTAGATAACTAATTCACCCCCCCTCTCAGTTATTCTAACAATTGGTATCAGAGCATTGGTTTCTTAGAATGAAGTTTTAAGGACTTAAGCATAAAGGTGTCAAGATGTATAAGAGGGAAGTACTGAAATTGAACAAAGAGAACTTTGTAGTATGGCAAAGTTGAATGAGGCTGCACATATCTGGAATTGGGAACTCTACTCTAGATCTGATGGAGAATGGCTACACACAACCACCCACTGGTCCCTTAACTCTTGATCGACTGAAGGAAAAACATGAACACAATGTTACTATGATGGAACTTGTTGCTGCTTGTACCTGTAATACCCCAAAAATGGGCTATAAGTTCATTAATCTCTTACATCTTCAATTCGAACAAAATCGACATCAAAGTCCTAATCTAAGGCACATCTAAACATCATCGAATCATAATTGATTATCTTAAATTCTGCATCGGGGAATATTCCTAGTAATATTCCTAATCATCATAATTATCTTTAATTTTATAATTATTTGGCAATAAATCACATTTATCCTAAAGTTTGATTAATTGAATATTTTCATATTTAATTAATTAGATTTAATATTTGCCACTTAATTGTGTAATTAAATTTAATTATATCTATTATTAATTATATTATTTAATTTTGACAATAAATCTAATATCATATGAATAATTGATTAAATTTTTATTTAATTAATTAAAGCAAGTTGTCATTATTTAATAATATAGTTTTTAATAAAAGTTTGATTAAATAATTGATTAACCCATAAATCAATTGTTTTATTTTTAAAAGCAGTTAAGTTGGAAATAAATCACTTTATTATTAAATTAATTCATAAATAAAACATGCACAATCATAAAAGCAAACAACTATCAATTATAAATTAAAGCTAAACTCTATTTTGAGTTAAAGCTTAGCTTTTGCATGTTTTTGTGACTTAATTATCTTTATTTAAAAATAACTCAAAAATCAACCTGAGTTATTTGAGTGATTTATGACTTTTTTTCATGCACCTCCAAAGCCTTGGATTTCTATAAAAACAAGCCTCAGCTCTTCATAATTCATCTCATATTTTGAACAATCACGCTGGAGAATTGGAATTGAAGAATCAAAGCTCTTGCGAATCGACATCTTTGTGAGATCAATCTTATTTTTGCATTCATATTGTATATCATTGTTAGATTAGCATTGCATATCAATTTTCAATAACATTCATAGCATATCAATTTCATATTAGCATAGATTCATATCAATTTTTTTCATTATTATTGCATAGAAAATTAAAAAAAATATAGATTAATTGCATTCAATTCATATCTAGATCAATTGCATTCAAATCCTTCATTTAGGTGTCGTCTAGGTCACTGATCTCGATTACAATCTGAGAACATTAGTCTCGCACCTATTAGAAGGCAGTAAATCGCTTGGTTAGATAGTTTTCAATTTTGCATGATTTTGATTATAGCTAACCTCTAATGTTTTACTGAGTGTTGTGTCTACAAATTAGGTACAAAATTTACACACACATTTCTGGTGCCCACCGTGGGGCAACCCACCTTTGCATGCTGGTTTTGATTTTTTTGGGAGCTAAAACCCCAAAGTTTCAAAGATTTAATTTTATCTCCCAAACGGCTTGGATTTTTGGTCTAAAATTTGTTTTGCAAGTTGGTGACATATCAGGAAAGCTTCGATAAAAAGTTTAGAATTTTATAAATTTTTTTGAGTTTTTAATAATTTTTTTTTAATTTTTCATAAAAAATTAATTTTTGGCGTAAATCAGAATATTTTTTGGAAATTTTTACATTTTCATAAATCTCTTCAAATTATATAGGGGGTATATTATTTGTGTTTTAAATTTGGATGCAATTTAATAGCTCAAATAGTCAATTTGCAAAAATTGGTCTATTTTAATAAAATGGGTCTCTAGGGCACAAATGAAGAGATTTTTCTAAAATTTTTGCATTTTTGGAAAGCTCTCTATTTTTTAGTAGGGGTCTCTATTCTGAGTTTCTATTTTTGTGGCCAAAATCATATCAAAAAAATTAGATCTTGTTGACTAGGTCAAATGCAGTGCAAAAAAAATTAAAATTTTGTGATGGGTATGCACTTATTTTTCATATGATTCAATGCATGATATGAGTTGTTATTTGGATTAATTTCTGGTTATTATTGCTCCTAACAATTGATTTTTAGATCTAACCCTAGGGTTTTCATAAGTTGAATATACCTTGCATATCTTGTTTGCTTGTTGGCTTGTTGGAGAGTTCGTAGCTTGCTTGTATAGTAAAGCTCAACAAAAATTGCTAAAAATCAGATAGAATCTACTAAGCACGTTGCAAGGATCCCAGGTATTCTCCTTCATCTAATAACATTTTGATTTGGGACTTAAAATAAATCTCTTATGTGTCAAGCTTGTGTGCATCTTTTCATGCTTTTGATCTATTTTTACACACTTGCATAATTTGATACTAGGTTGTGATTCCTTAAGGATTCATTAAGTAGTCTTAGAATACGTGTGATTGATCTTGATTGCTATCTTGGGTTATTGGACTTGCTAATTCACCGGCCCCTCATTTCCACCCCGTGGTTGCAATCTCAGCGCCATAAAGGGGAGGGGTCAACAGGACATAAGCGTTAAGTGTTCCACTTGGCAACCCTTTTGTGCTTTTAGGAACTCACTTGTTTTCTAAGTTGGGGACTCATTTTCAGCTTGTGTGAGGTGTTAAGTGTTCCACCTTATGGACTCATCTCATATTTTTTTTAAGCGTTAAGTGTTCCTCTTTCTACTTTTTGGGTGCTTTTGGTAGATTTACTTTCGGGAATATATTTGTGCTCACATAGTAATTAGGCCCTATGAACACTATTCATGATTCTTGAGAGATTGGATTCCTAGAGAAATCTTTCTTGATGATAGAATCCTTGTAGGTAGGGAGGATACTTAGTGCATTTCACATTCAACTTGGTTAGTGTGTCTTCTCTTATTGATCGACACATTCTCTCTCCGGAGAGGTTGATAGATCACGTGGGGTTGATATCATGAGCTTTGGTGAATCAAAATTGGTTAGTGCATCTTCTCTTATTGATTGATACATTCTCTCCCTGGAGAGGTTGATAGATCACGTGGAGTTGATATCACAGACTTTGGTGGAACAAAATTTTGTCTTAGCGTGTCGGATTAATCTGCTTTCTTTGTTTGGGTTAAAAGTGAAAAGGTGTCAAAAACCTTAGATCTAGAGCCAAGTCCCCTTGTGGTATACATCTATGAGTCACCTTTAGAGAGGGTTAACTGTAGCGGACAATCCCTTCACAGGGCAAACTGTGTTGATGGAACCTCAAGCGATAATAGCCATTTTCACCATGGTAGTGACAGCCACTATATAAATGTCCTTGTGGAAGAAATCTCCATGGGTATGGTTCATTTTTGGGTTGTCAAATCTCCCTAGCAGCTCTTGAAGATTAAGTTCTCGGACTGTGTCAAAACCCTGGTGCGCAGGGATTAGAGTTCACCCCTTTGAATCATAAAAGTTGTAGAGTCAAACCATTACTAAAAACCCTAGAGAGGCCAATTTTTCACTTTTAGGTATATGTGTGTTATTGCAAAACTTTTCAGAACATACATAATTAGTACTCTCAGGGATTAGCACAATTTGGTCACTTGATTGTTCATGCGCAAGGTTGCTTTTGCGCTTGTTCATTATTTTCAGACGTGCTTGGAATCACTTGCTTGCTATTCTGCATGCTTGTTTATCTACTTGGCTATTAAAAATGATCAAATCTGGTATAACCTTCAAAATTTGGACAGTACAATTTGCAAATAATCTAAAACTGAAGACCTTAAATTTTGCAAAAATTGACGTAAAATATTTCTGGAGTCAAAAGTCATTTCAACAAGTCAAAAGTCGTACGAGTTTTATCAAGTGTCATTTTAGTATTGCCCATCTATTGTACGATTGAGAACCTAGTGTCGTACGAGTTTTCAAACCAGCAAATTCAAGAAAGTTAAAACCCTGTTAGCAACTGTCGTATGAGTTTTGTCAACTGTTGTTTCATTGCTACCCAACTATTGTACGAGTTTAGCAACTATCATTTCATAGACTACCCGGTGTCATACGAGTCTGCAGAGTGTCATTTGGAAAAATTTGAGAGAGTTGTCAAAAATTGTCAAATTGCAAGATATCCAATGTTTCTAGCCTAGTTCCATAATCTATCAAAAATATCATTGTGTCAAGAACAAATCAGTAGCTATTGAAAATCAGTACACATGAGGAAGAAATTTTGATCGCCACTATGATGAAGCAGCTGCAAGCTATGGAAGTCCAGCTTGACAAACTTAAGAAAGAAAAGGAACCTCTATAATCTTTTCCATTTGATAAAGACTTGTACATGTCACCATGCCCCCGAAAAAAAATTGAGCAATATGATACCTCTTCCGCAGAGAGTGACACATCTAGCTTTGGAGACTATGATGACTATGATGATAGACAATGTAATGATACCTATGACACCTCTGTTCCTAAGAGTCCTCCTCATCATTCATTCTTGCTTACTACAAATGGGCCATCACATTGGATAGATCGTGATGGTGATCCATATGATTTTGATTTTGAAAGAGACTTTGATGGCTTTTGTGGAAAATATCTTGATTATGATCCATCTACTACTGCTGAGGACTATAAAATACATCGTGCTAGCTTGAAACGTCAATACTATAAGGATCTCTCCTCTAAGAACTCTCCAGCTGAAAATAAAGATTACACTCTCAAGCAAGATCATGTTAATGCTGAACCTTTGTTTGGTGATGGTTCCCTTCCATCCCCTACTTCCTCCAATACCTGTACATTTCTTAAAGCTTCCGAGTCTTTCAAATCTTTCACAGAACCTTCATCTGACACAAGCCTTGATACTTTTCATGTGGTTCCCTATAGTTATCCTCCAGGGCTACCTCTTAAAGAAACTCAAGCTAACCTTCACTTGGCTGCAAAGACTTTCAATAATGATAAACATAAAGAGCCTAACCCTTCATATGCTATAATCCCTACTTTAGCTAGTCCTCCACCATCTCTTCCAAAGTCATCCATACAATCCCCACATGCTTCCTTGTCCTTAGAAGTGGATCCATGTCAAGAGGACTCTAAAAATGATGAAGAAAAGAACATAAAGAAAGATCAAGATCAAGAACCCTCCATGTCATCCACTCCTTTTCACGATGTCTCTTATCCACCTCAGGGTTCTTTTGATCCTGTACCCCCTTTTTCATGCATTCCACCATGTCTTAAGTCTTCGCCTAAGCAAGATCAAGCTACTACTTACACCGTTGAGCTTATTGACAATCAAAAACCTTACTACGCTTGCGCTTTCCAAAGATGATACTTCCATTAAGGTTGGTAAAAATGGTGTTCCTTCCAATGTTAAGCCTATTGAAAAACAAGAGAAAAATTATGCGCTTATGCTATCCGAAGATCCTTGTCAAGATCAAAGTCTTGTATCTTCTTGTTCTACCACTCCATGTTCACTTCCACTTTCTACTCTTCCTAAGTCTTTGCAAGCTTTGAACAATCCTATCAAAGAAGGTTCTCATATTCAAGATGTCCATGATTCTATTGAAAATTCTAATACTCACTCTAAAGATGTTGATATCCTTGGTTGTCATATAGATGCTGATGAACTTATTGATTATCTTTTTGCATCTTCCACTTCCATCCTTGGACCTCTTCCACCACTACTAAGGGCTTCATGCCTTCCTTCCATCTTGGGTCCTTATGTCCCTTCACTTTCCCCTCCTAACTCTCCTGATTCGCCATCCATCTTGGGTCCTTACATACCTCCATCTCCCATCTTTCCTCAAGATCAACATAGATGCATACCCTTGAATCCTTTTCATCCACCCACCCATCTAAACCAGTCATATCCTCCCTCTTCCACAAATCTCAAGTCTTTTGGAAGTAACTTGAATGTTCAATACAAGAAAAAGAAGCAATACAAGAATCCATCAAAAAAAGAAGATCACCATGTCTCCTCTAATCGACATGGAGGCATAAAGTCAAAAGAGATATCTAAGAAAAAAACTACAAGACAAGTATGGGTTCCAAAATCCATCATTGAAGATATTCTCTCTAGATCATCAAAAAGAAATAAAAAGCCTACGGCTATATGGATTCCAAAGTCTCTCTTGAAAGAGTCTGGTGTTGAGAAAAAAGTGAAATTGACATTCAAGCTTCCAAAGGCTTCCACTTCATCTCCCTCCAAAAATATTCTTCCATTTCATGTGCCTAAACCACAACCTCTGCTATCCATTCACCATATTCCTTCACGTATTCCTTCATTCACAATTCCTCCATTCTCTCACCACCCTTAAGGTATGTGCTAATGTTGAACTTGCCTTCCTTTCCATCTACCCTTTCACAATCCTTCCATGCATTATCCTTCTACCTCCTATCCTTTTTCCTCACTTGCCTATTCCTCCTATCTTCCAACCTCACTTGCTTTACATAAAACCTTATCCTCCATTTTTCTCTTTCATCTCCCTTTCCCTATCAGCATCTTTGAGCATGTCATTTTGAATCCTTGGCATATCATGGTTTATCCTTTCAAGGAACATTATCTAAATAGATTGCCTTCTTCCAAAAAAAAAAGAAATGAAAAAAAAATAAAAATTAAAAATGTGCCTTGGTGAAAACCTGGAAACAGGCACCTTGGTAGCAAAAGTAAAGAGAAATAAATTCATCCTATGGTGAAAACCACTTCCTTGTGGCACCTTGGATAAGTACCATGATGAAAACTTGGCAATCAAGCATCATGCGTAGTTCTTCTACATATTTCATCCATTCCATCTTCTCTCTTTGATCTTGACAAGGTTGACCTATACATGAACATTTGGCTATTTTGTGAGCTATCTTACGATGATCTTGTTTTCATTCCCTTCCTATTTAGCCTTCATATTTATTTTCCTTCATTCATTCTAGCCTTTCACCATCCTTTTCCCCTTTGGTCTTGATCTAATAACAAAAAAAAAGAGTAAAACACAATGCTATGAAGCCTCTTGACATGGCTACTCCTTTGGACTACATCCTGTCCTTCTTTGGCATTACGCTTTTGTGACTTATCTTATGCTGGCCTTTCATTGCTTGTCCAACTGTACTTTACATGACAATTTTTTCCTAGCTTGGATATTCTTGAAGAGTTTTCCCTTGAGGATTTCTTCCCTTCATTAGCTTTCATTCTCTTGTCTTCCATCTCTTCCACTAGCTTGCCAATCCCTCTTGTTCTCCACCTTGCTAGACATTGGGATTGCATGATATAATCTTGCTTGGGAGTTTGCAATGGAAAAAGATGCTAACAAGTATACCAAGTATCAGAGCCAGTATCAGAACAAGTATCAGAACAAGTATGAGAGCCAGTATCAGAACTAGTATCAGAACATGTATCAGAACAAGTATCTGAACCAATATCAGAACTAGTATCAGAACCAGTATCAAAATCAGTATCAGAACAAGTATCAAAACAAGTATCAGAATGCCTATAGGGGCTACACCTTTCTCTTTAAGTTTATGGGTCTAAAGCGGTACTACCTATTGAGGTTGAAATCCCATCACTCAGAATCAGAATGCATGGACTTGTCACTGATGAAGACTACAGAGTGTCTAGGTTACAAGAACTTGAATTACTAGATGAGTGCAGACAAGAAGCATATGATCATCTCAGAGTGTATCAGAAAAGAATGTCTAGAGGCTACAACAAGAAAGTCAGACACAGAGAATTTCAGGTTGGTGATCTAGTGTTGAGAGAAAATCCTAAAAATCAATCACATCGAGAATGCAAGGGGAAGTTCAAACCCAATTGGATGGGTCCCTTTGTTATCACTACTACTTTTGGCTCTGGTGCCTATCAAATCTCAATTACTGAAGGAGAACACCTCCGAGAATCAATCAACGTTCTCCATCTGAAGAAATTCTATGCCTAAAGCATTCAGTGCTTGGTAAATGTCCTGAAAAAATCTTAAAAATCAGAAAAAGTCCTAAAAAAATCAACATCTTGGTGAAAACCTAGCAATAGGCACCTTGATGATTCACAAAAAAAATCAAAAACTATCAAAAATTCAAAAAAATCAAAAAATATCAAAAGTACAAAAAAATTGAAAAAATGAAAAATACAAAAAAAAAAGAAAAAAAGAAAAAGTGCCTTGGTGAAAACCTGGAAATAGGCGCCTTGTTAGCAAAAATAGAATCTCTGCCAAGATGGTGAAAACCCGACAAACGGGCACCATTTGTTCAAAATGCTCCATCTATCAGCACAATCTTGGTCTTTCCTAGCTTTCAGTCTTGCTTTAGTTGTACATATCTCCCGGTTTGTTTCAACATTTCTAGTTTTCAATAAGTCAGTTTATACACCAATTAGCTTGCGCGTCTGTATCCAATCAATGTTCAAACTTGGGGGCAATCAATGTCATATCCTATGGCCTCCAATGTATCTTAGATGTATCCTATCCAGTCAGAGTCCTTTGAAGCTTCAAGTTGAGTTAGTCAGTCTGTCTCATCTCCAGAAAAGATTTTGCATTTACAATAACGCAATCAAACATCAAAACTCAACTGAAAACAATCTATGCTTTTTACATGCTTTTATCTCCTTGTATGCTTACTGATTCGCATTGAGATTTTTGCATATTATGTCCCTTCGAGCTCTTCGATGATGTCCTTTATAGGATTTAGAGAGTGATGACTGGGGGCATAATCTTTTCTTTGTCTTCTGCTTGTATGTGAAAATCTAACAACTTTGAAAATTTCATATTGAAATGGTGTCCGACTATAAGAGCCTCTATCTCGAATTGGATGGCCATGCGTACCTCGACCATTGATACCCAGACAATTCAAGGAAGTTTGATCTAACTATTGTCTTTTTGAGTAAGTTCTTTCTCCTACTATGGAATGCAATCTTGCCTAAGGATGTGAACAATAAAGGGTCACTACGGGTAATTCACATTGGATTTAGAATGATCTCTTGACTGTTTGATGTGTTTGCAATGCAAGGCATACTCAGGTCATCACGACATTTATGTTTTGATGCTTGTACAAATTTCTATATCAAAATGGACATGATATTCAGGTCATCTTGGCGTTTGTGCCTTGGTGCTTATATCTGATCCAACATTCTGAAAATAAATCAATATTCATATGTCCATGGTTGTATAACCAGTGGGTGTTGTATTGATTCATGCGCATATAAATCGATATTCATATGTCTATGGTTTCATAGCTAGTGGGCATTGTATTCATTTATCCGATTACCTAAAAGTTCAATGATGATAACAAATCGACATATGATCAGTGACTAGGTCCTAGGTCTTAGGTTGCATTTCATTTTGCATGTTTGCATAATCTCACAATGATTAAATGAACTTCAATGCTTAAATGATTCTTCAAATCGCATCTTCAAGTCTAACAAGAACTGAATCTCACACGAAGGTTCCTCTAATGAAATAGCAAGTAGAATCCTTTTTCAGGATCAAAATTCAAATATGAGATCATTCATATTATTAATTGCTTGCATAATCAACCTTCAATCATCACAAAAATCTAGTATTCAACTTAACTGATTATCTTCCATCAAACTATCAAAAATTCAACTTGGTCAATCATGGTCAACTCATAGTCAAACCTAGTCAAACTTGGTCTTTTGGGACCTTCCAAAAATGCAGAATGTGTTCTTGAATGTGTTTCACCACACTTCTCAAATCAATTAACATGCTTCTAAACTATAACGCTGACTTTTCTTGTCAGATTTCAATTTTCATCCCGAAGGGGGCATGGTATTGCACATCATTCAAAGTCTATCAATCAAATTTATCAATATCTTTCATCAGTAATCAAGACAAACAATCACGTCTAGTTACTGATTAATAAAAAAAAAAGACCTCATCGCTCGGGACAAATCTATCATCACTTGGGGCATATCAGATTCATAGATCCATATCAATCTGGTATTCTCTTAATCTTGTAATCTGTATTAGTTTTTGCAACCATCAGATCATAGTGTTCT
The DNA here is from genome assembly GCA_027943335.1 of Chamaecyparis obtusa. Classification (NCBI taxonomy): domain Eukaryota; kingdom Viridiplantae; phylum Streptophyta; class Pinopsida; order Cupressales; family Cupressaceae; genus Chamaecyparis; species Chamaecyparis obtusa. The sequence goes on along the minus strand of BSBK01002041.1, from coordinate 588,133 downwards.
TTCCTTGGTTCTTCGGCAACTGAAGGGTTTGGATGTGATACCTGCTAGTTCTGCTAAGACAATCGAGTCTAGAACGGGTCACTCACTTCTTTGCAATCCTAAGGTTTGGAATCAGGCATTTTGGACGCTTTTTCGCAATCATAGGTTCATTTTCTATTATAGTGAACATTATCTTTGGTCATTCAGGACCTATTATCTTCATATCAAATTCAATATCAATCAACTCCTATCTCAATATCTTTCAATCGGTATCTATCTTGATATCGGTTTATCTTTTGAATCAGTTTCATATCTTTATCAAACACAGACTATCTTTGAACCACTGCGCTTCACACAGTAATTCAAAGAGGGGCAAAATGTAATACCCCAAAAATGGGCTATAAGTTCATTAATCTCTTACATCTTCAATTCGAACGAAATCGACATCAAAGTCCTAATCTAAGGCACATCTAAACATCATCGAATCATAATTGATTATCTTAAATTCTGCATCGGGGAATATTCCTAGTAATATTCCTAATCATCATAATTATCTTTAATTTTATAATTATTTGGCAATAAATCACATTTATCCTAAAGTTTGATTAATTGAATATTTTCATATTTAATTAATTAGATTTAATATTTGCCACTTAATTGTGTAATTAAATTTAATTATATCTATTATTAATTGTATTATTTAATTTTGACAATAAATCTAATGTCATATGAATAATTGATTAAATTCTTATTTAATTAATTAAAGCAAGTTGTCATTATTTAATAATATAGTTTTTAATAAAAGTTTGATTAAATAATTGATTAACCCATAAATCAATTATTTTATTTTTAAAAGCAGTTAAGTTGAAAATAAATCACTTTATTATTAAATTAATTCATAAATAAAACATGCACAATCATAAAAGCAAACAACTATCAATTATCAATTAAAGCTAAACTCTATTTTGAGTTAAAGCTTAGCTTTTGCATATTTTTGTGACTTAATTATCTTTATTTAAAAATAACTCAAAAATCAACTTGAGTTATTTGAGTGATTTATGGCTTTTTTTCATGCACCTCCAAAGCCTTGGATTTCTATAAAAACAAGCCTCAGCTCTTCATAATTCATCTCATATTTTGCACAATCATGCTGGAGAATTGGAATTGAAGAATCAAAGCTCTTGCGAATCGACATCTTTGTGAGATCAATCTTATTTTTGCATTCATATTGTATATCATTGTTAGATTAGCATTGCATATCAATTTTCAATAGCATTCATAGCATATCAATTTCATATTAACATAGATTCATATCAGTTTTTTTCATTATTATTGCATAGAAAATAAAAAAAAATATAGATTAATTGCATTCAATTCATATCTAGATCAATTGTATTCAAATCCTTCATTTAGGTGTCGTCTAGGTCATTGATCTCGATTACAATCTAAGAACATTAATCTCGCACCTATTAGATGGTAGTAAATTGCTTGGTTAGATAGTTTTCAATTTTGCATGATTTTGATTATAGCTAACCTCTAATGTTTTACTGAGTGTTGTGTCTATAGATCAGGTACAAAATTCATACACACAGTACCGACACTGAATTTGAAGATATTAAGACATGCACTACTGCCAAAATAATGTGGGCTAAATTAACACAAATATACAGTGGAGATTTGAGTTTCAAAAGAGCCCGAGATGAAAGTCTAAGAGGCAAATTTGATGATATGAGAATGAAAGAAGGTGAGAACATTGTCCAATATTCAAATAGACTCAAAGAGGTGGTACATGCTATTAGAGCATTTGATGGAGTAATTGATGATGAAACAGTGATAAGCAAGATTCTCAGAACTTTGCTACCAGTTTATGCAATCAGGATTTCTGCAATTCATGAAACAAGAGCTACATCCAACCTTACTCTTGACACTCTGATTGGTAAACTTACAACCTTTGAATTAAACAATTTTGATAACACTGTTGTTCCTTCTATTGAATCTACTTTCATGTCTTCTTTGAAGATCGGAAAGTCTAGTAGGAATAGTAAGAATTGTGATAGTGATGACAATACTCATGATGACTTAATGAGCTTGAAGCACTTATGGCTAAAAGATTTCCCAAAGGAAAAGGAAGGTATAGAGGAAAGCTACCTTTGGCATGCTTTAATTGTAAAGAAGTTGGTAACATCACTTCTAGATGCCCTCAGAAGAAAGATGATGATCGATCCAAAGACTGATCTGAAGGAAGCTATGGGAGAAGAGTCAATAGAGGCTACCAACACAACAATAGAGACAACTGAGATGAAAAAGGAAAAAAGGCATGTTACATAGCCGAAGATATTGAAACTGAATCTGATTCTGAAGATGACATAGAAGTTGTATTTGTTGCCATGAAAGATGACTCAGAGGAAGAAGAGAAACATGAAGAGACAACACTGATCTCTAAAGTAAGCAGAAATGATACATGGATCATAGACAGTGGTTGTACACATAATATGACTAGTGATGTAGAGAAGTTTGATCATTTTGTTGAATATAATAGAGGATCTATGAGAATGGGAAATGATGCACCTTGTATGGTAAGAGGTAAAGACTCACTGATGATCAATGATAGATTACAATGTGAAAATGCATACTAGGTAGATGGACTAAACTATAATCTGTTAAGTGTGGCTTAGCTGAACAATTGAGGCCATCGACTGGCTTTTGAGAGTAAAAAGGTAAAGATCTATGATGATGGAGGAAGACTTGTTGGAACTGGTACACAATCTAGAGGTAATCTATTCTCTCTTGATATGGATCAGTCTTCTTGTTTGTTAATAAAGGATGAAGATGCTTGGTTGTGGCATAGAAGGTTATGCAATGTGAACTTTGACAACATGATCAAGATTAGTAGAAAGAAAAGATTTAGAGGATTGCCTAACTTGACAAAACTTGATCATGCCATGTGCCATGAATGTCAGAAAGGTAAGATGACTAAGTCTAGTTTTAAAAGTAAAGACTATTCAACAAAGAAGATACTTGAGTTGGTTCATACCGATCTATGTGGTCCTATGAGAACTTAAAGTTGTTCTGGTGATAGATATTTTATTCTTTTTGTTGATGGCTATACTAGACTGATGACTGTTATGTTCCTAAAAGAGAAATTTGAAGCTTTCAAAATGTTTAAGTGGTATAAAGCTAAGGTAGAGAAAGAAATGGGAAAGGAAATAAAATACTTAAGATTTGATAGAGGAGGTGAATTTATCTCTGATGAATTTACTAATTTTTGTAATGAGCATGGAATCAAAAGGCAGGTATCTGCACCGAGGACACCTTAGCAAAATGGCATTGCTGAAAGGAGGAACAGGTCTATAATTGACTATGCTAGAATATTGGTGATACAGAAGAATGTTGCTCAGACATATTAGAGGGAAGTTGTCAGTACAACTATGTATGTTCTTAACCGAGTACAACTGAAGAAGGACTCCAATTGAACACCTTATGAACTATGGTTTGGACACAAACCTACTATAAGTTATTTCAAAATTTTTGGAAGTAAATTCTTTATTTTGAAAGATAAGAGATATGGAAAATTTGATTCTAAAGGAGATGAAGGGATATTTCTAGGATATTCCACTACAAGTAAAGCATATAAATGTTTGAATAAGGTTACAAACAAAATAGTTGAAAGTACTAATGTGCGTGTTGATGGGTTTGATGACAAGTACATAGAGGAAAGTACAAAGGAACCAGAAGACTATGGTAGATTCACTTACATTGAACATCTAGAGTATCTACCGATGCCACAAAATTTAACAATCGGTCAGCAAGAAAACAATGCATGACAACTGGCAACACAAACTAAGGAACAAGATGGAGCTACTGAGCAAGGAAATGACCCTGAGCAGGATGAGAAAGAAAGGAGAAATCAAGTTTTGGCTAGTTTCTTCAGAAGCCATCATCCCGAGACACAAATCATTGGAGACAGACATGCTAGAATACAAACTAGAAGCAAAACAAGACAAGGTACATGTCTAGTTTGTGAATTTGAACCTAAAACTGTGAAAGTTGCTTTAGAGAATGAAGAATGGGTTAATGCAATGAAGGAAGAAATAGAGAAAATAGAGAAGAATAAAACCTGGTCCTTAGTACCCTAACCAAAAGATAAGAATGTTATCAGTACTAAGTGGATATATAGGAATAAATTGAATGAAAATGGTGAAGTCACAAGAAATAAAGCTAGATTGGTATGCAAGGGATATGCACAGGAAGAAGGCATTGACTATGGTGAAACATTTGCACCTATTGCTAGATTAAAAGAGTTAGAATGCTACTTGCATATGCTGCACACAAGAAATTCAAAGTCTATCAAATGGATGTGAAGTCAACATTTTTAAATGGTATAATTGAAGAAGAGGTCTACATTAAACAACCTAAAGGTTTTGTTGATCCTGACAATAAAGACATGGTATGTAGATTACATAAAGATTTATATGGTTTGAAGCAAGCACCGAGAGCATGGTATGAAAGACTACATACTTACTTGTTAAGTATTGGATTTGTAAGAACAAGTGAAAACAACAATCTGTATGTGAAAGGTGATACTGATGATACTATTATCATTGCTAAAATATTTGTTGATGACATTATTTTTGGAGGCTCAGATCTTGTCTGCAAGGCATTTGCTGATGAAATGCAAAAGGAATTTGAAATTTCTATGTTCAGAGAGATTAAGTTCTTTCTTGGACTACAAGTGATTCAGGAGAGTGATGGAATATTCATCACACAATCTAAATACATAAAGGAAGTACTGAAGACATTTGGCATGGAAGATGCTAAACTTGTGGAAACACCAATGGCTACTGGATGCAAATTGACAAAGGAGGGTGAAACTACAGAGGTAAATTAGACACTTTACCGATCCATGATTGGTAAATTAATGTATGTAGTTCACAGTAGACCACATATAGCACATGTTGTGGGTATTGTTGCAATATTTTCTACTAATCCTAGAGACACACATGATAGCTACAAAAAGGATCTTAAGATACCTGAAGAAAATAGAGAATTATGGATTATGGTATCGTAAGGAAGGAAAGTTTGAACTGAAAGTTTACATAGATGTTGATTGGGCTGGAAATGTGGATGATAGAAAAAGCACCACCGGAGGAGCATTTTTCTTTGGTGAAAGACTTGTAACCTAGACAAGTAAAAAGCAAGCTTGTATTTCTCAGTCTACAGCTGAAGAAGAATATGTTGCTACTGCTACTAACTATTCAAACATTGCATATAACAAACAAGTGTTGGAAGGAATGAATGAGGTAATCATTGACCTGGTGATTATATATTGTGACAACACTAGTGCTATTAATATTTCAAAGAATCCTGTGATGCACTCTAAGACAAAGCATATATCTATTAAGTATCATTACTTAAGAGAACAAGTGCAAGAGAAGCAAGTGAAGTTAGAATTTGTCACATCTAAAGAACAACTTGTAGATATTTTTACAAAGCCTCTACTGAAGGACACATTTGAATACTTGAGGACTAGACTTGGGGTCTGTCCCCTACCTATCGGTCACTAATGTGATCTGGTTGTTGCATCAACCTATTTTTATCAAAAGATCACTCATGTTGATGCAGCATAGTTCACACTTTGAATCATGCTCAAGGTTGTGATTAAGTTTGAGAACTTGAACCGATTGGAATATCAGTATTCAGAGATACAGAGGAAGACAAAATTGTTTTTTTATTTGTTTCTTTAGAATTACTGTCAAAGGGAGAGATAAATAATATGAAAAAAGGAACAAGCATTGATGAGAATTATCTGAGGGAGAGACAATATGAATGAGATAGAGTATTGAAGATCAGTTACAGAGAACAGAAGCATGAACATGAGAACTGAAAAGATCACAACTATAGAATGGTAAAGTTGTATTATTTAATGTTGGTTTAGTAATGTAGTGATTAAACATATTAAGTCTATTCGACTTACAACATTTTGTTCATAAAGTTGTAGAATGTATGTTTGGTATGTGTATGGTACATTTCATATTACTTGAGTTTCCATCAATGCCAAAGGGAGAGATTGTTCGACTACAACTGATTTGGAATTTGATTGAAGAATCCATGATTAAAGATCACTGAGGAGTTGTTGATTAGATATGTAATATGATTAAATTAGTATTATGTTGTCATTGATGTCAACTAGTTTGACATCACTTATCTTGTAAGTTACTATACTGAGACATCTGAAGAAAGGTGAAAAAGATGAAGAATAGAGAAATCTACATGAGGAAATATGTACATGACAGATGAGGATAAAGAACACATTGAGTAACTTGTTGATGAGTCTATGACTTGATGATATTGACTTTATTATGTTGCATTCACCTATGATGAAGTATAGAGCTGAAAGACACAAAGCAGTGTTGTCGGTAAATGAAGCATTTCTAGTATACACCAATGGAGTGTAGTGTATACTGATCGTAGTATTAACCAAGTAGTGTTCACTGATGCATTTCTTTGTTAACTGAGTGGAACAGAATGAATTAAATGATTAGTTTAGTTGATAATATTGATGAGCTGGCAAGAGTATAACATCGAGGTCATAGATAATGTTTGTTAAACAGATCGACGACTGACAAAATTCAAGAAAGATCTAAAGGATAAGAATCAAACGTGTTATTGACACAAGTGCCGAGAAAGTTTGAAGCAGCAAAATCTATGAATGTGTTTAAGCAGAAAAATCTAATGGTGGAGAAGAAAATGATTTATCTGTCTATATAAGAGAACATAATTTCTTTCTAATGATGCTAGAAGAAGTAGAAATTGCAGGAATATCATGTGAACAAGGTTTTCATGAATTTTGATCATACTGGTTAAGTAAGAACCGAGCTATAGAACAATTACTGAGCTACAAAGAGCAATTATCGACAGACAGTAAGTTGATACAATATTGAATCTGAAGTGAAATATTGATCAGAAGGATTTGTATGGACTGAATATTGATCTGTAATCTACAATTGAAGTTGTATTAATGCAAGTCATTTACTATTACATATTTAACCATTGTATATAGTCAAAATCTCTTAACCAAGTGGACTCTAAAAGTCTTATGATGTATCATTCGTAGAATGAAAACTGTTATCCTATCAACCCCATAGTGAATGCTGGTTGGATGATAACTTCTAGTCTAAAATCCTCTAACAAGGTCACACCTAACAATGTGTTTGTAAACCTTTAATAGGGTTGCGTCTTAACTGACCTCACTTCAGAAGAGTGAACAATTTTGGGTTGCTGGTCCCAGGTGGTTTTTCCCTTTACAAGGTTTCAACGTTAAATCTCTTGTGTTATGTGTTGATTGTGATATCTATGTGTTATCATTATTTACATGTTACATGTTATATTTGATCGGTAACTATTATAGTATTTGACTGATAATCGATAAAAGCACAGATAGTGAAAGTAGTTATTGTTTACCAAGGAGCAGAAATTAGAGAAGTTGTTTTGAATTATACATTTTGTATTGGGACACTGGATAACTGATTCACCCCCTCTCTTAGTTATTCTAATACTATCATGTGATGTGAACAACCACTATTTATAATCTAGTTTGTGCTTATGTCTGCTTGGAAAATCAATGCTAGTTCTTGTTTCTCTTTCACATCTTTGTGTTTAGTCTTATTATTCATTTTGTCTACAATAGCAATGAATCCAATTTCTTCTTCACCCGATTCTTCATTAGAAACTCCATCTCTAGCAAAGTAACATTCTTTAGAGGACTTAGGCTTGTAATCCTTCTTGAACTTTCTAGCTCTAGTAGGACATTTAGATGCAAAGTGACCTATCTTATTACATGAAAAACACTTAAATGGAAATTGACCTTCGTATTTGCCTTTTCTTTTTCCTTTTTTTTTCTCTTTTAGCAATCATAGCAATAAAATCATCTAGAGTTCTTTCTTCATCATCATCATCAAAATTACCAGAAGTGTTTGTGGATTTCTTACCATGAACTATTGCTTTGGAGGCTATCTCACTTTTAGGTTCGGTCTTCAATCTTGAAATCTCAAAAGTTGAGATTTTGTTGATCAAGGTCTCTCTTGAAATTGGTTGTAAGCTACATGGTCTCATCAAGGATTTTGATCTTGTTTTCATATTTTGGAGTGAGAGTAGTCATCAACTTGTCCATAATGTCTTCCTCTGAGATCTCTCCACCATTGTTCTTGATTCCAACAACTGCTTCATTGATCCTTTGATTATAGGCTTTGATGTTTTCTTTAGGTAGCATCTCTAATTCATTGTATCTTTTCTTCCATGTTTGTCTACGTGCCTCCTTTTCTTTTTTGTCTCCTTCAAAAATGTTTGCTAGGTACTTCCATATCTTGTGGGCAGTGTCTACCTTCTTTATCTCTGAGAACTCACTATTTGATAGTGAGCTAATAAGGGCTTCTTTAGCAATAGCATTTTGATGAAACAATTCCTTTTGAGTTTCAGTAGCATCATCCTATCCAAGGGATTCTAGGGAAGGGATCTTGGCTACTTTGATAGTTACATTAAAAACTTCAAAACCAATGCACTACAAATGAATTACCATCTTGTTCTTCCAATCAAGATAATTCTCTCCATCAAAATTAGGACTCTCTTTCCTGAAGTACGCCATCTGATCAACTTCAAACTATTAAAATTTCTCTCCGAGGTTCTTGGCTCTGATACCAATTGTTAGGAATTGTCCCAAGAGATAACTGAGAGGGGGGGTGAATTAGCTATCTGCAAGTTTTAATTATTTATCCAATTAAGTATACTTAAACATAAAGCATAAAAAAAATGAAAGAACACATGAACACAACACCAATATTTTGGTTATGGGGAAACCCAAATAGGTAAAAACCCTGGTGGGACTTGATACCCACTAATATTCTGTACTAGTGTATAATGATCCTTGCTAGAAGATCATTTACCCTGTTAGGAGTAGCTTTACAATATATGAAGTACAATAGACCTGGTTAGGGGTCAAACCCTGTTAGGAGTCTTTTACAATTGTCCCTATTAGGGGAGAGGACAAACTATCCAAGAGATCACTACTCAAAGGGGTGAAGGCTACAACCTTCCGAATAATAGATACACACTATAGCTGGGTCTTGGTGAACTGCACTTTGACCTACTATCTAGATTAGTTCCAATGTATAGTACATGTACTCTACTTGGTCACATAGACCTTCTTCTAATGGTTCAACACTTCACACACTCTTCTATGCTCTGCTTAATCAACCATGAACCACACTTCAGCAATCACAAATGACTGCCTATAAATATCTTTCCTCTAAATGATATAATCAAGTCGGCCTATTAGAACCACTTTGAAATCATAATAGAGAAACCATAATAAACTCTAAAAAATATTCTGTTGGCTCTATTATGCACGCAACATATTCTAGGACCTATCTTAATAAAATAAATGTAGATGCTTGCTACACATTGTCGGCTCTACCAAAACAACTAGATTTTTCTCTACAAGTTGAATTAACTCATGTGCTCTTAATCAAACATCAAAAACTCATCTCTAAGCTTAAATCCAAGGGTTCATACCCTAAAGATAGGTGCAACTCAAGAACCAATAAAATCTTTGTTGGCTTTGCTGAACAAACATAGGAAACTGCTATTGGCGAATAGCGACTGCATAACTTCACTTGCGTTCATCATCGGATCATGCATCCATGAACTTAACATTACTGACATGTATTCAACATAATTTCAAGTGCACAATTCTCCATGATAATTGTACAAACAACCATACATGGAACACTGTCTGTTACTCTGTTAGGAACACTACTGACACAAGCTGCTATATAACTGTCTGTACTAATAGTTAACCTCTTCACCCATGATATCATGTTGATATCATGTCCATGCATCATATACTAAAAGCTTACCACATCAGACTTCCATGCATGCTACTTTCCATATGTTGTCATCAATGACAAACATACAGTCAGTACTGGCCTGCTGGCAAATCTCCAACAGTTATTGGTTAATTACAAAGAATGAGAAGACTATTATCGATGAGGATAATATTGAAACATGTACTAATGAGGAAAGATATCTATTCACGTGTAACATACTTTCCAGAGAAGCACTTTTCTCAGCCCTTCTAGAGAATGAGTACAATTAGGTAATATATTTGAAAACATCTCATAAAATTTGGTTAGTTTTACACTCTACTTTTGAAGGTGATGAACATGCAAAGAAAGTCAGATTACATAATTGGATATGTGCATTTGAAGATATAAGAATGATGGAATATAAATCTATTAAAAGCTATATTGGTAGAATGTTAGAGATTGTTGCAGGTATAAAATTTTGTGGAGGAATAAAGATAGAGAATGAAGTGATATGGAAAATTATGAGGACATTGACTCCTGCATTTAAGTAGACAACACAGATGATTGAACAAGTTATTCCTTGTACTACAAACTCCACCAGAGAGACTCTTCTTGGAAGATTGGAAGAGCAGAGATGAACCTAAGGTTATCTAGAGACTTACCTAGAATGGAGACAATATCCAGTGCTCTTAGTGTTTTCCCTACTTTGTCAAGAAGCATAAGTTTGAGCGGAGATTATGCTAGTAGCAACGGATCTAGAAATGAAGAAGATAAAAAGATTGAATAAGGTATTGCCTTTCTTGTGAAAAGAGAACCAGATGGTAAGAAATTTTTTAAATGTTGGACTTGTCAAGAATATGGTCATTTTGTATCTAAATGTCCTAAGAGAGTTAAGAAGTATAAGAAGAACTTTAATCCTAGATGATCTAAAGAATGTTACTATGCAAATGATGAAGAAATTGAAGCTAGTTTGGAGAAATCTTTGAGTGAAAGTGATACTGAGAATAATGATGATATAGGATTTGTAGAAATTAAAGAAGACAATCCTGAAATTGAAATTAAGTAAGAAAAAGTGTTAGTTTCTCAAGTAGAAAAAAAAACTAATTGGATCATAGATAGTGGGTGTTCACATCATATGGCTGGAGACGTGAAAAAGTCCATAAAGTTTAACAATTATGATGGAGGAGTTGTTCGAGTTGGAAATAATGCACCTTCTTTGATTAAAGGTATAGGATCTATTACTCTTGATGGAAAAACTAATACTGACAATTTTTAATTTGTGGATGGTTTCAAACATAATATTTTGAGTGTTGTACATTTAGTTGACAAGGGATATCAAGTTTGGTTTACTGAGAAAACTTGTGTGATAAAAGAAAAGGATGGTAATTTGATTGGTACTGGTTCTACAACTAGAGGTAATGTATTTTGGTTGAATCCTACTGAGATGACATGTTTGATTACTAAGATTGATGATAATTGGTTATGGCACATAAGATTTTTTCATATTAAATTTGATAACATTGTGAAAGTGAGTAATACACTTGCAGTAAGAGATTTACCTAAAATTATGAAGCCTACTAACATGACTTGCAAGGAATATGTGATGGGTAAATAGAAGAGAAGCTCATTTCCCAGCAAGAAGTATACAATAGCAGAAAAGTTGGAGATTGTTCATACAGACTTGAGTGGTCCTACAAGGACTAGAGGATTCTATGGAGAAAGGTATTTTATGATTGTTGTTGATGACTTTATAGGAATGATGTGGATTACATTTCTTAAAGAAAAATATGAATCATTTGATAAGTTTAAGATCATTAAGAACAAAGTTGAGAATGAATCTGGAATGAAGATTAAATGTTTAAGATTAGATAGAGGTGGAGAATTTACTTCAAGAGAATTTAACACTTTTTGTGAAGTGAATGGTATTAAGAGACAGTTTTCAGCCCCTAGGACACCTGAACAAAATGGTATTGCAGAAAGGAGAAATAGACCAGTCACTGAAGCAGCAAGAACTATGTTATTTGAGAATGACTTAGCGAAGATATTATGGAGAAAAGTAGTGAACACAATAGTGTATACATTGAACAGAGCACAAATCAGAGCAGACACAGACAAGACACCCTATGAACTATGGTTTGGACATGCACCATCAGTTAAGTATTTTAGAATATTTGGAAGCAAATGTTATATTAAGAGAGATGATGACATTGGAAAGTTTGATCCTAGAAGTGATGAAGGTATATTTCTTGGATATTCATTGAAGAGAAAAGCTTATAGATGTTACAATAAGAGAACTAAGACTATTATTGAGAGCACAAATGTAAAAGTTGAGGAAAAGTTCAAAATTCAAGAAAGAATGCTTGATTATGAATCAGATGAAGGAACTCATCCTAGACCTAACATTGAAACTACTGAATTATTCTATGAAACTGACAGTGATTTTTTGAATGAAAGCCATAGTGAGATCATTGAAGAATCAACACCTGAACTAAAATTTGAGACAGTGACACCTAACATGAATTTATCAAAGAATCATCCTATTGAGAAAATTATTGGAAGTATAGACAGAGGAGTTTTGACTCGAAATAAGGTACAAGAATAGTTATGTTTGATTTCTCAAATTGAACCTAAATCTACTAGTGAAGCTTGTGAAGATGAACATTGGATTAAAGCTATGAAAGAAGAACTCGATCAGATTGAAAAGAACAAGACATGAGAATTGGTCCCTAGACCTAAATATAAGAATGCTATTGGAAAAAAATGGTTATTTAGAAACAAGATGAATGAACAAGGAGAAGTAGTAAGGAACAAAGCAAGATTGGCATGTAAAGGATACTCACAGTAAGAAGGAATTAACTATGAAAATTTTTTTGCTTTAGTAACAAGAATTGAAGCAATAAGAATGTTTTTGGCTTATGCAACTTTTAAGAAATTCAAAGTGTATCAGATGGATGTGAAGTTAGCATTTCTAAATGGAGAATTAGAAGAAGAAGTTTACATTGAGTAGCTTGAAGGTTTTCCTTTAACTACAGAAGGAGACATGGTATGTAAACTGAAGAAAGATTTATATGGACTGAAGCAAGCACCTAGAACTTGGTATGGGAGATTGGATAAGTATTTGTTGAAATTAGGATTTATAAAAGGAACAACTGATAGCAACCTGTATACAAAAGAAATTGAAAATGGTTTGTTGGTTGTAGTTATTTTTTTTTATGATATTATCTTTAGAGGAGAAGATGATGCTAGTGATAAATTTGCAAATGAAATGAAGACTGAATTTGAAATGAGTATGATTGGTGAAATGAAATACTTTTTGGGATTGCAAATAACATAGAACAGTGATGGTATCTTTGTAAGTTAGACAAAGTACTTGAATGATTTATTGAAGAGATTTGGAATGGAGAACTGTAAACTAGTTGGAACACCTATGGTAACTGGACACAAGTTATCTAGCACAGATGAGACTCCTATAGTGGAACAGAAGAGATATAGATCTATGATTGGAGGATTGCAGTACTTGACTCATACAAGACCTGATATAGCACATTTAGTTGGAATTGTAGCAAGATTTCAAGCTGAACCTAGAGAATCACATTATGCAGCAGTTAGAGGATACTGAAGTATTTAAGAGGCACAATTGAGTATGGAATGTGGTATGAAAAATTTGATGATTTTACCCTATGTGCATTTATAGATGCTAATTGGAGAGGTAGTGTTGATGATAAAAAGAGCACCAATGGTGGAGCATTTTTCCTTGGAGGAAGATTGGTTTCTTGGCTAAGCAAAAAACAAAATTGTATTTCATAGAGCATGATAGAAGTAGAGTATGTAGTAGAAACAAATAATTATAATCAAATAATTTGGATGAAACAAATGTTGAAGGATATTGGAGTAAAATTTGTTGATCCTATTGTTATACATTGTGATAACACCAACATAGTTAGTATGTCTAAGAACCCTATGTTACATTCTAAGACAAAGCATATAGAGATAAAGTATCATGTAGTGAGAGAGAAAGTTGCTGAGAAAGAAGTTAGACTTGAGTACATAAGCACAAAGGAGTAGATAGTAGACATATTTACAAAACCTTTGCCTAAGGATATATTTTAGTATCTGAGAGGTATGCTTGGGGTTATGCCCCGGACTACTTTTGAGAAGTGATGCAAATTGTTGCATCTATTTAGTGGTATATGAGCTCTATCTTTCGTTTGGACTGGATGGTGGTACTTCCTCTATGGGGGAGTATGTGTATTTGAGCTGAGTCATGAGGCCTCTAGTGAATGTATTTTCTGAATAGTGTCTTTCATCATTGAAGTTTTTGTTGACATAATGATGAAAATTAGGTCATTAATGTCAATGGGGGAGAAGTGTACATGAAAAAACCATTTGAAGCATCTATTGGAGAGAACTAAATAAGAAAATGAAGCAATATTTGATTGATGAAGAGAACTTGAAAGCTTTTTTCAGAGTAGCAGTGTTGGATTCATGGAACTTGGATGTTTTTTCATCTATGTTGCCATCAATGCCAATGGGGGATATTTTTAGGAATGAATGTTGAATATATCCTATGAGAGAGTATTAGCAGCCATTTTGTAGTAGTTTTTATTACATTCATGACTATGATTGTCATTCATGTCAACACAGTGATCTACTGAAGATTAACAGTGAATTAGACAGTGTTTGAGTTAGCGCACTTGGAATATTGAAGATGAAGCTATGCGATGTTGATGACTTACTTTATGATGTGTTATAATATCATGGTTAGGAGTGTAGATAGTAATTCATTTATTCATGATAGTTATGAGGAAATCAGTGGAAGTAGTATTCAGGCAGTGTTCCTGAGAAACAGTTTGTGGAAATTGGATGATATCTCCTAATTAGAATGGAATTTGGTTACGTGCAGTTAGAGAGAAGTTGAGGACATGTTGATAGTGATGTGGATGATAGAACAAGATCTGACATTAAATGAGTGAAGAATTATACTGATTGGAAGGTGACAATTTTGTGTAATTTTGATGTAACGTGTGGAAACTTTATTTTGTAATTTGTATGCCAACTCATTTGTAATTACTTGAGTGTGGTATAAAGGAAGGAATAATTTCCTTGTTATAATATGAAGTGTGTAAATAATTTAAGTGTATGAGAATTTTTGAAAGCAAAATTGTTGAAAGAGGATATGTGAAGTATTGAGATCTGGTATTGATATCTAAAGAAGTAGGTGCAGTTTGGCACAATCAGAGGAGTATTTAATTTTTGAGGTCAGTAATATTTTGGTATTATTCCGTTGAGTAATAAAAATATTAGTTGGATAGTGAGTTCAATGATCTTACCCTGAAGCTATTTGGGTAGTGGGTCCTTCTGTCTTTGATGCAGGAGCATCTTGGATCTTTTAGCAATCTTGCATCAACCAAAAACATTTCCTGATTTTTGTACCTATTTTTCTATTATTTTCCTTATAATTGTTGCATTTTTTGGTTTCATGTTATGGAAATATTACATGATTTTGAGGACCTATTTGGGAGCCTTCTCCTATGGTCACATAAGGATTGGATAGACTATTTCAAAGTTACAATTTTTTTCCCTGCCGTCAGAACTATATTTTTGTGCAGTTTTGGTGCTGATTGTGGGTCATGGCACTAATGATCCTTAATGGTTCATCTTGGGATCCCTTAGGAACTTTAAGAGGACCTAAATTTTTATCTTTTCCCAAAGGCACAATTCCTAATTCATTATGAGTCAAAAGTTATGACCATTTTTGCTTGGGGACCTATTTTCTACTAGTTTTCACGTGAAACATGGAGTGTTTCTTCTTGTGCAGTTTCGTGTGATCAAATGGGGCCTTTCATAGTTAAAGGAATGTTATTGGGTCATGTGAGGACCTAAATTCAAAGGTGCATCACTTGGTGATCACTCTTTCATTAGTTTTGATTTAAATCTTCTAGATTGCACCTATAATGTAATTAAATGCCTGATTGGATGACTTGTGGCTTAGCTGGTTATATAAGGAGTCTAGATTGATGTAGTATGGCATCATGAGGTAGATCTAGGAATGATTATAAAGATAGAAAATTGGAGAAAAAGGTAGGATGTAAGCTGTAATTCTAATTTCATAATTCTTTTTGTATAAGGTCGAAACCCAGAAGGCCTCACAGTCAGGCATGTTGAAAGAAATAATATAAATTCTCTGTTGTTGCTTCCAGTTGATTGTCTCATATCTATTGTGATTTCATTACTTTCATGTGACTTTATATTACTTCCATTGTGTAATTCTAAGTAGGTCTTGTTGTTGATTCAAGTGGAGTCAATTCTTCTTGATTCTGCTTGTATTTGTGCTACCCCTGCGTCAAGTGGTATCAATTCTGGTTGATTTTTCTTGTATCTACACTACCCCTGCATCAAGTGGTATGAGAGTGAGTTCTTTCTTGTGGATTGGATCATGGAGAACCTTATTGGATTGGTTGTAGGGTGGAAGATCTAAGATCTGACCTATAACTTGTAGAAGGTTACAATCTTGCTGGAACCTGATTGTCAAGATGGTTCATGGTAGAGGGAATGATAATGCTATCTTGGATATGTTGAGGTAGATTGCAACTAGGCTTGAAGCTGTAGAGATAGCCCAGAGAAGAGGTGCACATCTTGAAGATGTTAGTGATGAAGAAGAAGAAGTATCACCTAATGCTGAACTTGAAGTTGAACAAGATGAGGAAAGACTCTTGAGAGTTTTGTCTAAGGCTAACTCCAGACCTGTAGTTGAAGTTGCTTGCTATGATGGAAAACTTGAGACTGATGCACTTTTGGATTGGATCTTTGAGATGGATAAATACTTTGAGTATGAAGGTACTCCTAATAATAATAAGGTTAAGATAGTAGTCACAAAGTTTTAAGGGCATGCATCTCTTTGGTGGGATCATTTGCAAACTAAGAGATAGAAGAGAGGAAAATAAAAGATCAAGACATGGATGAAGATGCTTGGAAAGATAAAGAAGTTTATTCCAGCTGACTATTAAGTTAGTTTGATGAGAAAAATGAAAAATCTGAGACAAAAGGACATGAGTGTGAAAGAATATACTGATGAATTTTACAAATTGGATATCAGATCTGGACATGTGGATGATGAAGTTGAGAAAGTGGCCAGATATATGAATGGCCTGAGGATATCTATTCAAGATGAGATCAGTTATGTGAAAATAGATGTTGTGGAATAAGCATACCAATTTGCTTTGAAGGCCGAAGAGAGATTGACAAAGAGACATGAACAAAGACAAAGAGGAAGAGGTGGTTGATTTCAGAGAAGTAGAGGAAGATCTTATGGAGAGAGTAGCAGATCTGACAATGTAGCACAAGATAAAGGAAGGAAAGATGAACCTACTAAAAGAGGTAACTACTCTAGAGGTAGCTATACTGGTTACTTGATGAAGGAACTCCTCTAATACCACAAACACATAACAGAAATAGAGAAACAACAACAATAATATGCAAGAACAAAAAATTGGCTTCTTATTATCTCCAAAAATGTGGAATTATAAACTTTCAGAATTACAATATGCAAAGCCACATAGGCATTCCCTAACAATATTCTGTAGGACAAAGCCTCGAATCAATACCCAGATCTACTACCTAGAACTGCCCTAGACAACACTACGGGCCTTCTTTATATAGGCAATTTCCACCGCCTGAGAAGGTTCCAGAAATTTAGCCCTAAGGGCCGACCAAACTTAGAATTATTTTATTTTTCAATTTATTACATCAAAGTCAGCTCAAAATAACTTTTGAAACCTAAACAGAAATTTTGAAGAAAAATTATTTTCTACCATTTCAGGTGACCCAACTTCCGAAGACCATAAGTCATCACCCGTTGACCCGATTGGCTATTATAACCCCATTCTGAAAATGCCACGAAGCGCTCTACAGGATTAACATATGTAAAGCACCCGTCACCCAAATTTTCAACCTCATTCGGGGCCTCTAAAGCCTTCAAAACTGAGTTCAAAGTTTCTGTACCCTACTGCCAATACTGAAAATCTTCAATATCTTTAAAACTAGACCTGATCTAGCCATGAAACTTTGCTAGCAGGCTGATATGACTGAGATGAACCTCCACATGTAAAATTAGAACATTCTGAGATTGTAAGACCAACTTACTAAAAATAGAAAGTTTCCATAAATAGTAGCTCTGCACAAGATAGCCCTTATTGAATACAAAAATAGAAATATTTTTGGGTGATGCAAGATTGCTCTTACACCCAGGATGCTCCTGCATCAGACACCTGGGGTAATTTGAGAAGTGACCATATCACGACTCAGGTGTGCAGAGGAAAACCAAGATGGTTAACCTCCTCCTTTGTTAGCCATCATGAATCTTCAACAGATCATCCTTTCCATTTGACCAAATACTCTTCATATGTCCTGTTCCTTGTGCTTCTGCCAACACGACTGTCTAGTATGTCTTCAATCTCCTTGATATCTGAACTGGTTGCTGGAATACTCCACTGTGCTACTGCAACCTCATTTTCAACACCTCCTTCATGATACTCTGTCAAATCTGAAATGTTAAACACTGGTGAAATATTCAGCTTAGTAGGCAATTCTACCTCATATGCATTTCTTAAATCATGCTTCTTTAGTATCTTACATGGCCCAAACTTCTTCATTTTCAACTTGTTATATGTACCAACCAAAAATCGCTCCTTTCACAAATGAACCATGACTTTATCTCCAACCTAAAATTCCTTATGCCTCCTTTTCTCATCTGCCTTAGCTTTATACTGCGCATTCATCTTGGTAATATGCTTCCTCACCTCCTCATGGATGTTCTTCAAGTGTTCTACAAAATCCTCAGCTTCAGCACTACTTATTTCTCCTTTATCTACCTTTCTCAATTCAGATGCATTTCTTGGACTACTTCCATATACAATCTGGAATGGTGATTTACCAGTGCTCCTGTTGACAGAATTATTGTATGCAAATTCTTCCTGTGGTAAAATCAAATCCCATCCTATTGGCTTATCTCCAACCAAACATCTCAGCAGATTTCCCAAACTTCTATTCACCACATGTGTCTATCCATCAGTCTGTGGATGATGTGATGAATTAAACTTCAAATCTGTCTTCAACTTCTTCCACAATGTACGCCAGAAATATCCAACAAACTTAGTGTCTCTATCTGAAACTATGGTCTTTGGCAAACCATGTAGTCTCACCACTTCTCTAAAAAAAAATTCTGCTACATTAACATCATCATTAGTCTTCTTGTAGGGAATGAAATGTGCCATCTTTGAAAATCTGTCAACCACCACAAAAATTGAATCATGTCCCTGCTGAGTCCTCGGTAAACCAAGAACAAAGTCCATACTGATATCCTCCCAAGGCTTCTCTGGTATAGGTAATGGCTGATACAACCCTGTATTCTACTTCACTCCTTTCACCATCTAACATACTCTGCAACTCTGTACAAACTTCTTCACATCCTACTGCAATTGTGGCCAATAATAATTCTCACCAACCAAAGCAAGGGTTTTATCACGACAAAAATGTCCAGCCAATCCTCCACTATGATTCTCCTTGATGAGATTCTCCCTCATAGAACTTCATGGAATGCACAACTGACTCCCTCTGAATAACATATCATCCTGGATGATGAAATCCAACCATTTCCTCCTATCTAGAGTAACAGGTTATGTACAAGCTTTCCAAGCTTCACCAAAATCAGGATCCTCTGGATACAAATTCTTGAGTTCCTTGAACCCAACCACTTCAATCTGCATCTTTGTCAGCAATAGTTTCCTTCTGCTAAGAGCATCTGCAACCCTATTAGACTTTCCACTCTTGTGTTTCAAAACAAATGTATAACTTTGCAAAAACTCAACCCATTTCAAATGCCTCTGATTCAACTTTTCTTGACTATTCAAATATTGCAAAGCTTGATGATCAGTATACAAAACAAACTCCTTAGGAAGCAGATAATGTCTCCACTTATTTAATACCTGAACTATAGCATAAAATTCCTGATCATAAATAGAATACTTCCTCTAGGCATCATTTAACTTCTCACTGAAATACACAACAGGTTTACCTTCTTGGCTCACAACAGCTCCTATTGCAGTACCACTAGCATCACAATCTACTTGAAACACCTTATTAAAATCTGGAAATGCTAAAATAGGTTGTTCTGTAACTTTTTGTTTCAACAATTGAAAACTCTTTTCTACCCATTAGTCCACTTAAACTCTTTTCTATCCCCTCTCATTGTCTCAGTCAAGGGACCATAAATACTGCTAAAATTTTTGATAAAATTTCTGTAAAAACTAGCTAGACCATGAAAAGATCTTACCTTAGTAGCACTCCTTGGAGTAGGCCATTCAAGGATAGCATGTACCTTCTCTGGGTTCATTTTTAGCCCTTCTGCTGAAATTACAAATTCCAAATACACTAACTCTTTCTTCACAAAACTGCACTTCTTCAAATTAATCAACAATTTCTCATCTCTCAACTTCTCAAACACCATACGAATATGCATCATATGTTCCTCCAATGTCTTGCTAAAAATCAAAATATCATCTAGGTAAACAATGACAAACTTACCCAAAAAAATTTTCAGAACCTCGTTCATGAGCCGCATGAAAGTGCTTGGTGCATTGGTTAGCCCAAAAGGCATGACTAACCACTCATACAGTCCTTCCTTTGTCTTGAAGGTAGTCTTCCATTCATCTCCTTCTTTGATCTGAATCTGGTGATATCCACTCTTCAGATCTATCTTTGAGAAATACATAGCTCCACTCAAACAGTCCATAATATCATCCATTCCTGGCAATGGAAACCTATACTTGATTGTGATCTTGTTTATTGCTTTGGAATCTATACACATCCTCCATTCTCCATTCTTCTTTGGTGCTAATACTGCTGGTACAACACATGGACTCAGGCTCTCCCGAATCAATCCCTTTTGTAACAACTCATGTACTTGTTTGTTCAACTCTTCACTTTCTGTTGGTGTTATTCTGTGTGCTACCTTGTTTGGCAAACTGGCTCCTGGAATCAAATCCATTTGATGACTGATCTTCCTTACAAGTGGTAATCTATCAGGTACATTATCAGATACAATATCCTGAAACTTGTTCAACAAATCTGCAACCTCTACAGGTACATCCTCTACTTCTTCTTTACTAGCTTTTGGAATTAAAGAAAAACACACATGCTCATGCCTCATACCATCTAAAAATTTTCTTCCATCAACAAATGTTATCTTGCATTACCACATACCTTTTCTTCGGTCTCCTTCAATGGCTTTAGCTTATGTCACACTCCATCCTTTGTCAGGGAATAGGTATTCACATGACCATCATGTACAGCACATCTGTCAAACTACCATGGTCTACCCAATAACATATGACATGCATCCATAGGGATGATATCACACAGTACCTCATCTTGGTACCCACCGATCTTGAACTTTACCAGGCACTGTTCACTGACCATGACCTTGTGGTCATCCTACACCTAGGCAATCTGATATGATATGGATGTGGGTGTTTTTGTCTCTTGAGCTTCAACTTTGTCACCATCTCTTCTAACACCAAATTATTAGTGCTTCCACTATCGATAATCACATCATAGCATTTACCCTCACACTTGCATCTAGTGCGAAACAGGCTCCTCCTTTGTTTAGGTTCATTCTCATCACTCAGCAAGACTCTTCTATTAATTAGCATTTCTCTTCTTTCAGCATCTTCAGAATTTGATGATCTAGCATCTTCATCTACATGTGCAACTCTAGCCTGGCCTTCATTTCTCCTGTCTATTCTACCTTGGCACTGAGGACATTCAAATGCCCTATGACCTTCTTCTCCACAGTGAAAACATGTTCCACGGAAGCCTCCTCTTCCAGATCCTTGTCCTCTTCCTCTTCCTCTCTGATCTCTATTATTCTGATCTTGGAAACGATTGAAATTTTTTCCTCTCTAATTTTGGCTGCTACTGGCCTCATCTTTTTTTGGCCACCATATGACCGTCCACCAGATCTTCCACCATGACCTGTTCCATTTTGTCTGCTCTCAAACTTCTTGTTTAGCTTTTCCTCTACTTTTCGGGTAAACTGGTATGCCTCATCAATACTGTTCATTCGAACCAGATTCAACTCCTCCTAAATGCTTGGCCTTAACCCATTAAGGTATCGGGCAACTTTCTCCTTATCAGCTTCTGCATGGCCTATTCTGATGAGGAGTCAATAGAACTCCTCTGTATACTCCTAAACAGATCTTCCTTCTTGCTTCAAACTTTGCATTTTTTTTAGTAGGTCAAGCTCATAATCAACAGGAATGAACTGTCGCTTCAATTTATCCACCATCCGATCCCATCTTGTGATTTTATCTTTCCCTCTTCTATTTCACTCCAATTGAATTTTTTGCCACTAGATCTTCGCATGACCTTTCAGTTTGGCCTTCGCAAATTTGACCCTATCAGGATCCTCAACATCTTCATATTCAAAATATTCCTCACATTCATTGATCCAGTCGATCAATTCCTGTGGGTTAAGATTTCTAGAAAATGTAGGAACCTCAATCTCAGGTCTTTTCCCAATCTTGGAAATTGCTCGAAAAAGTCTTTCTTCCTCCTGGTTCACAATTTCAAATTCTCCTTCTTGATATTCTTCTTCAGCTTCATCCTCACTTTCATCTCTGACATTAAGATTCATTCCTCTATGAATCTCTTCTTGCAATGCTCGCACTTGTCTCTGCAGCTCTCTAACCTCAGGTGTCACAGCACCAGCTCTTCCACCATGTTCTCTTCATGGAGGCATTTTTGCAATGCATGCTAAAACCCTAACCACGGTCCTGGTGCAAACTGCCTCACAGTCGGTGATCTATTTACACACTCAAGAACTCTTGCTCTGATACCACTTGATGAAGGAACTCTAATACCACAAACACATAACAAAAATAGAGAAACAACAACAATAATATGCAAGAACAAAAAATTGGCTTCTTATTATCTCCACAAATGTGGAATTACAAACTTTCAAAATTACAATATGCAAAGCCACATGGGCATTCCCTTACAATATTCAATAGGAAAAAGCCTCGAATCAATACCCAGATCTACTACCTAGAACTGCCCTAGACAACACTATGGGCCTTCTTTATATAGGCAATTTCCACCACCCGAGAAGGTTCCAAAAATTTAGCCCTAAGGGCTGACCAAACTTAGAATTATTTTATTTTTCAATTTACTACATCAAATTCGGCTCAAAATAACTTTTGAAACCCAAACAGAAATTTTGAAGAAAAATTATTTTCTGCCATTTCAGGTGACCCAACTTCCGAAGACCATAAGTCATCGCCCGTTGACTCGATTGGCTATTATAACCCCATTCTGGAAATGCCACGAAGCGCTCTATAGGCTTGACCCATGGAAAGTACCCATCACTCAAATTTTCAACCTCATCCGGGGCCTCTAAAGCCTTCAAAACTGAGTTCGAAGTTTCTGTACCCTGCTGCCAATACCAAAAATCTTCAATATCTTCAAAACTAGACCTGATCTAGCCATGAAACTTTGCTGGTAGGCTGATATGACTGAGATGAACCTCCACATGTAAAATTAGAATATTTCAACATCGTAAGATCAACTTACTAAAAATAGCAAGTTTCCATAAATAGTAGCTCTGCACAAGATAGCCCTTATTGAATACAAAAATATAAATATTTTTGGGTGATGCAAGATTGCTCTTACACGCAGGATGCTCCTGCATCATTACTCTAGGAATAAAAATAATGGGAAAAGAGAAGAGAAATCTTGGTTTAAAGGTACTTGTTACAAATGTGGTGAAGAAGGACATAGAGCTTTTGAATGTACTAACTCTAGAAAGAAGACTGGAGGTAATGGCAGTAATAATTTGGCTTGTGAGGAAGTTGAGGAAATGTCTAATAAACTTGAACATGGTGAGAACTTGATGCTAAGAAGGATCCTGTGGAATGAAGAAGCTAATGAAGAACCTATTTTGAAGAAAAGTTTGTTTAGAACCAGATGTAAGATTGTTGACAAATGTTGCAAGGTAATCATTGATAGTGGATGTTCTGATAATTTGGCATCTGAAGAATTGGTTAAAAAATTGTAGTTGCAGAGATTGAAACATCCTAAGCCTTACCATATTGCTTGGATCCAGAAGGAGCATAAACTACTTGTAAGTGAACAATGCCTTGTTAAATTAAAAATTGGAAATTATGATGATGAAGTCTGTTGACATTAAGCAGAATTGCCACTAGTGACAACACTTATTTGCATTCTGGATACAAACCGAGCAGACAGTACAAACCGAGCAGACAGTGCAAACCGAGCAGTCAGTGCAAACCGAGCAGTCAGTGCAAACCGAGCAGACAGTGCAAACTGAGCAGACAGTGCAAACCGAGCAGACAGTGCAAACCGAGCAGACAGTGGAAACCGAGCAAGTTAGTACAAACCGATCAGGACAATGTAAACCGAGTAACATCTTGTCTACCGAGTCACCAATACTTACCGAGTTCAATACCTACCAAGTGATCAGTATGAACCGTGCCTTCACTTCTACCGAGTGCATGACGATGCCGAGTAATGCAGTGGACGCCGAGTATCAGAAAGTCACCGAGTCAGTTTGAAGGAACCGAGTAACCATATTTGGGCCGACTTAGTAGCACTTATGTTTATTTGTCAAGCCGACTGTGCAATTGTAATTGTAATTAATTGTTTGAGACCTGTATATAAACAATGTTGTAGAAATAAAAGATGGAATGAAATGTATGAAGTAGAATATATGTGAAAGAGAAAGAAAGGCAGAAATAAGCGAATTACAAAAGGCTTCAGAAGTATAAGGTACAGCAAAGACAAATTCATCACAGAAGGTGATCAGTACATCAGCGAATCTCATTCAGCAATCCAGTTGCAAAGCAGAGATCTACTGTTTCATTCTAACAGGTGAATCAGTACTAAATCCTTTAACCGGGTAGACTTAACAGTCTTTGTAAAAATCTCTTTACCGAGTGCATACTTCATTGTATGTTTGTAAATCCTTTAACAGGGTGGATTTAGCAATCCTTATTGCTCCTAACAGGGCAGATCATCAGAAGTGATCAAATTGTAAGCCTTAACCGGCCAACTTTATTCTGAAGTACTAAAGCTTTGTGGGTTTCATCCCCACCCCAGTTTTACTTTCTTTTGGAAGGTTTCTGGGTAACCAAATCTATGTGTCATTATTGTGAATGCTTTTAAGTTTCATGCTTTCTGTATGCAAAGGTTAAAAAGGTAAATTACATGTTAAAAATTGTAAGAAAATTTGGAGTTACTGATTCACCCCTCCCCTCTCAGTAACTCGGTTAATTCCTGAATATTTCCAACAATTGGTATCAGAGCTGCATTGGTTCTCAAGACAAAGCTTAACTAGCTTGAGCAAAGATCCAGGACAATGGAGGTATTCAAACTGAACAAGGTGATTGAAAATGAAAAGCTAGATCTGGAAATGGCCATAGCTAAACTCAAAGAAGCAAAAGAACATCTTTCCCAATCCCTAAGAAGAAGGAAGGAACTTGCAAATCAGATGAATGATCAGAATTACATTGAAGAAAAGATTGAAGATCTTCTTCCCTCAAATAACTCAGATGAAGCAAACAATGCTGTCAAAGAACTCCTAGAAAAGAATGGGTCTCTACAGGAAGAAGTGAGAAAATTGAAAAGAGAACAAGAACTACACTCTACAAGATTCTGTGAGATCTTGGAACAAAGAAATAAGTTGAAAGATGAATTAGATGGAAGAAACATTGAAGTCCAAAACAAAACCCTTCAGCTAGAAAATCTAATTGATCAGATCTCTCATACAGATGAAGAAATTCTAAATCTAAGATCAGAAATAGAAAACACAAGAGAAGAACTAAGATCTGAAAAGGAAATCAATCTAAGATTGATGGATGACCTAAACGCTGAAAAACAAATCAATGAAGGAATGCTGAAAAGTCAAGAAGACTTGAATCAGCTGTATGAACGAAATCTTCATAGGCAAAAAAGAAAAGCAGGACTTGGATACAAAGAAGAAGGCGAATCCTCTAAGCAAGGTACTAAAAGAAATCAAAAACCTATTTGTAATCATTGTGGTAAAATAGGACATACTTCAAATAAATGTTGGAACAATGAAAAAGCAGAATTCAATGGAAAATGTTATAGCTGCAATCAACCTGGTCACAAAGCAAATGAATGCAGGGAAAAACCTAGATTCAGAGGTAATTGTCACAAGTGCAACAAACAAGGTCACAAGGCATCCGAGTGCAGATCCAAGACATTTAATCCAGTAGAACAAATTGTGAAAGCAATGTTTGGATGGGACTACAACACCTGGTGTAGATGTCATTACTGTGGAGAATATGGACACATTGGCATGAATTGCATAAAACATCATCTAAGGAAAAGAGATACTACAGTAAGATGTTTCAAATGCACTAAACTTGGTCACATAGCCAGAAACTGCATGAATGCTAATGGAATTGAAGAAGGAAAGAAGAATGAAGCAACTAAGGTTAGGAAATAGGTGAGACAAAAATGGATTCCTAAAGCTACCGAGCAATCCAGTCCAAGTAATGGAATGGATGGCTCTACCGACTCAAATTAAATTTCCAAGGAAGCACTAGAACTGTATTCTCATAGATCAATTTCAAGCAGTTCCAGAACTGAAATTAAAAGAAAAGTCTAAATCAGCATGCAAGATGCAGTGAGATCACAGGGAGGTCGGTATAGTCTTCACCGAGCAAGGTCGGTATAGTCTTCACCGAGCAAGGTCGGTACCTGTCTTTACCGAGCGAGGTCGGAGCATTATGAATTCTTGAGTTCACCGAGTTGCGAAGTCTTTTCCGAGCAATTAATTCTTAGTGGGTGACAGTCTGTCAGAATTCCTACCCTAATTTGAAATAAGCATTAATGACAGAATTGTAAACAAAAAGAAAGTAATCGAACTCATTCTTCACCGCGAATCTTTAAGCACTTTGAGAGCAGAAAATTTCAAGGGCAACCCGACGATTTAATACTTTAGGGAAAGGAATTTTCTGTGAGCTACCATGGCATCATCCAGCACTTCAGCGAAGAAAGGATCTGATATGTTAGTTCAAGGGGAGTGGAAAGCACCAAATTTTAAGATCGTGCCCGCAATTGCAGCAGCCCTAGATCTGAACGGAGCTCAATCTCAGATTCCTCCTAAGGTACTGCTTATTAACGATATCCGCAATCATTTTAACTGTTCAATTAATGAAATGGGAAACCTAGAACTAGACATTGTGCGTGAGGAACTATGTGTGGATGGTATTTTGAAACCCGAGCACAAACATCTGGAAGATAAGGGTTTAGTCCACATTGCACATCTTCCTCAAAACTTTCAAGATAAATTGGTTAGGTACATTCTCAGCTGAGTACATGATGGCAAGATTTGGCTTGAGCAACCTATTGAGATCACAAAGAAGATGATTCAACAAGTCACCGGTCTTCCCATGTTGAACAAAGCTAAAACTACCAAAACCCTAGGTCGGACGGAACTACAAAAGAAAACCCTAGCCGAGTGGGATGGTAGAGGCATGAAAGTTAGCAGCATTACCGACGCTGAACTGAAGTTTGGTACACATATCATTGCCCATAAGATTTATAGTTCTAGTCGACAGAACAGTGTCTCCTGTGAAGCTATTGACCTAGCATACAAAGTGGTCAAAAACAACTTGACATTTGACCTAGCAGACTTATTGTTGAAACAGTTCAACAAGAACATGGAAAGCATCAAAACTTCCAAAAACAACCCATGTAAGTTTGGATCCTTGTTGGTCTGTTTATTCTTCTATGTTCAGAAATTCTTCCCTTCTAAAGGAAAAGTTGTATGGAGAAAAGATGTGCCAGTACTCTATGAAATAAATGAATACATCGCAGAAATGGGTGAAAACTTTGAAAGCATCATGGATAATTATTTTGAGTCTTTCAAAGAGAAAATGAATGACAGAGTCCGGATTCCACAGAAGTTGGTGGAAGATTACAAAGATGACATCTGTTTTATGGTAGATTGTGATAATGTGTATATTCAAGCAGTTAAACCAAGAACTGTATATGTAAAACCTCTTCCTTATGAGGTAAATATTGATGAAACCAAGAACATCATTGAAGCTCTTCTAAATCAGCCTATCAATCCCAAAGCCCCATATTTTGGAACATATGATGAAGCTAAGGTGAGAATTGAACTAAGCATAAAGCTTCCACAGGTGGTAAACAAAGGAAAGAAAAGGATAGCTAAAATGCAAATGATAACCGAGGATAAAGAAGAAATAGATGAAAAAGAAGAGGAAAAGGATGAGAAAACAGAGGAACCAGAACCTGCAAAGAAGAAAGGAAAAGTTTTCATCACTAAGGCACCTGTGCCTCCCACTACTGTGTTTACAAGGAGAAATACAAGAGGAAAGGCAGACAAGGCAGAAAAGGTAGATAAAGACATAGTATTCAAAAGGCCTCCTCTAAGCCTTCAAGAAAAGCTCAAACTCTTCAGAGATGGATCAAGATCTGGAGTAAGTAACATAAAATCCTTGAGATATGAAACCAGATCGGAAGCAGAACAGAAGGAAATAGAAGATGCTGTTGTTGAGAAGATGGGACAGTGGAAATACTCTCCTGAAGAAATTACCCCACAGGTTCCAGCAGTTCTATTGAATCCAATAAAAATGAGATGGAGCAATGCAAGGCAAACTGTGATAGACATATTTGATCAAAACCTGAGACAGTTGATGCCGAGATTGAATAATGATGAAGTAAAGAAGGCATTAAAAGAAAATGAAAATAAGATGACATTGAAGTTCAATACTTGTTTGATTTTGATCAACAATATTGAATCAGTTGTGAAGGCTGCAAAAGCCACATGGAAGAACATATACCACCTTCACCAACCGAGCATTGAAACTGTAATAATAAAAGATATTGAAGATGACAGTGATGAACAAGAAGAAGACACTGAGGTAGATGATACTGTAAGGATAGCAGCAGAAGTCATTGCATCCCTTCCTACCTCTCCAGTGAAAGTCTCTACATCCAGCCCTGAGACACCTTCAAGCATGGTTGTGACAACTTCTACATTTGTCCAATCATCCCTAGCAACATCAGAGGCAGCAACCATTTCTTCTACCGAGCTGCAGTCTCCTGCACCATTAAGTTTTCCAGCAGTAAGTTTTCCAGCTTTTGAATCTTCAAGTGTAAATATTTTAAGTTCTCCAGTAGAAAGTATGCCAGTATCTATAGCCAGCCCTACTTTATCTACTGTCACTACTACAAAAGCATTAAGTACAGATAAGCCTAAGGCTCTACCGAGTATAAAATTTTTGGGTAAAAATGTAGTTGAGGATATAGACCTAGATGAAGAGATAGAAATTTCTACATTAGATTTTGCAAATCTCTCAGCAGACCAGATGCAGAATATAGGTGAGATCCTCCAAAGGAAAGCAAAACAAAAGAAGCTTAAAGAGGAGAGAGACAAAGAGTATCAAATCATCAAGGATGCTAAGGACATTTTGTCTGATGCATTAGGCATTAAAGTAGACTCCTCCCAGCATGTTTTGTTACAATTAGCAGAAGCAGTTGAGAAATACAATGAGGACTCATCCGGGACAGAAAAGTTAGTTGAAAGAGCCGAGAAGAGATTCAATAATAAAGTGCTTGAGCACATTGCTCAGCACATAGCTATTAACCAAGTGGAATTGTCTTCAGTTTTGTCTAACATAGAATCTATCTATTCGAATGCTACCTCTCTTTTGGCTAGACTATGCAATTTTGCCGAGTTCACAAAGGATGTCAAAGATAAAATGAATAAAATGGATGAGGATATGAAGATTAGCATACAGAAGCTGCAACTTGAACCAAGTTCAAGCTCTGCTCATCACATGAAAATTTCACATCTATCTAATATGCAGTCTGATCTACTGAAAGAAGACTCAAGGATCCGGTCTACACTGCTAGACATCCAACACATGATCCTTCCCATCATGAATACAATGTATAAGCACATTGAACATTTTAGAACATTGATTCATGACAATCAATTCTCCATAGCAGATCACATGATTGAACTCTCTGCAGAAGTCCAAATTGCTATACAAACATGTAAGATTCTGCAAGAAAGTTGGGACAGAACCCTGGCACTAATAATGAAGGTACATTCTGATTTCTTATCAAATTTTGGATTCTCTCTGTAAATAACTTGTATATGCACCTTTGGCATTATCATCAAAAAGGGGGAGATATGTATACAAGGAGAGATATGTATACAGTTATAGATTTGTATAAGAAACAGTTAGCACATTGAAAGGGGGAGACAATGTATAAAGCCCTATAACAAAGACAAATTTTGAAAAATCAAAATAAAACTCAGCATGATTCGTGTATATAAATTTTGGCCAATAAGTGTTTTTGTCACTAATGCCAAAGGGGGAGATTGTTGGCATTAAGCAGAATTGCCACTAGTGACAACACTTATTTGCATTCTGGATACAAACCGAGCAGACAGTACAAACCAAGCAGACAGTGCAAACCGAGCAGTCAGTGCAAACCGAGCAGTCAGTGCAAACCGAGCAGACAGTGCAAACCGAGTAGCAAGTGCAAACCGAGCAGACAGTGCAAACCGAGCAGACAGTGGAAATCGAGCAAGTTAGTACAAACCGATCAGGACAATGTAAACCGAGTAACATCTTGTCTACCGAGTCACCAATACTTACCGAGTTCAATACCTACCGAGTGATCAGTATGAACCATGCCTTCACTTCTACCGAGTGCATGATGATGCCGAGTAATGCAGTGGACGCCGAGTATCAGAAAGTCACCGAGTCAGTTTGAAGGAACCGAGTAACCATATTTGGGCTGACTTAGTAGCACTTATGTTTATTTGTCAAGCCGACTGTGCAATTGTAATTGTAATTAATTGTTTGAGACCTGTATATAAACAATGTTGTAGAAATAAAAGATGGAATGAAATGTATGAAGTAGAATATATGTGAAAGAGAAAGAAAGGCAAAAATAAGCGAATTACAGAAGGCTTCAGAAGTATAAGGTACAGCAAAGACAAATTCATCACAGAAGGTGATCAGTACATCAGCGAATCTCATTCAGCAATCCAGTTGCAAAGCAGAGATCTACTATTTCATTCTAACAGGTAAATCAGTACTAAATCCTTTAACCGGGTAGACTTAACAGTCTTTGTAAAAATCTCTTTAGCGAGTGCATACTTCATTGTATGTTTGTAAATCCTTTAACAGGGTGGATTTAGCAATCCTTATTGCTCCTAACAGGGCAGATCATCAGAAGTGATCAAATTGTAAGCCTTAACTGGCCAACTTTATTCTGCAGTACTAAAGCTTTGTGGGTTTCATCCCCACCCCAGTTTTACTTTCTTTTGGAAGGTTTCTGGGTAACCAAATCTATGTGTCATTATTGTGAATGCTTTTAAGTTTCATGCTTTCTGTATGCAAAGGTTAAAAAGGTAAATTACATGTTAAAAATTGTAAGAAAATTTGGAGTTACTGATTCACCCCTCCCCTCTCAGTAACTCGGTTAATTCCTGAATATTTCCAACAGAAGTCTTGTGTGATATTATGCCTATGGATTGTTGTCATATTCTTTTGGGTAGACCTTGGTAGTATGATAGGAAATCTTTGCATGATGGTAGATTGAATCAATATACTATTTGGATGGATGGAAAGAAACAAGTGTTATTGCCTTTGATAGAGAAGTTTGATGAAAGTCGCTGTACCATAGTCAAAGTATGTTTGGTTGATGGTAAAAAGTTTGCAAGAGAAATGAAAGAACAAAATGTTTTCTTTTCTTTAATTCCAAGAAAGACTGAGAAACAAGATGAGTTAGAACATGCACCTGAGGTTAATCCTTTGTTGAATGAATTTCATGACATCATTTCTGATAATGTACCTGATGGTTTACCACCTATGAGAAGTATAAGTCACTGTATGGATTTGATACCTGGAGCTAGTTTGCCTAACAAAGTACCACATAGGTTGACACCTGATGAAAAGACTAAGTTGAATAGACAAGTGCAAGAATTTCTTGAGAGAGGTTTGATTAGGGAAAGTTTGAGTCCTTATGTAGTACCTACTGTATTAGCACCTAAAAAGAATGGAGGATGGAGAATGGAGAATGTGCACTGATTCTAGAGCTATAGACAAGATAACAGTAAAGTACATATTTCCTTTCCCTAGGATGGATGACATAATGGATAGTTTGAGTGGATAAAAGTATTTCATGAAGATTGATTTGAAAAGTGGATATCATTAGATTAGGATTAGAGAAGGGGATGAATGGAAAACTACTTTTAAGACTAATGAAGGTTTGTCTGAATGGTTGGTTATGCCTTTTGGTTTGACTAATACACCTAGTACTTTCATGAGGCTGATGAATGAAGTTCTGAAAAGATTTTTTGGTAAGTTTGTGATTGTATATCTTGATGACATTTTGATATTCAGTAAGAGTAAGGAAGAACATCTTGAACATATCAGACAAGTATTGCAGAGATTGAAGGAAGAAAAGTTGCTGATTAATTTGAAGAAATGTTCATTTATGAAAGAGGAGATTGTATACCTTGGTTTTTTAATTTCAGCTGATGGATTGAAGATGCATCTTGAGAAAGTAAGAGCTATACTTGATTGGCCTACACCAAAGAATGTTGGAGAGGTAAGATCATTTCATGGATTGACAAGTTTTTATAGAAAGTTCATCAGAAATTTTAGCTCTATTTTTAATTCTATGATTGAAACTATGAGAGGAGATAAAAAGGATTTTAAATGGACACATGGAGCACAAAAGAGTTATGAAACATTGAAACAAAGAATTGCAGAGTTGCCTACACTTGCTTTGCCTAATTTTAGTAAAGTTTTTCAAGTTGAATGTGATGCTAGTGGAAGTGCATTTGGATCTATTTTGAGTCAAGAAGGAAAACCTATAGCTTTCTTTAGTGAAAATTTGAATGATGCTAAGAGAAAATATTCAGTTTATGACTAGGAATTCTATGCTATTGTTCAAGCTTTGAAGAAATGGGGACATTATTTAATGCCTAAAGATTTTGTGTTTTATATTGACTATAAAGCTTTGAAGTATTTGGGAAGTCAGAATAAGTTGAATCAGAGACATATGAAGTGGGTTGAGTTCTTACAGAATTTTTCCTTTTCATTGAAGCATAAAAGTGGATAGTCAAATAAGGTTGCTGATGCCTTGAGTTGAAGAAGAAGTTTGTTGATAGAGATGAGATTTGAGGTACTTAGTTTTGATGATTTCAAGTGCTTGTATGAGACTGACATTGATTTTGCAGAACCTTGGAAAGCTTGTAAGGAATGCACATTGAGTGATAAGTGGACTTATTATTTCATTCAAGAAGACATGTTGTTTAAAGGAATTTAGTTGTGCATACCTAGAGGATCTATGCGAGATAACATAATAAAGGATAAACATAGTGGTGGACTTGCTGGACATTTTGGGATTGATAAGACTATGAATTTGATTTCAGAAAGGTACTTTTGGCCACATATTTATAAAGATGTACAGAGAATGGTTAAAGGTTGCAAAATTTGTCAAGTAGCAAAAGGAACTAGTTAGAATTTGGGATTGTATACACCTTTGCCTGTACCTGATAGACCTTGGGAAGATGCGAGTATGGATTTTTTTCTTAGATTGCCTAGAACTCAAAGAGGTAATGATTCTATTTTGGTAGTCTTTGATAGATTTTCAAAGATGGCTCATTTCATACCTTGTAAGAAGACATCTGATGCATTGCATGTAGCTAAGTTATTCTTCAAGGAAGTGGTAAGATTGCATGGTTTTCCTAAATCTATTGTTTCAGATAGAGATACTAAGTTTACTGGTTAATTTTGGAGAACACTTTGGAAAAAAGATGAATATAGAATTGAAGTTTAGTTCTACATTTCACCCTCAGACAAATGGACAAACTGAAGTTGTGAACAAAAGTTTGGGAAACTTGTTGATATGTTTAGTTGGAGATAAACTTGCTAATTGGGATTTGATTTTGGCACAAGCAGATTTTGCATATAATAATTCAGTGAATAGAAGCACTAAGAGGACACCATTTGAGATTGTTACTAGATTTCATCCTAAGGGAACCATAGAGCTGAGAGATTTACCTACCAAGACAAGAAGAAGTGCTAAAGCTGAGAATTTTGCAGTATACATGAGAACTTTACATGATGAAGTTAAAAAGAATTTGGAGGATAGTAATCTAAAATATAAATATAGAGCAGACAAGAGAAGGAGACATAAATATTTTGAAGTTGGAGATGAGGTTATGATTCATTTGAAAAAGAATAGATTTCCAGTTGGTACCTACAACAAGCTGAAAATGAAGAAGTTTGGACCTTGTAAGATTTTGAAGAAGTTTAACTGAGGAAATGCTTATGAAATGGAATTACCAGAGGACATGGATATATCACCTATATTCAATATTGCTGATATATTTGAGTAATTTGAATCAAATGATGAGATTGAAGATGATCTGGACTATCCTAAGAAGAACAAAGACAACATTGAGAAGATCTTGAATAAAAGAGTGAGCAAAAGTACAAGAGAAAAAGACTACATGGAATATCTAGTTTAGTGGAAAGACAAGCTAGTTGAAGACAGTTCATGGATTACACAAGAAAATTTGGACCTTTATGATTTAGGTCAGAATATGAGTAGTGCCTGATGTGGACATCAGTTCTTTATTTACCCCAGATGTCTGATGTAGAAGCATCTTGGGTCTTTGAGCAATCTTGCATCAACCCAAAACATTTCCTAATTTTTGTACCTATTTTTATGTTGTTTTCTTTATAATTGTTGCATTTGTTGGTTTCATGTTATGATAATCTTACATGATGTTGATGACCTATTTGGGAACCTTCTCCTATTTTTGCATAAGGATTGGATAGATTGTTTCAAAGTTATAGCTGTTTTCCTTGCCGTCAGAACTGTATTTTCCTGCAGTTTTGGTGTTGATTGTGGGTCATGGTGCTGATGCTCCTTAATGATTCCACCTGTTCACCCTTAGGTCCTTTGAGAGGACCTAAATTAATATCTTTTCCCAAAGGTGAAAGTCCTAATTCATTATGAGTCAAAAGTTATGACCATTTTTTCTTGGGGACCTATTTTTTGCTAGTTTTCACGTGAAATGTGGAGTGTTTCTTCTTGCGTGGTTCCATGTGATCAAATGGGGCCTTGCATAGTTAAAGGAATGTTATTGGGTCATGTGAGGACCTAAATTAAAAGGTTCATCAATTGGTGATCACTCTTTCATTAGTTTTGATTTAAATCTTCTAGACCAGACCTATAATGTAATTAAATGCCTGACTGGCCAACTTGTGGCTTAGCTGGCTATATAAGGAGTCTAGATTGATGTAGTAGGGAATCATGAGGAGATCTAGGAAGGATTATCAAGATAAAACATTGGAGACAAAGATAGGATGCAAGCTGTAATTCTGATTTCATAATTCTCTTTGTATAAGGCCGAAACTCGAAAGGCCTCACAGTCGGGCATGTTGAAGAAATAATATAAATTCTATGTTGTTGTTGCCAGTTGATTGTCTCATATCTATGGTGATTTCATTACTTTCATGTGACTTTATATTTCTTCCATTGTGTAACTCTGAGAAGGGCTTGTTGTTGATTCAAGTGGAGTCAATTCTTCTTGATTCTACTTGTATCTACGCTGCCCCTGCGTCAGTCTTCCATAACTCCTAATAGATTTAGAATCTTTTAAAAAGAATTCAAAATATCCTAATAGGGATTCATATGTACTGAATTTATTTCATAAGACTCCTAATAGATTCCATCCTCTCACAAGGAACTTTCATATTAGTGCATCTTTTGTGGGCATCATTCCCACTGAGGTTTACTCTTTGATCAAGAGGTTTCCTAGTTAACATATCTTGTGTCATTGTGTTATTGTATATGAATATATTTCTATGGTTGTTGGTTACATTTTTGACATGGTTAAAATCTATTGAATTTGATAAAATTTATACTTTTCTAATAATTGATTCACCCCCCCCTCTCAGTTATCTTGGTGGACTTTACTTTCTAACAATGATTTCATTAGCTCCTCTAATAGCATTCACTGTCTCCTTAATTCTACCACAGCACTGAGAAATATTTTCACCTTCTTGCATTTTCATTTAATCAAACTTACCTCACAATATTTCATCTTTTTCTCTCAGTACATTTGTGTCACCACCATACATAGTTGCAAGAGTATCCCACATTTGCTTTGCAGTGGTGCAATATTTGATATCTTCAAATTCAGGATAGCTTAAGGCATATGGAATCTCCAACATTTCTTGATTGTGTTCTTATTTTGCTTTCATCTCCTTAGTAGTCAAAGTTGTAGTAGGTATAACATAGTCATGTTCTACATAGTACTTCACCGAAGCACCAATACCAGCTAGATTAAATTTCATTAGACTTTTCCATGCAGGGAAGTTCTCTTTGTTCAACTTTGGTACCTCCTTTTTATACATCTTGATCATAAGCTTCAAGTACCTTTAAAATTTTCTCTATAAGCACCAACCTGGCTCTGATACCAATTTTTAGAATTATTTAGAACAATAGAGAGGGGGGGTGAATCAATTGTTCTCAGGTCTAGATGTACCATTTGAACTTTCTATCACTTCAACAATCTCAGATCTAATCACCAACACAACTTGGTCTTTAAAGTATATATATCAGAAACATATAACATGCAGTCCATTGTCCAAAAGTAATTAACTTATGGAATATAATAACATTGACATCAAAAAATTCACACAAGTATAACACCAAGATTTACAGTGGAAACCCAACTTGGGAAAAACCACTTTGTAACATGTTACTGATATTTTTACTCTACTAAAGTGAGCTATGTGAAAAGCCTGTTAGAAAGTAAAGTTTGCAAAGATAATTGAGAGGGGGGGGGGGGTTGGATCAGTTATCAAATAATAACAAATTTTATTACCATCATCAGATTTTAACCATGTAATAAATATAATCAATAACCATATATAGATAAACATACAAAAAAACACAATAACACAAGATATGTTGACTAGGGAACCTCTTGATTAGATAGTAAATCCTGGAGGGAGTGATGCCCACAAAAGATGTACTAATATGGAAATTCCTTGTGAGAGGATGGACTCTATTAGGAGCCTTATGAAATACATTGAGTACATATGAGTCCTTGCTAGGAGACCTTGAATCCCTATTAAAAGATTCTAACCCGGTTAAGAGTTATGGAAGAAAGAAGGACCCACTGTCCAAACAACTTCAAGGGAAAGATCACTGAACACACTATCCAACTAATCTCTATATTATCCAAACACAATAATACTAAAAATTACTGATCTCAGCAACTTATCTTTTCTCCTCTGCCTATGCCAAACTGGACCAACTCTTTCACTAGATCTCAATACTAGGTCTCTACAATTTTCATATCCTCTTACAATATCTCTTTCTCTACTTCTACAACTCTCCTTACAATCAAGTAAAACAATCCTTCCTTTATACAAAACTTAAATAATTACAAATGAGTCATAAAAATAGGATTAACTACAAAATATAAACCTTTACACATTACATAATATTCTATAATTACATAAAACTGTCAGCTTCCAAACATAATACATCTTCACATGTGTGACCTCTTACCATGTTGTCTCATCTAGGTCACCACCAAAGTGTCTTCATCAACTGTACAACTTCTCATGCCTAGATTCTATTGCAATTAGGAGATATCATCCAGTTACCACAAGCTGCTTCTCAGGAACACTGTCTGAATACTGCTTCCACTAAATTACACATAACTATCATGAATAATTAAATTTTTGTATGCACTCTTGACCACAATCTTAGGACATAATATAGAGTAAGTCATCAAATTTGCATAGCTTGATCTGTAATACTCCATGTGCGCTAATTCAAACATTGTCTGCTTCTCTACTAATCCCTAGTAGATCACTGTGTTGACATCAATAACAATCACAGTCATGAATGCAACATGCAACTACTAGAGAATGACTTCCAAATACTCCCCCATAGGATATATTTAGCATTCATTCCTAACAATATCCCCATTGGCATTGATGGCAACATAGATGAAAAAGTATCCAAGTTCCATAAATACCAAACTACAAAACTATTGTTCTGAAATATTTTTAAATCCTCTTCATCAATAAAATCAATCATTAGGTACTATCTTTTCAAATCCTTTTCATCAATCAAATCTTATAGGTTTTTCATTTTATATTGCTTCTCCTTCTCTAATAGATATTTTCATGTATCATTCTCATCCTTCTCCCCAACAGATGTTTTACATAAATCAATCAATGGGTGTTTTTCATGTAACCTTCTGCCCCATTGACATCAATGAGAAATAAAGCATCAATATGTCAATTTAATTTAAAAGCCTCAATGTCCAAAGACATTTTTAGAAAACACATTCACAAGATTCCTTTGTGACTCATCTCAAACACACATACTCCCCCATAGAGGAAGTACAAGTATATAGTCTAGAAAAGATAGAGCTCATATACCATTAGACTGATGCAACAATTTGCATCACTTCTCAAAAGTAGGCTGGGGCATAACCCCAAGCATACCTCTCAAATATTCAAATGTATCTTTAGGTAAGGGCTTTGTAAATATATCTGCAATCTTCTCTTTTGTACTTATATACTCAAGCCTAACTTCTTTCTCTACAACTTTCTCTCTTACAACATGATATGTAATTTCTATATGCTTTGTCTTAGAGTGCAATACCAGATTCTTCGACATACTTACTGTACTGGTGTTATCACAATGTATGATAACAAGCTCATCAAACTTGATTCCAACATCCTTCAACATTTGTTTCATCCATATTATCTGATTACAATTGTTTGCTGCTACTACATATTTTGCTTTTTTTGTGCTCTAAGAAATACAATTTTGTTTCGTACTTAGCCAAGAAACCAATCTTCCTCCAAGAAAAAATGCTCCACCACTTGTACTATTTTTTTCATCAACACTGCCTCCCCAATCTACATCTATATATGCACAGAGGGTAAAGTTATTTTATTTTTCATACCATAACCCATAGTCAATTATACCTTTCAAATATCTAAATATTCTTTTTATTGCTGCATTATGTGACTCTTTTGGATTAGCTTGAAATCTTGCAACAATTCCAACCGCATGCGACATATTTGGTCTAGTATGAGTTAAATACTACAATCCTCCAATCATAGATTTGTGCACCTTTTTCTCAACTACAGGAGTTTCATCTATGCTAGATAACTTATAGTAGAAAAGGAGGTGGAAATATATTAATTAAATAGATAAATATTTATTTAATCATATGGTACAAAGAGAAATTGAATTAGATAAATAAATAAGAAATAATTATTTAAAAAATAGAGGAAGAGGCTAATGAATTAATTAAATAAATAATAAATATTTATTTAATTATCCAATGATATTTTTTGGTGTCTATATGTGTGTGTGTATTTGTAAACATATGCAAACACACATATATATGCATATACACATATACACATACACAGACATATCTATACATACATACATACATACATACATATATGTATGTATGCATGTCTACACACACCCTCCCACCCAATTATAGCTATACCTAGAGGTTCTTAAACTATTTATGTCTTTGTGGGGTTCCAATTAAGTGAGAGGCCCCTATTAAACTAAGGGTGTACTTGTGGCTCTACATCAATTTAAGTACAAGGATCATTGATTGACACTGATATTCATGGGTAATAAATTACCTCTGTATTGGAGAAGGACTACTCCCTCTACTTCAACCTCAGTTCATTACATACATACATACATACATATGTATGCACTTATGTATGCACTTATGTATGTACTTATGTATATGTTATGTGTGTACACATATAGAAAATAAATAATAATATTTAGTTTAAATTTATAATAAGAAATATATTATATCCGAATAGTCTTGTATGTTCTCTATATATTTTTCTTAATTAAATTTGGTTAAAATAATCATTAGCTTAAATTCAAGGAAACCTTTAAAATTAATAATAGATACACTTTTGTATGTCTTGGAAAGTTTAGGACTCCCACTTAATCTAAGGTAATCCTAAGAAATGTGAGCCACAAATATTAAAACTTTTTTTATTTAAATACTAATATTTTTGTTTCATGAAGTATGTTACTAGTTATTCCACTCATCCAACTTAAATAAAATTTATAATAATTATTTGTTATCATTTCAATTTATTATTTTTTATCTATAAGTAATATAAATTTTTAGCTAAAATATTGTGAAGTATACTTTAAATAATCTTATATAATAAATTTTAAAATTATTCATATTATATTTTTTTTAAATGATTTAATGTAATTTTATTGTGAATAATTTGTGAATTTCATGCAGGTGAGGAATCCAGATGACATTCAAAGAGTTGAAGTGTTACAAACAAGTATATTAGAATCCCTCCTTCAACGAGATTTTTTAATAGTATCAAAATAAAATTTTATATTTTAAAGAAATATATTTTTTAAAGTATTTTCATTAAAAAATAAAGCTATTTCCTTATTTTAAGATATAATTTATTTATTTAAATATATAATAGAATATAATAAAGTACACATATATTTATGAAATAAAATATTCATTATGAAAAAAGCTTCTATTTTATATAAGATATATATGTTTGTAATTCTTCATTGCAATTGTTACTTATTAAGATTTTCATATTTCTTTCAATATTTTGATGTTTTTATTAAGATCAACTATCAAGTAATATTTTAAATCACCTTACTCAATTTACTTTCTTATATTAATATAGATATATTTATTTAATCAAATCAATAATAAATTAGATGTGTATATTTCTTAGGCCATTAATTATATATGTTTATGTTCAATTTAGATTGGTTATAGATTAATTTCTTAGAATATTGCAATGGATAGTTTGAATGTAAAATAATGTTGATCTAGAGGCTATATATATTCTAAACAAATATCACTATTTATATGAACTAAGTCATACCATGCAACCTAGTCCTAGATCATGTGATTTAGTCTAATTATTGCATCATACTCTTTGTAGGCCCTATAAATCAACAACCTTCACTTTTATGCATATTTTACAATGGGTCATGCTATGATAAGTGATAGCTATTTCTTCAAGATCAATGAGGGATCCTTGGTTTATCATAATAAAATTTAATCCCCCTAAAGAAGAATATTTTTTTATAAATACATCTATTACATGTCTACATAAATGAGCCCCATTTGTGTCTTAGAAGAAAAGTGTATCCCTTCTTTGAATTTCATTTATAAATACATCTATTACATGTCTCCATAAATGAGCCCCATTTGTGTCTTAGAAGAAAGGTGTATCCCTTCTTTGAATTTCAAATTTTGAGTTGGGAAATTTTCTATTTTGGGGGGTTTGAACCTAATTCATAAAAAAATTAGTCTAAAATCTTGTATGTTTCTCATGTTTAAAAAGTTATTTCATTCTTAAGTTTTCTGAATGAGATTGAAGTGCTAAAATTGATCTTCAAGAGTTGGATTTGAGTATTTTTGTTCATATCAGAGTTCTGAAGCTATCAGGGAAGTACAAATATTTCATACTTTTTTAATGGACGAGTGAAGTTGCTTCAAAATTATATCTAGGATATATGATCTTTTGTGCAAATATAAAATATTTACAAATTTCATTTCAAGTTTTAGTTTTGTCAAAAATCTAAAGTGGAACTCTAAAAAATGATTACAAATTTGTATTTGCAACTAACATCTTTAATGTCTTATCAAGTTAGTGCTATAAAATTATATAAATTTATAACATTTTAGAAAAGTGCATTTAAATTTCACTCTCCCTTGTCACCTAGAATTTGATATGTTCTCCTTTCATGCACAATTATTTAAATTTCTTTGTCTTCTCACTTACATTCATTTATTAATGCAATTTTGTCCTCTACTACTTTACAGGTTACAAATCATGACCACCCATTACTCATGTTTAAATTATTATTGTAATTAATTTTTTTTTCTATAAAATGGAGTTTTATTTCTCAAAATATTGATACAAATCTCTTTCCATAAGCTCCTAAATGTTCAAATGAATTAAAGGTCTCTGGAAATATTTAAACATATCTCTATTAGAATAATTACCAACATCCCTATTCGAGATTCATGATATGGTTTAACATCCTCTTGTATCTTCTATAAGTCTAGTAGTTGTATCGGACATTAACAAGTTGATCTTTTGGTGCAAGAACAATTGCTAGTTGTAACAATTGGTATCAAAACCAAGTCTTTTTGAAGAAGATTAATTGCTTGAAGGAGATCTGACATGGAAATAATAAGGAAAGAAAGCCCTAAGTTTTATGGAATAAATTATCTGATATAGAAGGATTGGATGACTACTTATCAAATATGCATGAGAGATAAATACTGGGATATCACAGAGAAGCCTTACACTATTCCTAATGAATCATTTTAGGCTACTACTGATGAAAAGAATAACTTCAAGGAGAACATGTTAGCAAGAGAAGCTTTGATCAGTGCCTTATCAAACATGAAGTATTCACACATCTATGGATTAAGGACAATGCATGAGGTATAGAATAAATTAGAAGCTATTTATGAAGGTGACAAGTATGTTAAGAAGGCTAATTTGCAAGGTCTTAAAGGAAAATTTGAAGATATGAAGATGAGTGAAAGTGAATCTATCTTAGCCTATATGTAGATAGTACATGATCTAGTTTGTGGAATCAGATGTGCTCATGGTACATTGAGTAATGATGAAGTTGTAAATAAAATAATGAGATCTTTACCCGCATGCTATAGTGAGAAGGTTGCAGCTATTGAGGAATTAAGAACTATTAGAGATATTTCAAGAGAAGATTTGGCTGGTAGACTCTATTCCTATGAGATGACTACTCTTAGAAAGGAACTTTCGAATGTTGAAACTGCATTCAAAGCCAGTGCGAATAAGTATGAAAAGGAAGAGAGATCCCCTAAAGACAACTTCAACTACTATGATAAGAAATGGGAAGAGATCATGGAAGAGGAAAGGAAGATTCATGAACTTTAATCCTCGATTGCAAAAAGATTACCTAAGGGCTTTGGTAGGTATGAAGGAAAGATACCTTTGAAATTATTTAACTACAATAAGATTGGTCATATTGCATCTAGATATCCTAATAAATCTTCTAAGGAATCTATGATTAGATCTTAGAAATTTCATCTTAAAGATCATAAAATTTTTTATGCTAAAGAAGGTATGATTGATGATGAATCTATTGATGAAGAAGAGATTGTGTTTATTGTTATTAAAGAAGATAATCCTAAAGAAGAGAAAGCTGTGCTTTTACATGTTGATAAAAGAAATGAATGGATCATTGATACTGGATTCTCACATCATATTACTGGTGATAAGGATAAGTTTTTAAGCTCAAAGTTTATGATGGTGGTGTTGTTACCTTTGGTAATAACAACCCTTGTTTTATTAGAGGAAAATGATCTATCACTCTCGATGGCAAGAATAGTATTGATGATGTTTTATATGTTGAAGGCTTAAGACATAACTTATTGAGTGTTGGAAAACTACTAGATAAGGGATACCAATTGGAATTCATAGAAGGGAAGTGTAAAATCATTGGAAGCATAGGAAATATAATTGCATCCAATACATAGACTACATGTAGTCTATTTCATTTGAAAATTGTTGAGAATAAGTTCTTGGTTGCCAAGATTGATGAAAGTTAGTCGTGGCATAGAATATTTTGTCATGTGAATTTTGATAATACAATGGAGTTTAGCACTACTAATATTGTAAAAGATTAACCCAAACTAATGAATCCTGATGATATGTGTAAAGAATGTCAATTGGGTAAGCTGACTAGATCTACTTTTAAGAATAAGACATATTCTTGAAGTGGATTGCTAGATTTGGTGCATACTAATTTGTGTTGTTCTTCTAAGACAAGAAGATATTATGGAGATAGATACTTTATGCTATTTATTGATGACTATTCAAGGATGATGTGAGTTATCTTTTTGAAAGAGAAATTAGAAGCCTTTCAAAACTTTTAGATATTCAAGATGATGGCAGAGATTGAGTTTAGATAAGGATTGAAGTGCCTAAGATAGAAAAGAGGTGGAGAATTCACACCTAGTGAGTTTTACATTTTTTGCGAAGAACATGGGATAAAGACTAAGACTTATGCTCCACAAACCCCACATAAGAATGGTGTTGTAGAGTGAAGGAATATAAATATTGTGGACATAGCTAGGACTGTGATGATTGAAGGAAATATTCTTTTGATCTACTAGAGAGAAGTGGTCAGAACTATAATATATACATTGAATTTGGTACAGATAAATAAAGGAACTAATAAGAGTCCTTATCAACTTTGAAATGGTCATTTTCCTACAGTGAAGTATTTTAGATTTTTTAGAAGCAAGTGTTATATTAAGAGAGATGAGGATATTGGAAAGTTTGATCCTATAAGTGATGAATGGATATTCCACTAAGATCAAGGCATATAAATGTTTTAACTATAGACTAGAAATGATTGTTGAAAAGTACAAATGTCAGAGTGAGAATGTGCAGAGATCTAAGAGAACTTGTAGGTATGACATACCTAAAGAGGATAATTAGATTATGGAAGTACAAAATAAAAATCATAATTGTTCAAAAGAACAAGCTAAACCTATGGAAAATTAAGAGGAAAATAGATCCAAA
The DNA here is from genome assembly GCA_027943335.1 of Chamaecyparis obtusa. NCBI lineage: Eukaryota > Viridiplantae > Streptophyta > Pinopsida > Cupressales > Cupressaceae > Chamaecyparis > Chamaecyparis obtusa. The sequence goes on along the minus strand of BSBK01002041.1, from coordinate 543,516 downwards.
AACAAAAATACCAGAGTCTATGTACTTAGGAACTCCTCAAAAGAAAAGTGCAAACTAATGTTACGTCCTATTAAGGAGGATGTTGGATGTGTTAGATGCACTTATTGGGAAGGAAAATACTCAATATATATAGACTGGAATAATTGAGTAAAGGGAAGAACTAAAGAAAATCATTGACATGCTTTCTAAAGTAGCTCTCTTTTATAATATTTTTTTTTCTTTTAACTAAGATGAGAAGAAACAAAAGGAAAAGGAAAAATAGAATAGGCCTAACCAACACTAGGATGAAAAATTATAGGCTAGGGATAATAGACACTAACCTCTCTAGAAAATGGGAGCTCAATGTTTCATGGGTAAATGAGTTTGAATTAATTTGTGGCTCAAATCCATGTGGTATCATGAATATGATCTACATTTAATTGTGAAAACCATGTCAACCAAGGTTCCATATGGGGAATCCTCTTGAAGACTGATGCAGGAGCATCTTGGTTGCAAGGGAAATCTTGCATCACCAAAAAATATTTTTGGTTTCTTTTCAATAAGGGATATCTTGTGCAAAGATGGTATTTATGGAAATTTACTATTTTTAGTAAGTTGGTCATACGAGCTTGAAATGTTCATACGAGCTCGAAATGTTTTGATTTCACAAGTGGAGGTTATGTTATAATAACTGAGAAGAGGGGTGAATCAATTAGATCAGTTATCCTATAGTCCCAAATATCAAGATGTACCACTTCAAACAATATCAATTAATTTTGCAGCTCGGTAACATAAAATTACTAAACTGTCTTTGCATTTACCAATTACCAGTTAAATAACTCATAGTGATTACCAACCAAATCAAATATGTAGTAGGTAAAGTATGACAATAAAACAATCATCACAAAAATACATAACACAATGATTTAACGTGGAAACCATGTAAAGGGAAAAACCACCTGGGACCGGTAACCCAAAATATTTTCACTCTTCTAAAGTGATGTGGGTGAAGAGCCAACCCTATTAAAGGTTTACAAACACACTGTTAGGTGTGACCTTGTTAGAGGATTTTACACTAACCATTAGCTTTTTACCAGCATTCACTATGGGGTCAACAAGGTAACAATGAACATTCCTTGAATGTCATGGGCAACAATTTAAAGACTGTTAGGTCCACTCGATTAAGAGATTTTTCTGTAACAATGGTTAAACTTAAACAATATTTGATCTGATTACAATACAACTTGATTTGTAGATGTTCAGATCTATTCAAAGCCCTTAAATCCTCTGATCAATATATCAATTCACTCTCCAACTTACTTTCACTCGATAATTGCACTCTAATGCTCAGTTTTATTTTGCAGCTTGGCTCTTCTTCAACTAGTCTGATCAGGCATGCATAAAACAATATTCATGCAAAATCTCTGTAGGGGCTATCTTGTGCAGAGCTGCTATTCATGGAAACTTACTACTTATAGTAAGTTGGTCATATGATCTCAGAATGTTTTGATTTCACAGCTAGAGGTTCATCCTAGTCATTTCAGCCTACTAGTTGAGTTTCATTGCCACATCATCAGTATTGGTGAAGTTATTGAGATTTTTGGGTATGAAATCTTTTAGGTCAATTTTGAAGGCCTTAGAGGCTTCGGATCGCGATCGACCCCCAGCTGACTATCACTAGCGCCTATTAAGTGTTGTAGATCTTGTCATGGCATTTCTGAAAAGTGGCTACAATAGAAAAACAGAGCTATGGTTAGAAAGTTATGGCCTCCAAAAGTTGGGTAACCTAAAATCATATTTTGTATTTCTTTTGAGCCGACCCTATTGTAAAAATTGTGAAAATAAATTAAATCTATGTATAGTCGGCCTTAAAGGCTAAATTTTTGGAACCTTCTCTAGCAGTCAAAATTGCCTATATAAAGAAGGCCCGTAGTGTTGTCTAGGCAGTTCTAGGTGGTAGATTTGGATAATAATTCAAGGTTTTGTCCTATAGAATATTGTAAGGGAATGCCCATGTGGCTTTACATATTGTAATTTTGAAAGTTTGTAATTCCAAATTTGTAGAGATAATAAGAAGCCAATTTTTTGTTCTTGCATATTGTTGTTGTTTCTCTTTTTTTGTTATGTGTTTGTGGTATTAAGAGGAGCACCCTTCATTAAGTGGTATCAGAGCAAGAGTTCCTGAGTGTGTAAATAGATCACCGATTGTGAGGCAGTTTGCACTAGGACTGCGGGTTAGGGTTTTTGTGTAAACAGATCACCGACTGTGAGGCAGTTTGCATCAGGACCATGGTTAGGGTTTCAGAGAGAAGTGTGAAAATGCCTCCACGAAGGGAACATGGTGGAAGACCTGGTGTTGTAATAGCTAAGGTTAGGGAACTGCAGAGACAAGTGCAAGCATTGCAAGAGGAGATTCACAAAGGAATAAATCTTAATGTCAAAGACAAAAGTGAGGATGAAGCCGAAGAAGAAGATCAAGAAGGAGAAGTCAAAGTTTTGAATCAAGAGGAAGAAAGGCTTTTCCGGGCCATTTCCAAGATTGAGAAAAGACCTAAGATCGAGGTTCCTACATTTTCAAAGAATCTTAACCTAGATGAGTTGATCGACTAGATCAATGAATGTGAAGAATATTTTGAGTATGAAGATATTGAAGATCCTGATTGAATCAAGTTTGCGAAGGCCAGACTGAAAGGTCATGCAAAGATCTGGTGGCAAGAGATTCAATTGGAGCGAAATAGAAGAGGGAAAGATAAAATCACAAGATGGGATCAGATGGTGGATAAATTGAAGTGACAGTTCATTCCTGTTCATTATGAGCTTGACCTTCTGAAGAAGATGCAAAGTTTGAAGCAAGCAGGAAGATCTGTTCAGGAGTATACAGAGGATTTTTATCGAATCCTCATTAGAACAGGCCATGTAGAAGCTGACAAGGAGAAAGTTGCCCGTTATCTTAATGGGTTAAGGCCGAGAATTCAGGAAGAATTGAATCTGGTTCGAATGAACAATATTGAAGAGGCATACTAGTTTGTCCTAAAAGTAGAGGAAAACTTGAAAGAGAAGTTTGAGAGCAGACAAAGCGAAAGAAGTCATGATGGAAGATCTGGTGGACGGTCATATGAAGATCGAAATGAAGATCCGAAAAAAATGGATGAGGCTAGTAATAGTTAGAATCAAAGAGGAGATAATTTCAATCATTTCCAAGATCAGAATAATAGAGATCAGAGAGGAAGAGGAAGAGGACAAGGATCTGGAAGAGGAGGCTTTTGTGGAACATGTTTTCACAGTGGGGGAGGTCATAGGGCATTTAAATGTCCTCAACACCAAGGAAGGACAGATAGGAGGAATGAAGGCCATGAAAGAGTTGCATATATAGATGGGGATGCCAGATCATCACATTCTAAAGATGCTGAAAGAGGAGAAACACTGATTAACAGAAGAGTCCTGTTGAGTGGTGAAAATGAACCTGAGCAAAGAAAGAGCCTATTTCGCACCGGGTGCAAGTGTGAGGGTAAATGTTGTGATGTGATTATTGATAGTGGCAATACTGATAACTTGGTGTCAAAAGAGATGGTGACAAAGTTGAAGCTCAAGAGGTAGAAACATCCACATCCATATCGGGTTGCCTTGGTGCAGGATGACCACAAGGTCATGGTTAGTGAACAGTGTCTAGTGAAGTTCAAGATCGGTGGGTACCAAGATGAGGTACTATGTGATATCATATCTATGGATGCATGTCATATGTTGTTGGGTAGACCTTGGCAATTTGACAAATGTGTTGTACATGATGGTCATGCGAATACCTATTCCTTGACAAAAGATGGAGTGCAACATAAGCTAAAGCCATTGAAGGAGACTGAAGAAAAGGTATGTGGTAATGCAAGAATAAATTTTGTTGATAGAGGGAATTTATTAGATGGTATGAGGCATGAGCATATGTGTTTTACCTTAATTTCAAAGGCCAGGAAAGAGGAAGTCAAAGATGTACCTATAGAAGTTGCAGAATTATTGAATGAGTTTCAGGATATTGTGTCTGATAATGTACCTGATGGATTACCACCAGTAAGGAAGATCAGTCATCAAATAGACCTGATTCCAAGAGCTAGTTTGCCAAATAAGGCAGCACATAGAATGACACTAGCAGAAAGTGAAGAGTTGAAGATAGATTTGAAGTTTAGTTCATCACATCATCCACAGATTGTGTATGGAATTAATCCAAGAAATGCATCTGAGCTGAGAAAGATAGATAAAGGAGAAATAAGTAGTGCTGAAGCTGAGGATTTTGAAGAACATTTGAGGAACATCCATGAGGAGGTGAGGAAGCACATTACCAAGATGAATGCACAGTATAAGGCTAAGGTAGATGAGAAAAGGAGGCATAAGAAATTTTAGGTTGGAGGTGAAATCATGGTTCATTTGCGGAAGGAGCGGTTTCCAGTTGGTACATATAACAAGTTGAAAATGAAGAAGTTCGGGCCATGTAAGATACTAAAGAAACATGATTCAAGAAATACATATGAGGTCAAGTTGCCTACTGAGCTGAATATTTCACCAGTATTTAATGTTTTAGATCTGACAGAGTATCATGAAGAAGGTGTTGAAGATGAGGTTACAGCAGCATAGTGGAGTATTCAAGCAACTAGTTTAGATATCAAAGAGATTGAAGACATACTGGATAGTCATGTTGGCAGAAGCACAAGGAACAAGACATATGAAGAGTATTTGGTCAAATGGAAAGGATGACCTATTGAAGATTCATCATGGCTAGCAAAGGAGGAGGTTAACCATCTTGGTTTTCCTCTGCACACCCGAGTCGTGACAGGGTCACTTCTCAAATTATCCTAGGTGTCTGATGCAGGAGGATCCTAGGTGTAAGAGCAATCTTGCATCACCCAAAAATATTTTTGTTTGCTTTTCAATAAGGGCTATCTTGTGCAAAGGTGCTATTTATGGAAACTTACTACTTATAGTAAGTTGGTCATATGATCTCAGAATGTTTTGATTTCACAGTCGGAGGTTCATCCTAGTCATTTCAGCCTACCAGTTGAGTTTCATTGCCACATCATTAGTATTTGTGAAGTTATTGAGATTTTTGGGTACGAAATCTTTCAGGTCAATTTTAAAGGCCTTAGAGGCTCCGGATCACGATCGACCCCTTGCTGACTGGCACTAGCCATTCTTAAATGTTGTAGATCTCATCATGGCGTTTCCAAAAAGTGGTTACAGTAGAAAAATGGAGCTACGATTAGAAAGTTATGGCCTCCAGAAGTTGGGTTACCTAAAATCATATTTTGTATTTCTTTTGAGCCGACCCTATTGTAAAAATTGTGAAAATAAATTAATTCTATGTATAGTCGGCCTTAAGGGCTAAATTTTTGGAACCTTCTCGAGCGGTAGAAATTGTCTATATAAAGAAGGCCCGTAGTGTTGTCTAGGCAGTAGATCTGGATAATAATTCGAGGTTTTGTCCTACAGAATATTGTAAGGGAATGCCCATGTGGCTTTACATATTGTAATTCTGAAAGTTTGTAATTCCACATTTGTGGAGATAATAAGAAGCCAATTTTCTGTTGTTGTTTCTCTATTTCTGTTATGTGTTTGTGGTATTAAGGAGAGCACCCTTCATCATTTAATCACTACATTATATAATAGCATTACCAGTGTAGACTTTCCTATGTGAATTAGATCTTTTTAGTTCTCATATTCCTTCTATTGTCAACAACAAATCTTCAAAAATTTCCTTGACTGTTTGTCTCTCCCTTAGACAGATGTTCCATTGATCTCTCCCTTTGACAATAATGCCAAGGAAAAACATAAAACATACAACTCTCCAATAGCTACGTAAATCACTATTGTTCGGTGCAAACAATGTATCTCGATATACTAATATGCAAAATTTTGTACAAATCTTTCACAACCTTAGACATTATCCAAAGTGTGAACTATGTTGCATCAACATGAATGATCTTCTGATAAGAATAGGTTGATGAAACCTCCGTATGACATTAGTGACCAGTAGATAGGGGACGGACCCCAAGTCTAGTCCTCAAGTATTCAAAGGTGTCCTTCGGTAGAGGCTTGGTGGAAATATCTGCACATTGTTCCTTTGATGTAACATATTCCAGTTTTACTTGCTTCTCATGTACTTGTTCTCTTAGGTAGTGATACTTAATAGAAATATGCTTAGTCTTTGAATGCATTACAGGATTCTTAGAAATATTTATTGCACTAATGTTGTCACAATATATAATCATCGACGTAGTGATTACCTCATTCATTCCTTCCAACACTTATTTGATATATGCAATATTTGAACAATTTGTAGCAGAAGCAACATACTCTGCTTTGGTAGTTGACTGAGAAATACAAGGTTGTTTCTTACTTGTCCAAGTAGCAAGTCTTTCACCAAAGAAAAATGGTCCTTCGGTTGTTCTTTTTTTCTCATCTATATTTCCGGCCCAATCTGCATCGGTGTAGACTTTTAGTTCAAAATTGCCTTCCTTAGGATACCATAATCCATAATCCTTTGTTTTCTTTAGGTATCTCAAGAATCTTTTTATTGCAACCATATGTGAATCTTTTGGATTGGCAGAAAGTCTGGCAACAATCCCAATTGCATGTGCAATATCAGACCTACTGTGTACTATATACATCAATTTACCAATCATGGATCAGTACAATGTTTGATGTACCTTTGTAGATTCATCATCTTTTGTCAGTTTGTAGCCTATGACCATTGGTGTTCCAACTGGTTTAGCATCTTCCATGCCAAATGTTCTCAATACTTCCTTTATATACTTTGATTGTGTGATAAAAATTTCATCATCTTGCTAAATAAATTGTAAGCCTAGAAAGAACTTAATCTCCCCAAACATAGACATTTCAAATTCTTTTCTCATCTCATGAGCAAATGATTCACATACATGATCTTATTCTCTAAAGATTATATCATCCACAAATATTTTAGCAATCAAGATAGTATCATCAGTTCCTCCTTTCATATATAAATTGATGTTCTCACTAGCTCTTACAAAACTAATACTTAAAAGATAAGTATGTAACCTTTCATACCAGGCTATAGGTGCTTTCTTTAAACCATATAAATCTTTGTGTAGTCACATACCATGTCTTTTTGATTTGGATCAATAAACCCTTATGGTTGTTCATTGTAGACCTCCTCTTCTAGTATTCCATTCAAGAATGCTGAATTAACATCCATTTGATAGACTTTGAACTTCTTATGTGCGGCATATGCAAGTAACATTCTGACTCCTTCTAGTCTAGCAACAGGTGCAAAAGTTTCACCATAGTCAATTCCTTCTTCTTGTGCATATCCTTTGCAAACTATTCTAGCTTTGTTCCTTGTAACTTCTCCATTCTCATTCAATTTGTTTCTGAAAATCTATTTAGTACCGATAACATTCTTATCAATCATCAATGTCCTTGTGCAATCAACAATTGAATTGTTTCTTCTTTTAGTAATCCCATTTTGTTGTGGTGTTCTCGGTGCAAAAACCTATCTTTTTATATCATGCTCATTACAATAGTTAGTGAATTCATAAAAAATAAACTCACCACCTCTATTAGATCTCAAGCATTTCAGTTCCTTCCTAGTTTCTTTTTCTACTTTTACTTTATACCATTTAAACATCTTAAATTCCTTAGATTTCTCTTTTAAGAACATGACAGTCATCAATCTAGTGTAATCATCAACAAATAGAATAAAATATCTATCTCCATAGTAGCTCTAAGTTCTCATAGGACCATATAGGTCAGTGTGAACTAATTCCAAGATTTTCTTTGTTGACTAGTCTTTACTCTTAAAACTAGATTTTTTTATTTTCCCCTTTTGACATTCATGACACATAACATGATTAGGCTTTGTTAGGCTAGGCAGACCTCTAACCTTTTTCTTTCTACTGATCTTAATCATGTTATCAAAATTTACATGATAACCTTTTATGCCATAACCATGCATCCTCATTTTTCATCAATAAACAAGAAGACTCAACATTGTCAAGATAAAACAAGTTACCTTTCGATTGTGCTCTTGTTCCAACAAGCTTTCCACCATCATCATATATCTTTACCTTCTTACTTTCAAAAGCTACTCGATGACCTAAGTTGTTAAGTTGTGCCACACTCAGAAAATTATAATTCATTCCTTTTACCCAATAGGTATTATCACATTCGATTTTATCATTGATCAACAAGGTTCCTTTTCATTTAACCATGCAAGGTGTATCATTACCTATTTTTACTGATCCTCCATTATAGTGCTCAAGCTAATTAAAATTTTCTTCATTGCCAATCATGTGATGTGTACAACCACTGTCAATGATCCAAGTATAATTTTTACTAACTTTAGAAATAAGTGTTGTTTCAACATACCTTTCTTCTTCAGAATCATCTTTCATTGCAACACATACTACCTCAACATCACCATCAGTGTTTGTATTAGAATCATCTTCCTCATCTTCAGCAATGCCACAAAACTTTTTGTCTTTATCTTTGTGATCTCGGTTGTCTCTATTGTTCTGTCGCTCATCTCTATTGTATCTTCGACCATAACTTCTGCTTCTGGATCTCTCTCTCACATTGTCTTCCACTTTCCTGTTCGGGCATCTTGCTGCAATGTGTCCAACTTCTTTGCAATTAAAATAGGCTAAAGGTAATTTACCCTTATATCTACCTTTTCCTTTAGGTAACCTTTGGGCCATAAGAACTTCAAGTTCATCCAGTTCATCATCAGTATTGTTGTCACTATCATTCCTTATATTGTGTCTACTAGTAGATTTGCTAATGTTCAGAGAAGACACGAAAGAAGACTCGACTGTCGGTACAACACTATTATCAAAGTTGTTCAACTCAAAAGTTGTAAGCTTACCGATCAAACTATCAAGAGTAAAATCATTACTAGGTACAAACCTCATTTCATGTATAATTGATATTCTAATTGAGTACTGAACTATGTTTTCTCCTTCTTTCATTTTAATATCATCAAATCTGCCCCTTAAGCTTTTAGCTCTGACTCTATTAACATTAACATCACCACCATAAACTTGAGAAAGTTTATCCCACATTTCTTTTGGAGTTTCTACAATCTTTGACATCCTCAAATTCAGCATCAGATAGAGCAACAACAATCTCTATCATGGTCATACTATGTTCATGTCGATCTTTTAGTTGATCAAGAGTCAAAGATCCAGTTGGTGGTTGTAAGTAGCCATTTTCAAGTAGATGCAAGGCAGAATCTCTAATTCTAGTTATGTGAAGTTTCATTCGACTTTTCCATATAGTGAAGTTTTCCTTGTTTAGCTTTGGCACTTCCCTCTTATACATCTTGTGATCTTTCTGTTGAAGTCCTTAAAACTTTGTTCCAAGCAACCAATATGCTCTGATACCAATTTTTAGAATAACTGAGAGGGGGATGAATCAATTAGATCAATTATCCTACAGTCCCAAATATCAAGATGTACCACTTCAAACAATATCAATCAATTCTGCAACTCAGTAACATAAAATTACTAAACTGTCTTTGCATTTACCGATTACTAGTTAAATAACTCATAGTGATTACCAACCAAATCAAATATGTAGTATGTAAAGTATGACAATAAAATAATCATCACAAAAAAAAATAACACAATGATTTAACATGGAAACCCTATAAAGGGGAAAACCACCTAGGACCGGTAACCCAAAATATTTTTACTCTTCTGAAGTGAGCTCAGTGAAGAGCCAACCCTGTTAAAGGTTTACAAACACACTGTTAGGTGTGACCTTGCTAGAGGATTTTACACAAACCGTTAGCTTTTGACCAGCATTAACTATGGGGTCAACAAGGTAACAATGAACATTCCTTGAATGTCATGGGCAACAATTTAAAGACTGTTAGGTCCACTTGGTTAAGAGATTTTTCTATAACAATGGCTAAATTGAAATAGTAGTTGATATGATTACAATACAACTTGATTTGCAGATGTTCGGATCTATTTAAAGCCCTTAAATCCTCTGGTCAATATATCAATTCACTTTCCAACTTACTTTCACTCGGTAATTGCACCCTGACACTAGCTTTTGTTCTGCAGTTCGGTTCTTCTTCAACTAGTCTGATCAGGCATGCATGAAACAATATTCATGTGAAATCTTTGCACTCTTCTTCCTTTGGCATTACATTTCAATAAAGAAACTAATGTCTCTTATATAGATAGATAAACCATTTTCATATCAACCATCAGATTTTTTCGCTTAATCTCTTTCATTAATTTTGTCTCTTAAACTCTCCTTAGCAAATGTGTGAATGACACGTTTCAATTCCATCCTTTAGATCTTTCTTGAATTTTGTCAGCCGTGGATCTCATAACAAACTTTATCCTTAATCTCAAAATCATAACTCTTTCTAGCTCATCAATTTCTATTAGCTAACCTTAGCATTTAATACTTTCATCCATACTTGGTTATCAAAGAGATGTGTTGGTGAATACAAGCTTGGTTATTACTATCACTCGGTATACACTAAACTCGCTCGGTGTATACTGGAATTCTTCATTTACCGACCACACTGCTTTGACAAGTTTTTCTTCCATCTTCATAATAGATTATTGTAACATAATCAAGTCAATAAAATGAAGTCATAGACTCATTAATAAGTTACCGAAAGTATTCCTTATCCTCATCTGTCATATCCATCTTTCTCCATGTAGATATCTTAGTTCTTCATCTTTTCACTTCTATCTCAAATGTTTAGATGTGTGTAACCAACATGATAAGTATTGTCAAAACTAGTTGACATCAATGACAACATAATGACTAATTTAGCTATCTTACAATATCAATTAAATGCTTGGTGATCTTTAATCAATGATATTCAAGTCATTCAGATATTCAATTGGTTGTAGTTCATCAGGTTCATCTTAGTCATATCAGTGTACTAGTTAAGTTTCATTGACATATCATTTGTATTAGTGAATTTATTGAGGTTTTTGGGTACGAAATCTTTGAGCTCAATTTTGAAGGGCTTAGAGGCTCCAGATCATGATCTACCCCAATTGACTAGAGCTTGCATAGTTGGGCACTATATATCAGGTCCTAACATTTCTAAAAAGTGGTTATGAAAGAAAAACAGAGCTACTGTTAAAAAGTTATGGCCTTCAGAAGTTGGGCTACCTACAAACATAATTTATAATTATTTTGAGTCGATCCTAATGTAATAATTGTGAAAAATAAAATAATTCCAAGAGTAGTCGGCCTTAAGGACTAAATTTCTGGAACCTTCTCATGCGGTGGAAAATTGCCTATATAAGGAAGGCCCGTAGTGTTTTCTAGGGTAGTTATGAGTAGTTCTGGGTAATGATTTGAAGCTTTGTCCTACAGAATATTATAAGAAAAATGCCCATGTGGCTTTGCATATTATAATTCTAAAATTTGTAATTCCACACTTGTGGAGATAATAAGAAGCTCATTTTATATTCTTGCAAATTGTTGTTGTTTCTCTATTTCTATTATGTGTTTGTGGTATTAAGGGGAGCACTCTAATGTAGGACCTTCCTGGGTGTAAGGGAAATCTTGCATAACCCAAAAATATTTTTGATTTCTTTTCAATAAGGGCTATCTTGTGCAGAGCTACTATTTATGAAAACTTACTATTTTTAGTAAGTTGTTCATACGAGCTCGGAATGTTCTGATTTCATAGGCGGAGGTTCATCTTAGCCATATCAACCTACTAGTTGAGTTCCATTGCCATATTATTTGTATTGGTGAAGTTATTGAGGATTTTGGGTATGAAATCTTTGAGCTCAATTTTGAAGGCCTTAGAGACTCCAGATCATGATCGACCTCCTGCTGATTGGAGCTTGTGCAAGTCAAACGTTGTAGATTAGGTCATGCCATTTCTGAAAAGTGGTTATAACAGAAAAATAGAGCTATGGTTAAAAATTTATGGCCTCCAGAAGTTGGGCTACCTAAAAACATTATTTTTCATTATTTTGAGTCGACACTAATGTAGTAGTTGGAAAAAGAAAATAATTCTAAGGATTGTTGGGGTTAAGGGCTAAATTTTTAGAACCTTCTCGAACGGTGGAAAATTGTTTATATAAGGAATGCCCATAGTGTTCTTTAGGGAAGTTTTGAGTAGTTCTAGGTAATGATTCGAGGCTTTGTCCTATAGAATATTGTAATAAAAATGCCCATGTGGCTTTGCATATTGTAATTCTAAATTGTAATTCCACACTTGTGGAGATAATAAGAAGTTCATTTTTTGTTCTTGCAAATTGTTTTTGTTTCTCTTTTTCTATTATGTGTTTGTGGTATTAAGGGGAGCACCCTTCATCAAAGACATTGGCTTCTCATAACTTATGCTCATCTTTGTACTTTCACCCTCTTTTATCTTTCCTTATGAGACAAGAGAAAGGTTTGTCACTTCCTTTTCTAATATATAAATATCCTCACAAAATGGAATCCCTACCAAATTTTTATTACAAGATGGGAATTTACCACCTAAAGAATCATAGAAGGCTTTGATCTCATCCTAGAACTGGTCTCCTCTACCTCCTCTAAAGAATCCCTTGGACCAAGGGATACTTACACATCATCTTTATGACTTCTTTTATCTATGAAAGTGTCTCCTAAAGTTCCCTCAGGATCTTGTATGACTTCACCCTTTTTTTTTCTTATCCCTTTTTCCATTTTCACTTAGACATTCAAAAATCACTGCAATGCTAGGAATAGGTGTGTTCTTTCCAGTTATCTCTATTTGAACATTAATGAATTATCATTATTATCAAATTATCAAATGATTTCAGTTAGTAATTAATAAGTTATTAATTCGATAAAGGTTAGAATAATGATACAACAAGTCAGTTAGTCAAGCATACAAAGCCTTCACACTAAGTAAATACAAGGCAAAACTTCAAGCTACCCAAATATAGGTTTAACTGAGTATACTTACTTAGTGTCAAAGAATTACCAAGTACTGAGCTAGTGATCAGTGAGCATTCTTACACACTGAGCATCAATAATTCACCGAACAGTGAATGCAATGATTGTTGAGTTATTTAGGAAATGACATAGTATTCAGGAATGGCACATATCTCTATGAAAATGGTTTACACTGATCTATAAATAGTTTACCAAGATCTAGACATATTTAATATGGATGTAATCATTTACTTTTGTGATGCTTCTTATGTAATAGTTAGATCTAGGTTATTTTTGTACACCATTGATCTTAGGTTTTCTAAGATGATTTAACCCTAATTACGTCAAATCAATTTGATATATAGTTGTAAAAGATGTCATTTTGATCATAGATCATGAAGTAGTAGCCACACATAGGACATCGGGAGATCAGACAAGGGTTTTTATAATAGAGAGTTTATCAAAGACAGTATCAATTTTATCAAAAACATTCAAGGCTATTGAGCAGGACAAAAGGTTGTATTCATCACATTGAGGTTATATTTATTTGATACTTCCTATATCTGAATCAGACAAGAATAATTTGTCATTTTATAGATATTCTACTGTTATCAATTTAACCATTATAGAAGATTTTAAATCTCTTAGCAGAGTAGACTTAATTGTCTTATGTAAATATCTTAATTAAGTGAAAACATAATTTGTGTTGCTAAAATCCATTAACAAGGTAGCTCTAGTCGATCTTTTGTTACTCCTAACAGGATAAGATCATTAGAAGTGATCAATAATTATAGCCTTAATCAACATACTTTATTTACTGCAGTAGTGAAGAATTGTGGGTGTCATCCCCATTGCAATCTTTACCTTCTAACAAGGGTTTATGTGTAAACAAAATATCTGAGTCATGAGTTAAGATTTTCATGTATGATTTATTATTTTATTTACATGCACTTTACATTTCCAAGTTATATGAATGTATGTTAGAAACAATCGAATCAGTCAAATAGTTGAATTCTACTATTTCATATTGTTAAGTGTTGAATTTTTTTGAGGGTATTGATTCACCCCTCCCCTCTTAGTACTTTATCTTTCCAATCCCAACAATTAGTATCAGAGCTAGATCTCTTGTTTTGGAATTTTAACCACTGAAGAGAAAAGATCTAAGGATTGAAAGATATATGTTGGACAAGAATATTGAGCATCAAAAGATATAGATGTAAATCTTCATTGAACAATACAAGCAAGAAAAAGATGAATTGAAGAAGTTACTGATTCAAGGGAAGGATATGGCAATTCAGTACAGTGAAACTGATTATCATGGAGAAGAAATAGATGACCCTTTTGAGACATCCACATCTAGATCTGGCAGTATATCTAATGCATCTGAAGAAGAAATATCTAATTTATCTAAAAAGAATCTATAGCTTATTGAACAAGTCAAAGCCTTACAGATCGGTCAAGAGACAAAAGACAGATGACTGAGAAACTATAAGAAAAGGAATCTGAGATACTGAGACTTACCGAGCATCTCTTTGAAATTTCTAATCAGATGGCTATCATAAGTTAGGAAGTTAATCAAGTGAACAGTGAAATTACAAGGAAACTTGAAGACATTGATAAACTAAGGGAATAGAATGAGAGATTGAAGAATGAAGTGAAAATGAAACAACAACATAATGAGATGATCAAGAAAGATGAAGATAGTTATAAGAAAATAGATAAATTTATGATCAGTCAAAGAGGACTTGGTAACACTATTGGATTAGGCTACACTGATTAGGGAGAGTCATCAAGACAAGATGAACAAATGAATTCCTACACAAATCAAAGACCAAAGAAGCTATCATGTTATCATTGTGGAAAAATGGGCCACACATCCAATGTTTGCAGGATAAAATGAGAAGGTATTCCTAAATCCACTCCTAAGTTTAATGGTTATTGTTATAATTGTAACAAGTATGGACATCAAGAACATGAGTGTAGATCTAAGTTGAATATGACTCCTAAGAAACCCTACATGGAGAAACACTATCACACTTGCAACATGCATGGGCGCATATCACAAGAATGCAAGACTAAGATGAAGAAAGTTTGGACACCAAAAGAACAAAGCAAAACCCATCAATCGAGAAGACAAGGGAACACATACACTTGAGATTACAATACATGGGTTAATTGCATAACATGTGGAAGCTATGGACATATTGAAAAAAACTTCATGAGAAAGAATAAGATAAATAGATCTTGCAACTGGACAAATACTGGTATGGAATGTTTATGTTACAAGTAGTAGTTATCGTTGCACAAAAAGATTGACTTGTTAATACCTGATACAACCACTAGATTTATAGAAGACATAGGAGGTAGTTAAGACATGTCACAAATCTTGAGGGGAGCACTGACCATTTTTCCAATAGTTTACATTGTCACAAGGCTGGTCACTAAAGTAAGGATTGTAGAGACCAGGCACTAGAGACACAAACTTATGAAAATGGCAATACAATTGAGGATATTGTGAGAATAAGAAATAAAATATGGAGAAAAGAATCAAGTGATAATGTTGAGTCAAGAAATGCAATCGGTGACACCTCATCCATTAGATTGGGTGACCTCACCACTTTCACCTAAGGTACAAAGGTATGTATGGAACTACAAATTCTAATTGGTTATATCTAACATACAGTTCCTTATATCTAGTGTTCACATACCAAATCTGTGTTGAAACAAGATGCACTATGGTTTTATACATTTTGAGCTTTAAATGTATATAGTCGGTATAAGTAAGACTAAGTGAGAAGTTTCTAGCTGGTAACTATTGGCAAGGTTAATCGAGTCATGGTATTAACCGATTGATATCTTAGTGTTAACCAAGCTTTTGATATTTTGAAGTATACAATGAGTGTGACTATTCTTACTAAGCCATATTAGGTTAAGAATTTAATGAAAAAAATTTGAGTGGGAATTTGAAATTTTCTATAAATACATGATGGACTTAGTTATTTTTCACATTGAGAACATGAAGAACAGAGAGATTTCGAGAGAGAATTTCAGTGAAGGATTTCTAGTGAAGTTGAGCATGGATTTGAAGGTTTCTGATTAGATTTATCAAAGTTACAAGTAAGTTCCATCTTCACCAAGCTATTTCATTATCATTTCTCGAAGCCCCAAATTGAAGAAAATGGTGTCCACATCAAAAGTTGACAAATCTAAGACTAGAGCTAAGAAGAAGGTCAACTTAATCATGTATGTAACCTATAATGAACCAAAATACAAGTTACATCCTTAGGTTGCATCACAAACTAACAAAGCTAAAGCATTTTCGAGCATACCACCTAGGGTTTTGCTAGCCGAAGACATCTGAGCCTACATACACTACAAAATTGGTGAGGTAGGTGATTTTGAGCTCCAATACACTTTCTAGAAGCTAAGTATCGATGGGAAACTCAAAGATGAACACACACATTTGGAGGTGAAGGGTTTGGTCAATGCCTTATATTTTTTGAGATTTTTCAAGAATAATTAGATCAAGATTGTTTTGAGTTGCATGCATGAGGAAAAATTATGGTTTGATGAACCTATTAAGATCACTAGGGAAATTACACATGTAGTTACCAATTATCCTATAACTGACAAAGTGAAAGAACTGAGGAGTGCACCGAGAACTAAGATTGAGAAAGCTATAGGAGCTGAATGGGATAGTAGAGGCATGAGAATCAACACCATTGTTGATCCTGAAACTAGGTTTGGTGCATATGATATTGGTTAGAAAATATTTCAATCTAGTAGACCTAATAACGTGGCATGTGGAGCTATGGACATAGCTTGTAAAATTATGAAGAAAGGATTTCAATTGGACCTCACCGAGTTATTGTTGAAGTAGTTAGAAGAAAACATGAGAACTATTCAGTCGATAAAGTAAAACACATGGAAGTTTGTTCAGTTCTACTTTTCATATTTTTCTATGTGCAAAACTTTTTCCCCTCCATCGTTAATGTTGATTGGAACACTGATAAACCGATCACTCTACAAATTAATGATTTTATTCAAATTTGGGACAATATTTTGTAAGTATCATGGATGTATATTTTGAGCAATCTAAGGAAAAAATGAATCTAAGAAGCTAGATACCAGGATAGCTGGTTGAGGAATATAAGGAAGACATATGTTTCCTAGTGGACATTGACCACACCTTTAAGGTCATTGAAGTGAGAACAAAATGACTAGCACCAATGGGATATGAAATTGATATTGAATGAGCATCTAAGTCAATAAAGGATTTACTAGCTGAGCCTAAAGATCTATAGGTAACTAGGTTTGGAACCTATGAAGAGGACAAACAAAAGATAAAAATGGATCTTGTAATTGGCAAAGTGACTAAGAAGTCAAATAAAATGATGGACAAGTTAGTGAAACAATTTGGAGTTGATGTAGAAGATGATGAAGCATCTAAGGATATTATAGTTGAGGTAACAACTAAGGAAAAATTACTCCTAGGTAATAGTGAGTATGATGAAGAGGTGACCAAGTTAGAAAAAGACATTCAATCTACTCCGGTCAAGACAACAAGTAAGAGGAAGCAAGAAGAAGTAAAAACAAGGGCAAGAACTAGGTCTACTATAGTTGCTTCTCCACCTCTTAAGAAAGGAGTTGTGAAAATATAAAGGTCCACTCCTACTAAGACATACCAAAAGAAAAAGAGAGGTGCACAAGCCACCTTTGAGACACCAAAGAAGAGGAGAAAGATTATAAGGAATAAGGATGACATTGATGATGAAGAAGAGGAAGATCAAGATCAATCAATTGATGAGTTTTTTGGAAATTGATGTTTTGGGGCACTAGGGATAACTTGAGGGTTGTCATTTATGGAAACACTTATGCTAGAGTGATCACATGTAGAGAGTCTTGGTACTGGAGTCACAGCCATGAAAATGACTAAGTATAGAATCAGGACAATAGTGTACTGTGGGACAGTTTTGGTTAGCAATGAGAGTATATGATATATTATGGCTTGCAAAGTTAGTAGAAGGTATTTTAGGATATGTATATGCTTTGGTTAAGTTTTCATGTGTTTTGGTGATTAGATCAATGAGATTCAGTGATCTGAAGGTATGCAAAGACATAGAATCATTGTAATAGGGCACATAAGTAGTTGTGAAGATTAAGGCAAGAATAGTGGATATGGTAACGTGCTAAGTCATATGGCTAAAGTATATTTCTGACTCTTTGGTAATATAAGATCGTTGACTCTATGTTTATCATTTACATAATTTATTATTATGTTTTGCATGGTATTTGTGAAGCCAACTGGATGGCAGATTATGTATAAGTATAGAGTATTTTGTGAAAGCAATATATACAAAAATGATGATGATGATGATATGATCATGTGAATCTAAGAGTAGAGAGCAGATGTGAGATCAGTTTTTGAGAGAGCTACAACTGGAACTATCTAAGTAAGGAAAGTTCTTGTATTATTCTTTTGAGAACTCTTTTTGAGAAAGTATTTTAATTGTAAGAGTTGTATGCTCACCACCTTTGTTTTGTATTCCCTAACAGGTTTTTTGTATTCCTCTAACAAGGAAATGTACTATGTAACAATCAGCTCCTAATAGGGCTAGATATCCTAACAGGGATACAATATTTTAGTGCATAGTTATGGGTACCATCCCCACCGTGGTTTTCCCTTTAACCACAATTTCCTTGAAAATAAATAATGGTGTCATGAGTTATATATTATTTGTTTATGCTCTATCCATTTTTGCATTCATATGGTTTACTTTTAATTGGTTTAAATTTAAAGTAAAGCGCAGTAATATTGATTCAACTTCCCCCCCCCCCCCCCCCTCAGTATTACCTAATCCTAACAATTGGTATTAGAGCTATTGGGCCTTGGAGAGAAATCCTAATAGCTTAAGGGAGATCAAAATGGATTCAAAAAGTTTGTAAGAGAACTTTGAAGTAGCACTTGAAGATTTGGACAAAGAGAAGGCTAAGAATGGTGTATTAAAATTCAAATTGAGAAGAGTAGAAGGTTTCATTAGGAAACTTAAAGAACAACTTGAAACTTCAAGAAGTCTAAAACAAAACCTTATGGACAAGATCCAAGAATATTCAGAAAATGATACATCAAATCAAGTAAAGAAGTTGGAGCAAGAAAAAGAGCAAATCAATCTTCTAATTGTTAAAGAGATTCAACATGAAATGGATGCAAGGAAAAAAGTTGAAGAATCACTAAAAGAAGAAAATGAGCACATAGGACAAATGAAGATTGAACTTGATCAATACAAAGATAAATGTCAGGAACTGGAGAAGTATAGTCAGATCATAAAAGGAGAACTTGCTCAATCCAAATTAAACATTGAGAAGTTGTACATGAATGGTGATAAAATTGATGAGCAAAGAGTGAGACAGAAGCCTAAAGGAGATATGACTGGAGTTGGATTCAATGAAGTAGAATGTTCTAAAACCAATGAAGAACCAAATAAAGTGAAGACTAAAGAAAGACCTACTCATGAAGAACCTAAAGAACAAATCAAACCTTTCAGAGGTAGATGCTTTGGATGCAACAAAGTTGGACACATGAAAAGAGATTGCAGAAGTTAAGGTACCTCTAAACCCTTTACCAGCTACTATTATAACTGTTATGGGTATGGACACAAGAAACAATATTTTAGAAAACTAGAACAGTCAAGGTATAAACAAGATTATGTCAGAGAAGAATATGCAGCCAAGGTTACATGTCTTAAATGAAATAACTTTGGGCATACTACAAGATATTGTAAGTTGCAAGTAAATCAGGAAAGAAGGATACCACCTACATGTTACAAATGAAACAACCTTGGACACATAATGAAGTTTTGTAGATACAATGGAGAGAATAATAGAAGAGGAACAAGAGAACAATGAGGACCACCTACCATTGTTATAAGGAAGAATGTTGATGACAGTGGAAAAGGTCTTAATGAGTACATGGATGAATTTGAGAATCATTTCAAGACATCAAAAAGTAAAGAAGATGACAAGATATGGAAGGTGAAAGAATTCAATAAGGAATTGATTCAGGGAGAGACAGTAGATGATATTGTGTCTTCGCATGATGAATTCCTTGAGACATCGACCTAGAAGGCTGTGTGGCCTTAGGGGGAGCATTGGATGTAGATAAAATAATATATCTAGCACATTTGTATGTGGAGTAAGCTCATGCAAGCTTAGGTATGATATGTACAGACACTATAGAGTGTATGGCTAAGAGCACAACACTTGGAGGTTCATTTTTCATGTTCATGAGTTTTTTGTTTATTGGACAACATGCAAAGTTGAGCTACTTGTGATTAATGCACTTACTCAACTTGTGAAGGATAAAAGATCTTGGAGAATATCTTTTATGCACCATTTCATAATCATCAACTAAGGATAGTAGAGTTGTGAAGCATTGGAATTATCTAGCAAAGAGATTCTATAATCACGTGAAGCAAAGAGCTAGATTCAAGCATGTTTAAGGTATTTGGACCTATACTCATTGAGAAATTATGGATGCACTGGTTATCTTTGATTTTGTGGATAGACCTAAGTATAATTTTAAGAGACATCCATTCAAGTCTTTTGAGGATGATCCAGAAGGAGCGTTTTCACAAAACCATGTTGGTGTATTGCACATAGAAGATATTAGGGCATATATACATTGCAAATATGAGATCATTAGAGAGGTGAACATTTATAGTGAATTGGATGGCATGATAGAAGCTGATGTATCTATGGTAGAAGAGTTCAAACACTTAGAGGATCAGTCTATCATTAAGCTAACCCTACTATCTGAATTCATGAAAATAGAATGGTTTAAGATTATTCTTAGTAGAATCTATGATTAGTTCATATGGATTGGAGAACAACCGGTGAAAATATGTGCATAGACATGAACTCACTCAAAATGGGATAAGAGGGAAATGACATTCAATGACATCTTACATCAAGATGTTAGATTACTGGAAATGATATTGGGCTACAAACTATACTATAGCAGCAGACCTAACTTTGTATTTGTTGGTGTAATCATGATGGCCTATAGGATGGTCAAGGAAAACAAGAAGTATAACCTTTGTGAAGTTTTAGCTCAGTAGTTTCTAGAGAATTTAAAAGTGATAAAGAAATATAGGACTAAAGAATTCAGGTATGGGTCTTTGTTGGTTCGCATGTATATACATATCATTCACAAGTTCCCTAGCATGCACCCTAGGGCATGGAAAGACAATGTACCCACTTGAATTCATATTTCAGAAAGCTACCGAAGTCAAGACAAGAACTGGGTAGATGGAGAGTTATTTGGTATGATTAAGATCCCTCAAAGGAAGATGAAGGAAAGGTATAGGATACCTAAAGACTTAGTTGAAAGGTATATAGACACTATATGTTTCATGGTTGAAATTGATTTTGTATGTTTTGAGGTCATGGAACCAAGAAAGAAGTTGTGTTACCTTATGGGGTATGAAGTTAGTTATGGGATTTTGACCATGAAAGTAGAGCATGTATTGGTAGTAGAGATAGACCCTACTAAAGAGAGATGGGGAACTTATGGAGAAAAGTCAGAAAAAGTCAGATAAGAACAAGAAAAGATAACAAGGAAAATAAAAATCAGTAAAATTGTAGAAAATATCAATGCGAAGGTAGGAATCACTAGGGAGCACTTGAAAAACATAAGAGCAAATATGGAAGCATCTTCAAGCATGGCTATAGATGCACCTACCGCTTATGAGGTAGAAAAGAAAATTAATCCTACACTAGATATAATTGACCTATCACCTACACAAGAGGAGACAACACAAGAAATCATGCTTGCAAATATTCCTAGAAGATTTACAAGATCTACCAAGCAGGGTAGCCCTAAAGAAAAAGAGGTAGAAGTGGAAAAGAAGAAAAAATAAGAAAAGGAAATTAAGAAAGAAGAGGAAGCACAGAGGGATCCAAAAAATCCATGGAAGCTAGACCTTGAATCACTATTGAAAGAGTGATAAAAGATGGAAACTTGAAGACAGTCAACATATATTATGAGAGATATGATTCTAAGAATCAAGCAATCATTGAAGATACTATCATTGAGTATCAGAAAGAAGTTGGCTCAGTTAGAAGATGAGAATATAAGGAACAAAGCTATAAAAGACATGCTACCTATTGTCTCTATAAATGAAAGGGAAAGGATAATAAATGAATTGAAACCCTTGCTAAGGACAAAGGCTAGACCAGTGAAAATCATGGCTAGAAAATATGATGAAGTGATTGAGGATAGTCAAAAGGAACTAGATCAAATCCTTATGAGTGATATGCCAAAGAAAACCTCACCTCCTAAGGTCACCAAACCTACATCTTTGGGATTAGGAGAAATCTCTAAGACAGTATATGTAAGTGAGAAAGCTAGCATGCAACTAGACTTCTTTGTCTCTAGTGTGCCTGTGACCCTTGACACTTTGCATGATGTGAATGATCCATTTTTGGATAATTTGGATAGTGTGATGGAAGTTAAAGTACAAAGACATGTAGAGTGTTGGAAATATTTAGGAATTAACCGAGTTACTAAGAGGGGAGGGGTGAATCAGTAACTCCAAATTTTCTTTCAATTACAGATGTATTAACATGTAATTTACTTTAACCTTTGCATACAGAAGCATGAAACTTAAAAGCATTCACAATAATGACACATAGATTTGGTTACCCAGAAACCTTCCAAAAGAAAGTAAAACTGGGGTGGGGATGAAACCCGCAAAGCTTTAATACTGTAGAATAAAGTTGGCCGGTTAAGGCTTACAATTTGATCACTTCTGATGATCTGCCCTGTTAGGAGCAATAGGATTGCTAAATCCACCCTGTTAAAGGATTTACAAACATACAATGAAGTATGCACTCGGTAAAGAGATTTTACAAAAGACTGTTAAGTCTACCCGGTTAAAGGATTTAGTACTGATTCACCTGTTAGGATGAAACAGTAGATCTCTTACTTTGCAACTGGATTGCTGATTGAGATTCGCTGATGTATTGATCACCTTCTGTGATGAATTTGTCTTTGTTGTTCCTTATACTATTGAAGCCCTTTGTAATTCACTTATCTCTGCCTTTCTTTCTTTTTCACATACATGCTTACTTCATTCTTCTTGACATTTTTACAACATTGTTTATATACAAGTCTTAAACAATTAATTACAATTACAATTACAAAGTCGGCTTGACAAATAAACATAAGTGCTACTAAGTCATCCCAAGTATGGTTACAAGGTTCCTGCAAACTAACTCGGTGACTTTCTGATACTCGGCGTCCACTGCATTACTCGGCATCGTCATGCACTCGGTAGAAGTGAAGGCACGGTTCATACTGACCACTCGGTAGGTTTTGAACTCGGTAAATACTGGTGACTCGGTAGACATGATGTTACTCGGTTTACACTATCCTGCTCGGTTTGTACTAACTTGCTCGGTTTGCATTGTCTTGCTCGGTTTGCACTGTTTGCTCGGTTTGCACTGTCTGCTCGGTTTGCACTGTCTGCTCGGTTTGCACTGTCTGCTCAGTTTGCACTGTCTGCTTGGTTTGCACTGTCTGCTTGGTTTGCACTGTCTGCTTGGTTTGCACCCAGAATGCAAATAAGTGTTGTCACTAGTGGCAATTCTGTTTAATGCCAACAATCTCCCCCTTTGGTATTAGTGACAAAAACACTTATTGGCTAAAACTTATATACATGAATCATGCTGAGTTTTATTTTGATTTTTCAAAATTTGTCTTTGTTATAGGGCTTTATACATTGTCTCCCCCTTTCAATGTGCTAACTGTTTCTATACAAATCTTCTTCTATACATATATCTCCCTCTATACATATCTCCCCCTTTTTGACGATAATGCCAAAGGTGTATATACAAGTTATTTACAGAGAGAATCCAAAATTTGATAGAAAATCAGAATGTACCTTCATTATTAGTGCCAAGGTTCTGTCCCAACTTTCTTGCAGAATCTTGCATGTTTGGATTGCAATTTGGACTTCTGCAGAGAGTTCAATCATGTGATCTATGATAGAGAACTGATTGTTATGAATCAATGTTTTGGAATGTTCAATGTGCTTATACATTGTATTCATGATGGGAAGGATCATGTGTTGGATGTCTAGCAGTGTGGACCGGATCCTTGTGTCTTCTTTCAGTAGATCTGACTGCATATTTGATAGGTATGAGAATTTCATGTGATGAGCAGAGCTTGAACTTGGTTCAAGTTGCAGCTTCTATATGCTAATCTTCATATCCTCATCCATTTTATTCATTTTATCCTTAACATCCTTTGTGAACTTGGCAATATTGCACAATCTGGCCAAAAGAGAGGTAGCATTCAAATAGGTAGATTCAATGTTTGACAAAACTGAAGACAATTCTACTTGGTTAATAGCTATGTGCTGAGCAATGTGCTCAAGCACTTTATTGTTGAATCCCTTCTCGGCTCTTTCAACTAACTTTTCTGTCCCAGATGAATCCTCATTGTATTTATTAACTGCTTCTGCTAATTGTAGCAAAACATGTTGGGAGGAGTCTACTTTAATACCTAATGCATCAGACAAAATGTCCTTAGCATCCTTGATGATTTGATATTCCTTGTCTCTCTCCTCTTTAAGCTTCTTTTGTTTTGCTTTCCTTTGGAGGATCTCACCTATATTTTGCATTTGGTCCACTGATAGATTTGCAAAATCCAATGTTGGAATCTCTATCTCTTCATCTAGGTCTATATCCTCTACTATATTTTTACCCAAAAATTTTATACTCGGTAGATTTAGGAATCCATTTTTGTCTCACCTATTTCCTGACCTTAGTTGCTTCATTCTTCTTTCCATCTTCAACTTCACTAGCATTCATGCAGTTTCTAGCTATGTGACCGAGTTTAGTGCATTTGAAGCATCTTACGGTAGTATCTCTTTTCCTTAGATGATGTTTTATGCAATTCATGCCAATATGTCCATATTCTCCACAGTAATGACATCTACACCAGGTGTTGTAGTCCCATCCAAACATTGCTTTCATGATTTGTTCTACTGGATTGAATATTTTGGATCTGCACTCGGATGCCTTGTGACCTTTTTTGTTGCATTTGTGACAATTACCTTTGAATCTTGGTTTTTCCCTACATTCATTTGCTTTGTGACTAGGTTGATTGCAGTTGTAGCATTTTCCATTGAATTCTGCCTTTTTATTGCTCCAACATTTATTTGAAGTATGTCCTATTTTACCACAGTGATTACAAGTAGGTTTCTGATTCCTTTGAGTACCTTGCTTAGAAGATTCACCTTCTCCTTTGTATCCAAGTCCTGCTTTTCCTTTTTGCCTATGAAGATTTCGCTCATATAGCTGATTCAAGTCTTCTTGACTTTTCAGCATTCCTTCATTGATTTGTTTTTCAGCGTTTAGGTCATCCACCAATCTTAGATTGATTTCCTTTTCAGATCTTAGTTCTTCTCTTGTGCTTTCTATTTCTGATCTTAGATTCAAAATTTCCTCATTTGTATGAGAGATCTGATCAATTAGGTTTTCTAGCTGAAGGGTTTTATTTTGGACTTCAATGTTCCTTCCATCTAATTCATCTTTCAACTTGTTTCTTTGTTCCAAGATCTTACAGAATCTTGTAGAGTGTAGCTCTTGTTCTCTTTTTAATTTTCTCACTTCTTCCTGTAGAGACCCATTCTTTTCTAGGAGTTCTTTGACAACATTGTTTGCTTCATCTGATTTATTTGAGGGAAAGAGATCTTCAATCTTTTCTTCAATGTAATTCTGATCATTCATCTGATTTGCAAGTTCCTTCCTTCTTCTTAGGGATTGGGAAAGATGTTCTTTTGCTTCTTTAAGTTTAGCTATGGCCATTTCCAGATCTAGCTTTTCATTTTCAATCACCTTGTTCAGTTTGAATACCTCCATTGTCCTGGATCTTTGCTCAAGCTAGTTAAGCTTTGACTTGAGAACCAATGCTGCTCTGATACCAATTGTTTGAAATATTTAGGAATTAACCGAGTTACTGAGAGGGGAGGGGTGAATCAGTAACTCCAAATTTTCTTTCAATTACAGATGTATTAACATGTAATTTACTTTAACCTTTGCATACATAAGCATGAAACTTAAAAGCATTCACAATAATGACACATAGATTTGGTTACCCAGAAACCTTCCAAAAGAAAGTAAAACTGGGGTGGGGATGAAACCCGCAAAGCTTTAATACTGCAGAATAAAGTTGGCCGGTTAAGGCTTACAATTTGATCACTTCTAATGATCTGCCCTGTTAGGAGCAATAGGATTGCTAAATCCACCCTGTTAAAGGATTTACAAACATACAATGAAGTATGCACTCGGTAAAGAGATTTTACAAAAGACTATTAAGTCTACCCGGTTAAAGGATTTAGTACTGATTCACCTGTTAGGATGAAACAGTAGATCTCTTGCTTTGCAACTGGATTGCTGATTGAGATTCGCTGATGTACTGATCACCTTCTGTGATGAATTTGTCTTTGCTGTTCCTTATACTGCTGAAGCCCTTTGTAATTCGCTTATCTCTGCCTTTCTTTCTTTTTCACATACATGCTTACTTCATTCTTCTTGACATTTTTACAACATTGTTTATATACAAGTCTTAAACAATTAATTACAATTACAATTACAAAGTCGGCTTGACAAATAAACATAAGTGCTACTAAGTCGGCCCAAGTATGGTTACACGGTTCCTGCAAACTAACTCGGTGACTTTCTGATACTCAGTGTCCACTGCATTACTCGGCATCGTCATGCACTCGGTAGAAGTGAAGGCATGGTTCATACTGACCACTCCGTAGGTTTTGAACTCGGTAAATACTGGTGACTCGGTAGACATGATGTTACTCGATTTACACTATCCTACTCGGTTTGTACTAACTTGCTCGGTTTGCATTGTCTTGCTCGGTTTGCACTATTTGCTCAGTTTGCACTGTCTGCTCGGTTTGCACTGTCTGCTCGGTTTGCACTGTCTGCTTAGTTTGCACTGTCTTCTCGGTTTGCACTATCTGCTCGGTTTGCACTGTCTGCTTGGTTTGCACTGTCTGCTCGGTTTGCACCCAGAATGCAAATAAGTGTTGTCACTAGTGGCAATTCTGTTTAATGCCAATAGTAGAGGAGGAGAAAACAAAGGAGAAACAAGAAGAGAAGGTATAGGAAAAAGAAATTAAAAAAGAGGAAAGGAAGGTAGAGACTGAAACAAAGAAAGTAGCTGAGGTCATAATGGAACAAAAGCTAGAACTTGACACCTCCTCTACTTTATTATTGGCAAGTATGGACAAACCAGTAAGTGCTGATGTAGATAGTATGGATGAGGATGAGCTTATGAGGCTATCCTTCATGGCCTTCACTGAGGCTAAGGAGAGTTTAGTGCAAAAAGGAGATAAAAGAGTAAAAGTAATGACTAGGGTTATAGAGACAACAAACAAGCTACTTCCTACACCGATTGATTTTCAAGGTAAGGATGAAGTAGAGAACCTAGGCATGGCTCTAGAAAGCTTTGATAGTCACTTTGAGTCACTGCTAAAGACTACATAAGACAAGGTAGAGAAGAGGTTCTTAGAAAAGAAATTGAGAGAAGTCTATCAGTCCATCTCATGGGACTTAGACATTCTCAAGGCTACTACTCTTAAAGTTAAGAGTTGCATAGCACAAGGCATGAATATTTATAGTTACTACATAAGTCCTTGTAGACATGTAAAGAATATTGAGGAAATTATAGCCATAGATAGGGATACACTTGACATTTTGATGGACAGTTGTGAAACATCTTCACTAATTGTGATTAATATGGATAAAAAACTATCCAAACTTTTGGATAAGACCAGTGCACTAGAAATAGAGAAAGGGAGAGTGGCAGACAGATTTGGCTTGTTGAGAAGCCTAATAAATCCTAAGCTTTCAATTCTTGAGACACATATAATAGAGATGGAAAAGGCTGAAGGAACTGTTGGTGCTCAAAAATGCTAGACCATTTTGAGGCCAACTGACAGGCAAAATAAATGACTCTGCAATTCTGGTTCGATAGAACAAAGGCCGGTAGGCATAAATCGAATATGTTGTCTAACTACACAAACACATGCATAAACAATAGAAATTCCTTCCAAAGGGGTTACTGATCCCTAGAGGTAAAAACAACCTAATATCCTAATTGTTGAAAATGCTTCAAATCTAAACTAAGGCTAGAATGTAATGCTAAACCTAATTAAATGCTTTGTAAATAGGATAACATATAAGATATGAAATGTAAATCAAAGAAGAATAAAATGATAATTTCAAATGAATAAACCAGTGCCTGATACCAAAATGGGAATAGAGTCAGATACATTCAATGTTGTGTATAACCGGAGATAATTTTAAGATAACTCACTTTTACAAAACGAGATCATCACCCTACAAGCTTCTATTGAAACAAAATTTACAAAAATTTATACAATAGGTCCTATGGTTTTTAACTGAACTTAAGAGCCTGGAAGGAAATGGTAACAGGTTCTCAGACCATGCTACCATTATTCAAATTGTACAAATTAATCATAAATGAATGCATGAAATAGAAAACACAATAGGATACCCTAGCTAGAGAGTAATCCAAGAAACCAATTGAAGGTAAAAAACTATATTAACAATAGGGTACAATCACTTATCTAATATTCATACATAAGATTTTGGACATTAAATTCCAATCGATGAGTTGGTAGATTTTTTGTTGTGATTGATTGTGTCCTTTTTGCTTACACTTGAATGATTATAAATATGAATCCCAATAGTTCCCTATGAAAGGAGATGCCCTTTTACAGGACCTAATTATACAACTAACCCTAAAAATGTACATAACAAACCATAACAATGTTTGTTCGAGAAAAATCTCCCCTATAATGACATTAATTTGTGTCCCATGCATAATAGTTTACCTTTTAATTTCTTGCACACACAAAAAACACTCAATATTAGTTTATCTTAAACCTAAAAATAAAAATCATTATATATGTAGTGTATTAATCTTGTATAAAAACTATATATTATTTATTAATAATTAATCGAAAATAAATAGGTTTCATACTTTAGATATGTACTTGATAAATAAAGTGAAAAATGAAAATTGAAAATTAATTATATTTCATCCACATTAATTATCAAAATATAAGTATTCATATTAATTATTAAATCATGAAGGATTTATATAATGAGATAATTTCTAGAATTAATAAAATGACATTAGGTGTTAGCATTTTATTTTTTATTTTTCTAAAATGAAACATAATGCATTTATTCACAAAAATAATGTAATGATACCACATAAAAATATTTTTAAAAAACATTAAGGTAAAAGGAAAGTCCAAAATATATACATTAATAAATTAACCAATTCATAAATGAAAAGTCAAATTAAAGTAGGGTTAAACTATTAATGCTCATTGTACCCCAAAATTAAAATAAAAGAAATAGGTAAAAATTTATTTTAGGGATTTTCAACTAAAGATTAAAAATCAATAAATTATTATTCAAACCCTAAATATATATGAAATAATAACATTAAAGCCCTTTTACCTTATTAGATAAATACATTAATGTTAAAAATATAATAAGGTAAAAATGTCAAATTATATTTAGGGATATGAGCATTAAAAATTTGCATCAAAATATCTCAAAACCCTAAAGGTTATAATACTTATCTAATTATTCACCTTATCATTTAACTTTAGGTTTTTAAGGTAAATTGAGGTGAAACAATAATAAATTAAAAATAAAACCAAGTCCTATAAATAACATAGGACATTGCATAAACGAAATCAATTACTTTCATGATCCCAATAATTCATTTCTAAATTATTAAAAAATAAATCAAAAATCTAATATTAATACCTTTATTTATACATATGTTTTGAAGGAAAAACATAGAGTAATCGGTAGGGGGTAGAGTCAGGTAGTTAGATAGGAAAAGGGATGGGTCAAGAGGTTGAGTGTTCAACTCCCTCTCCCCATTCTTTTTCTCAAAATTGAAAAAATAACTAAATACATAGAGAAATTATTATTTAATTTGAAAGTTTAATTAGGGAAGAAATAACTCCCTGTGTAAGAGGTTGCGCCTTATTTGTCACCTGCACATAAAAATAAAGGTAAATAAGTATCTTCTCCTAACCCTCTCGAAGAAAACAAATAGACTTACTGGTTAGGAGGTAGGAAGGTAGATAAGTAGGAAAAAGATTGGCTTGAGACTTCTCTAGAGGAAGCAGACTGCGTTAAACATAATGTTAATTTCATAATAAATTAAAGCAGTTCCTCAAAATCATTAACATTTATCACAATACTCATTTGAAGGCAAATTATTTCAAATATTAAAAACATGTTTCATAATAACATGTTTTCCTATTAAAAATGTAAATAATAAAATCATAAGAAAAACAATAATATTTTAAATACCAAAATAAGGAAAGAACATACTTACCTCAAATGTATTTACCTTTTCAATGCATATGATTACTCTTTCACTCTTGAAGAAACTTATTAAAAAAAAAGGTGCAGTACCTCTTCCAATAGCATAGTGCCAACTTAGCCAATGATCATTCTATTTTCCATAGTGTTTATTCCAAAGTTTAAATTCACAATACCTTTGGGTCTCACTTATTGCTCATCATATTCCATCAAAACCAGATACACCTCGCTTTCCCCTGCACTCATTTTCGCACTTGTGTATCTCCCTGACTATCACAGATGAGTACTTTTCATGGCCAACACCAATACCTCTTACAACATAGAGATCTAAACCCCCACCAATTTGCTCAAGCTCAATCTGGTTGTCAATGTCTCCACAAAAACCTTCATAGTCATTCAACAGAGCATTCCTTAATGGCATATGAACCAATCGATGTGATAGTGAAGCTTTTGATGAATCTGTTACTGGTGTAAGCTACTAGGTGAACCTCAATCCCACCAAGGAAGAAAGATATTATCTTTATTATCAAAAGATTGACTACAAATAGTAGCAAGCCAATCAAGAGCCAGTTTGATAGAATAATGGAAGATCTGAATACGATAAATTTTATCAATAAATACTTCACAATGATTAACTTGCCCACTCAACATGTCTGAGGCAAGAACTGTTGTTTCTCTTTGGCCACCATATGGAGCAATTGATATTAACTGTGCACTTGTGGAGCACTGACTTGTCTCATTATACTCAGATACAACATATAATATTTCATGGTGATCCCATTCTGGGCCACCAGAATTTGAAAATGAATTCCAGCGGGTGTTTGTTGGAGTTGGAGAAGAGAGTAATAACATATAAAATCCTCTCCCTCAATCCTCACTTGTGAAAAAGTAAAACAATGGCTATGGAATTGGAAGTAGGGGAGAATTGTAATCCCAATTCAAATTGCCAAGAATTCTCTCATTCTCTCTATCGATATAACACCCACAGTGCAAATACACCCAAGATCAGGGTTCCAAATTTGGCCATTAAGGATTTTGAGAGCTCTTCATCTATTTTAGAATCCTCTGAGAGAAATGAGAGCAGAAATACAAGTAATAGTAAGAAGAGGGTGCAGAGAAGATGTGTGTTTCTTGCCAGAAATGAATGCGGCAAGTGCCTCCTTCCTCGAACTGTTCTCCAATTTAGACAAAATCAAATGATAAAATTTGATTATATATTATGTTTCCTTGGTTTAAGCAACCAACGCTATTGTCTTTCAAGATCTTTAAACAATGTGATCTCCTTATAGAATTTTATAAAAATCAATAAAAGCTATTGATCTTCACATAGGAAGACCTCAGAATATAACTAGTGGTTAGCCCACCAAAATCCATTGCACGTCCTCAGCATGACTGATTTGGGAAGCGCATGTGACTAATATTTTTTCTGTTGACAATGATAGGAAGTTTGAGTAACCGCCTATGGTGAGAATTCTCTCAAGATATCATTCTAGCAAATGTTCTCCGTATTTTATTACAAACGGCTAGGTCTTCAAAGAGTGTTGATGTGAATCGAACTTCCAATATACTTAGGCTCATAAAATGATTCCGTGTTACTTCATTAAACTGTAAGTACCATGGTCTATTTTACATTTCATATTGATCCCCATTCTTATTTTGTATATTCCTTTTAACCTATAATTAATAAATCTGAGCCGTTTTTGAAAAATTCTAAGCATTTTTTAGGCTGCCGGCATCTCAAAAATATGAAAAAACATAAAAAAAATCCTTCCTCATTCATAGCAAAAGGTCTGGGAACCTTTTTAGATGTTTAAACAATCATTTTAAGCCCAAAAACAAGTCTAAATTTCTGCTTAAATATTAAAAACGTGAACAAAAAATTTGTTTTATTTCTTTCTAATTGCTTCTGCAGCCAACTGGGTATCATTGCCAATATTGGATAGATCCAATGAGTCCTTGCCAGTGAGACTTTTTCTCACCTATTGGTCACAAGCTTCTCCTGAATTCAAAGGAAGTTTCTCTACTGCAAATACTTTCTCATCAGCAGCATGAGTCTTACTTTTGGTAACTCAAATTCATCTTTGTTGTCATTCTAGCCTTCTTGTTATGTAACTCAAATTCATGCTTTCCATCACATTCTTTTTTAGCACCTTGCGCTCCCGTTATTTTCTTTATTTTACATAACTTCTCTAACGCACAGAATCCAGATGCTCTCAAGGATGCAACCCAAATAGAAGCAACGTTTGTACATCTAGGTATAGAAGCTGATGACAAATCATAAAAATTTCCCATGAAAATATCAGCAAGAGAGGAATTCATCTTCACCTGCCTGCCAGTACAAACACTTTGACTTGCTTTTAGATTATTCAAATCATCTGATAGTAAATGTGAAGTTAATATATATCTATCATTTTTTCTGTCTAGTTCACACTCCTGAATCAATGCCTTGCGGTTATTAGCTTGTAATCTTGGCTTGTTTTATGGGGAAAAATACTTAGATCACGTTCATGTTCTACTCTACATGAAATGTAACATACGCCAAGATAAAAAAAAAAAAAATTTATAAAAAATATCATACTCAAAATATTTAGGAGATTTGAACAAAAACTTAAATTAAAAAGATAATAAATGAGACACTTAAAGATCCTTAAAATTTAATCTACGGAGTAAATAAAAATAGAAAAAGTAAGAACACTTCCCTAAAACAAATCCTTGTCCCCAATGGTTGAATGCTTTCCTCTATCAAAAACTTTGTTTTGATCATATAAGAGTAGTAAAAATCTGAAAACACCATTATCTATCACTTTACTAATTAAATATCTTCTAATCCGTCTTAAATTACTATATTTTTCTTTGAATATATGATTTTTATGATTTAACTACTTTTGTAATATTCATAAAACAAAATTCCCGTATTCATATTTGAAAAATAAATTGTAAAAAAACCTCCAATTCTTATAATGAATCATTATATTATTAATATGGATGTTCTCAAGAATTTTGTTATAAAAAATATTATCATAGTAATCCCTAAAATCATTAACAATACTGATGAAGTTTTTTATCTTGTCTATTTCTATCCTTCCAAATTTGGGGAATGAATGTTTCTTTTCAATATTAGTCTGATATGATATTTTCTTTCCCTTTTCATACAATAATTTTAAGAAAATATAAATATTAATTTTGAATGTATTAGAAATATTTTCAGAAGGGTTTGCAAAAATACTTACCAGCTGGTAGTAGTACATACCTGGGTTGAACACATCATCTATTGGTAACTTTTCATGAATGGATCCTTTAATATCTTTTGCTTGATCATTGCATAAGAATACATTAGATGTATTATAATGCAATCCTTTATTGAATGGATTCCATTGAGAATCCTTTTGTGCTTCATCAACAAAAGCAATATTTTTACTAGCATCATCCATTATATTTGTACATGGACTTATTTCATTCTCATTCTCTTGATACGATTTTATCTCATAAAAAGGATTATTGATTATTTCTCCATATCCTTTTGAGACATCATCATTTAAGAGATTTGAAGATTCTTCTGAGATATAATAAAAAATCTTATCCTGTAGAACTTTATCTTCATCTTCACCAGATACCTCATGAATGTGTATTGACTTGTTAATCTAATTATTTTGATATATTGAGAAAATCTCTGTACCATTTTTCTTCACATATTTTTGATATTCAATATCCAATAAATTTGAAATTTGTTCAGTACTAAGAAAATTCTCCT
Source organism: Chamaecyparis obtusa (assembly GCA_027943335.1). Taxonomy (NCBI): domain Eukaryota; kingdom Viridiplantae; phylum Streptophyta; class Pinopsida; order Cupressales; family Cupressaceae; genus Chamaecyparis; species Chamaecyparis obtusa. Next base: position 509,408 of record BSBK01002041.1, on the reverse strand, counting down.
CCAGATTATCATGGCCATTTATTCCTATCTCCATACAAATCTTACCATGTACATATTTTTCTTCAACTTGATTTGAATTCTCTTGTTCATTTGAATCTAGAATATCATTAGGTTTTTGTGCCCCTTTTGTAACTTTATCATTTTCTTCCATTACAACTTTGTATTCAATTTTAAGAAGAAGCTGTACCTATTCATGAGTTACTCCTAAACTATATATTTTGTTTGAAATACTTGGTCTGATATTAGAAGGTATTTTACCGAAGATATCAATCATCCTCATAAATAAACTCACTACATTTTCATTATCATACCATTCTAAAGTAATGAATGCATTCAAAGGAGACATGCCTGATTCATGCCCCTGGTGTATATTGTCATAGTGATCATTAATGTTCTCTTGATCATTATCCATGTTATACAATGGATTAGAAAAAACTTTAAATCGATCATTGTCACCTCCTGTAATCCTTTCTTTATTGTTTGGTTCCAATTCGATGAACTGCTTGTTCGTTGGAGATCTTCTCCCTAACATAGGCTTCACCTGAAACTACATTCTAGAGTTGCCACTTCACCTTCTGTGAGGAATTAATAACTTCTCTGAGTTCCTATATCCCAGTACAGTCTTTACAACATTAACCAGAGATCCTAAAACTACCTTTCACTGATAGTATCCCTAGTAGAGTCGCCAATTTGTTGGTGCTCAAAAATGCTGGATCATTTTCAGGCCAACTGACAAGCAAAATAAATGACTCTGCAATTCTAGTTTGATCGAACCAAGGTTGGTAGGCCTAAATTGAATATGTTGTCTAACTGCACAAACAAGTGCTTAAACAACAGAAATTCCTTCCAAAGGGGTTACTGATCCTTGGAGGAAAAAACAACCTAATATCCTAATTGTCAAAAATGCTTCAAATCTAAACTAACGCTAGAATGTAATGCTAAACCTAATTAAATTATTTATAAATAGGATAAAATATAAGATATCAAATGTAAATCACAGAAGAATAAAATGACAATTTCAAATGAATAGACTAGTGCCTGATACCAAAATGGGAATAGACTTAGATACATTCAATGTTGTGTGTAATCAGAGATAGTTTTAAGATAACTCACTTATGCAAAACGAGACCATCACCCTACAAGCTTCTACTGAAAAAAAATTTACAACAATTTATACAATTGGACCTATGGTTTTTAACCCAACTTAAGAGCCCAAAAGGAAACAGTAACAGGTTCTCAGACCATGCTACCATTATTCAAATTGTACAAAAAAATCATAAATGAATGCATGAAATAGAAAACACAGTAGGATACCCTGGCTAGAAAGTAATTCGAGAAACTAATTGAACGTAAAAAACTATATTAACAATAGGGTATAAACACTTATTTGATATTCGTACATAAGATTTTGGACATTAAATTCAAATTGGTGAGTTGGTAGATTTTTTGTCGTGATTGATTGTGTCCTTTTTTCTTACACTTGAATGATTATAAATATGAATCCCAATAGTTCCCTGTGAAAGGACATGCCCTTTCATAGGACCTAATTATACAACTAACCCTAAAAATGTACATAACAAACCATAACAATGTTTGTTCGGGAAAAATCTCCCCTATAATGACATTAATTTGTGTCCTGTGCATAATAGTTTACCTTTTAATTTCCTGCACACACAAAAAACACTCAATATTAGTTTATCTCAAACCTAAAAATAAAAATCATTATATATGTAGTGTATTAATCTTGTATAAAAACTATCTATTATCTATTAATAATTAATCAAAAATAAATAGGTTTTATACTTTAGATATGTACTTGTTAAATAAAGTGGAAAATGAAAATTGAAAATTAATTATATTTCATCCACATTAATGATCAAAATATAAGTATTCATATTAATTATTAAATCATGAAGGATTTATATAATGAGATAATTTCTAGAATTAAAAAAATGACATTAGGTTTTAGCATTTTATTTTTTATTTTTCTAAAATGAAACATAATGCATTTATTCACAAACATAATGTAATGATACCACATAAAAATATTTTTAAAAAACATTAAGGTAAAAGGAAAGTCCAAAATATATACATTAATAAATTAACCAATTCATAAATGAAAAGTCAAATTAAAGTAGGCTTAAACTATTAATGCTCATTGTACCCTAAAATTAAAATAAAAGAAATAGGTAAAAAGTTACTTTTAGGGATTTGCAACTAAAGATTAAATATCAATAAATTATTATTCAAACCCTGAATATATATGAAATAATAACATTAAAGCCCTTTTACCTTATTAGACAAATACATTAATGTTAAAAATATAATAAGGTAAAAATGTCAAATTATATTTAGGGATATGAGCATTAAAAATTTACATCAAAATATCTCAAAACCCTAAATGTTATAATACTTATCTAATTATTCACCTTATCATTTAACTTTAGGTTTTTAGGGTAAATTGAGGTGAAACAATAATAAATTAAAAATAAAACCAAGTCCTATAAATAACATAGGACATTGCATAACAGAAATCAATTACTTTCATGATCCCAATAATTCATTTCTAAATTATTAAAAAATAAATAAATAAATCTAATATTAATACCTTTATTTATACATATGTTTTCAAGGAAAAACATAGAGTAGTCGGTGGGGGATAGAGTCAGGTAGTTAGGTAGGAAAAGGGATGGGTCGAGAGGTCAAGTGTTCAACTCCCTCTCCCTATTCTTTTTCTTAAAATCAGAAAAATAACTAAATACATAAGAGAAATTCTTATTTAATTTGAAAGTTTAATTAGGGAAGAAATTACTCCCTGTGTTAGAGGTTGCACCCTATTTCTCACCTGCACATAAAAACAAAGGTAAATAAGTATCTTCTCCTAACCCTTTCGAAGAAAACAAATAAACTAACTGGTTAGGGGGTAGGAGGGTAGATAGGTAGGAAAAAGGTCAGCTTGAGAGGTCAAGTGTTCAACTCCCTTTCGTTGCCTTTTTTGTTCAACCTATTTTATTTTTAATTTTTCAAAATTATTATTTATTTCAAACCCTTTTATTCATTTTAGTTTTTTTAACATAGGGAAATCATGTAAAACTGAAAATTAAGGTCGTACTTCCCTGACAACTTTGTATATATTTTGGCCTAAAATTTCAAGTGCCAATAGTGGCTCCAATTGGGGACGTGTGTCTGTACCCGGACACAACGAGAATCTAGACTTCTCTGGAGGAAGCAGACCGCTTTGAACATAATGTTAATTTCATAATAAATTAAAGTAGTTGCTCAAAATCATTAACATTTATCACACTACTCATTTGAAGGAAAATTATTTCAAATATTAAAAGCACGTTTCATAATAACATGTTTTCCTATTAAAACTGTAAATAATAAAATCATAAGAAAAATAATAATATTTTAAATACCAAAATAAGGAAAGAATATACTTACCTCAAATGTATTTACCTTTTCAACACATATGATTACTCTTTCACTCTTGAAGAAAATAATTTTAAAAAAAAGGTGTAGTACCTCTTCTAATAGCATAGTGCCAACTTAGCCAATGATCATTATATTTTCCATAGTGTTTATTCCAATGTTTAAACTCACAATACCTTTGGGTCTCACTTATTGCTCATCATATTCCATCAAAACCAAACACACCTCGCTCTCCACTGCACTTATTTTGGAGTTGTGTGTCTCCCTGACTATCGCAGATGAGTACTTTTCATGGCCAACACCAATACCTCTTACAACATAGAGATCTGAACCCCGACCAGTTTCCTCAAGTTCAATCTGGTTGTCGATGTCTCCACAAAAACCTTCACAGTCACTCAACAGAGCATTCCTTAATGGCATATGAACCAATCGATGTGATAGTGAAGCTTTTGATGAATCTATTACTGGTGTAAGCTGCCAAGTGAACCTCAATCCCACCAAGGAAGAAAGACATTATTTTTATTATCAAAAGATTGACTGCGAATAGTAGCAAGCCCATCAAGATCCAGTTTGACAGAATAATGGAAGATCTGAATACGAGAAATTTTATCAATAAATACTTCACAACGAATAACCTACCCACTCAACATGTCTGAGGCAAGAACTGTTGTTGCTCTTTGGCCACCATATGGAGCAATTGATATTAATGGTGCACTTGTGGAGCACTAACTTGTCTCATTTTACTCGGATACAACAAATAATATTTCATGGTGATCCCATTCTGGGCCACCAGAATTTGAAAATGAATTCCAGTGGGTGTTTGTTGGAGTTGGAGAAGAGAGTAATAATATATAAAATCCTCTCCCTCAATCCTCACTTGTGTAAAAGTAAAACAATGGCTATGGAATTGGAAGTAGGGGAGAACTGTAATCCCAATTCAAATTGCCAAGAATTCTCTCATTCTCTCTATCGATATAACACCCACAATGCAAATACACCCAAGATCAGGGTTCCAAATTTGGCCATTAAGGATTTTGAGAGCTCTTCATCTATTTCAGAATCCTCTGAGAGAAATGAGAGTAGCAATACAAGTAATAGTAAGAAGAGGGTGCGGAGAAGATGTGTGTTTCTTGCCAAAAATGAATGCGGCAAGTGCCTCCTTCCTCAATCTATTCTCCAATTTAGACAAAATCAAATGATAAACTTTGATTATATATTCTATTTCCTTGGTTTAAGCAACCAACGCTATTGTCTTTCAAGATCTTTAAACAATGTGATCTCCATATAGAATTTTATGATAATCAATAAAATCTATTTATCTTCACATACAAAGACCTCAGAATATAACTAGCAGTTATCCCACCGAAATGCTTTGCACGTCCTCGGCATGACTGATTTGGGAAGTGCATGTGACTAATATATTTTATGTTGACAATGATAGGAAGTTTGGGTAACCGCCAATGGTGAGAATTCTCCCAAGATGTTGTTCTAGCAAATGTTCTCTGTATTTTATTACAAATGGCTAGGTTTTCAAAGAGTGTTGATGTGAATCAAACTTCCAATATACTTAGGCTCATAAAATGATTCCGTGTTACTTCATCAAACTGTAAGTACCATGGTCTATTTTATATTTCATATTGATCCCCATTCTTATTTTGTATATTCCTTTTAACCTGTAATTAATAAATCTGAGCCATTTTTTAAAAAATTTGGGCATTTTTGAGGCTGTCAGCATCTCAAAAATATGAAAAAACGTAAAAAAATCCTTCCTCATTCATAGAAAAAGGTCTGGGAACCTTTTTAGATGTTTAAACAATCATTTTAAGCCTAAAAACAAGTCTAAATTTCTACTCAAATATTAGAAACGGGAACAGAAAATTTGTTTTATTTCTTTCTAATTGCTTCTGTAGCCAACTGGGTATCATTGCCAATATTGGATAGATCCAATGAGTCCCTGCTGGTGAGACTTTTTCTCACTTGTTGGTCACAAGCTTCTCCTGAATTCAAAGGAAGTTTCTCTACTACAAATTCTTTCTTATCAGCAACATGAGTCTTATTTTTGGTAACTCAAATTCATCTTTGTTGTCATTCTAGCCTTCCTGTTACATAACTCAAATTCATGCTTTCCATCACATTCTTTTTTAGCACCTTGCGCTCCTGTTATTTTCTTTATTTTACATAGCTTCTCTGATGCACAGAATCTAGATGCTCTCAAGGATGTAGCCCAAATAGAAGCACTGTTTCTACATCTAGGTACAGAAGCTCATGACAAATCATAAAAATTTCCCATGAAAATATCAGCAGGAGAGGAATCCATCTTCACCTGCCTACCAGTACAAACACTTTGACTTGCTTTTAGATTATTCAAATCATCTGATAGTAAATGTGAAGTTAATAGATATCTATCATTTTTGCTATCTGGTTCACACTTCTGAATCAATGCCTTGCGGTTATCAGCTTGTAATCTTGGCTTGTTTTATGAGGAAAAATACCTAGATCGCGTTCATCTTCTACTCTACATGAAATGTAACATACACAAAGATAAAAATAATTTTTTTAAAAAAAAAATATCATACTCAAAATATTTAGGAGATTTGAACAAAAACTTAAAATAAAAAGATAATAAATGAGACACTTAAAGATCCTTAAAATTTAATCTACGGAGTAAATAAAAATAGAAAAAGTAAGAAAACTTCCCTGAAACAAATCCTTGTCCCCAATGGCTGAATGCTTTCCTCTATCAAAAACTTTGTTTTGATCATATAAGAGTAGTAAAAATCTGAAAACATCATTATCTATTACTTTACTAATTAAATATCTTCTAATCCTTCTTAAATTACTATATTTTTCTTTGAATATATGATTTTTAGGAGTTAACTCCTTTTGTAACATTCGTGAAACAAAATTCCCATATTCATATTTGAAAAATAAATTGTAAAAAAACCTCCAATTCTTATAATGAATCATTATATTATTAATATGGATGTTCTCAAGAATTTTGTTATAAAAAATATTATCATACTAATCCCTAAAATCATTAACAATACTGGTGAAGTTTTTTATCTTGCCTATTTCTATCCTCCCAAATTTGGGGAATGAATGTTTCTTTTCAATATTAGTCTGATATGATATTTTCTTTCCCTTTTCATACAATAATTTTAAGAAAATATAAATATTAATTTTGAATGTATTAGAAATATTTTCATAAGGTTTTGCAAAAATACTTACCTGCTGGTAGTAGTACATACCTGGGCTGAACACATCATCTAATGGTAACTTTTCATGAATGGATCCTTTAATATCTTTTGCTTGATCATTGCATAAGAATACATTAGATGTATTATAATGCAATCCTTTATTGAATGGATTCCATTGAGAATCCTTTTGTGCTTCATCAACAGAAGCAATATTTTTACTAGCATCATCCATTATATTTGTACATGGACTTATTTCATTCTCATTCTCTTGATACGATTTTATCTCATAAAAAGGATTATTGATTATTCCTCCATATCCTTTTGAGACATCATCATTTAAGAGATTTGAAGATTCTTCCAAGATATAATAAAAAATCTTATCCTGTAGAACTTTATCTTCATCTTCACCAGATAACTCATGAATGTGTATTGACTTGTTAATCTAATTATTTTGATATATTGAGAAAATCTCTGTACCATTTTTCTTCACATATTTTTGATATTCAATATCCAATAAATTTGAAATTTGTTCGGTACTGAGAAAATTCTCCTCCAGATTATCATGGCCATTTATTCCTATCTCCATACAAATCTTACCGTCTACAGATTTTTCTTCAACTTGATTTGAATTCTCTTGTTCATTTGAATCTAGAATATCATTAGGTTTTTGTGCCCCTTTTGTAACTTTATCATTTTCTTCCATTACAACTTCATATGCAATTTTAAGCAGTTGTATATGTTCATGAGTTACTCCTAAACTATATATTTTGTTTGAAAAACTTAGCCTGATATCATAAGGTATTTTACCGAAGATATCAATCATCCTCATAAATAAACTCACTACATTTTCATTATCATACCGTTCTAAAGTAATGAATGCATTCAAAGGAGACATGCCTGATTCATCCCCCTGATGTTGATTGTCATAGTGATCATTATTGTTCTCTCGATCGTTATCAATGTTATACAATGGATTTGAAAAACCTTTAAATCGATCATTGTCACTTCTTGTAATGCTTTCTTCATTGTTTGGTTCCAATTCGATGAACCGCTTGTTCGTTGGAAATCTTTTCCCTAACATAGGCTTCACATGAAACTAAATTTTATAGTTGCCACCTCACCTTATATGAGGAATTAATAACTTCTCTGAGTTCCTATATCCCAGTACAGTCTTTACAACATTAACCAGAGATCCTAAAACTACCTTTTACTGATAGTATCCCCAGTAGAGTCACCAATTTGTTGGTGCTCAAAAACACTGGACCATTTTGAGGGCAATTGACAGGCATAATAAATGCCTCTGCAATTATAGTTCGATCGAACCAAGGCTTGTAGCCCTAAATCAAATATGTTGTCAAACTGCACAAACATGTGCATAAACAATAGAAATTCCTTCCAAAGGGGTTACTAATCCCTGGAGGAAAAAACAACCTAATATCCTAATTGTCAGAAATGCTTAATTCAAATCTAAACTAAGGCTAGAATGTAATGCTAAACCTAATTAAATGCTTTGTAAATAAGATAACATATAAGATATGAAATGTAAATCACAGAAGAATAAAATGACAATTTCAAATGAATAAACCAGTGCCTGATACCAAAATTGGAATAGAGTCAGATACATTCAATGCTGTGTGTAACCGGAGACAATTTTAAGATAACTCGCTTCTACAAAATGAGACCATCACCCTACAAGATTCTATTGAAACAAAATTTACAAGAATTTATACAATAGGTCCTATGGTTTTTAACCCAATTTAAGAGCCCGAAAGGAAATAGTAACAGGTTCTTAGACCATGCTACCATTATTCAAATTGTACAAATTAATCATAAATGGATGCATGAAATAGAAAACACAGTAGGATACCCTGGCTAGAGAGTAATCTGAGAAACCAATTGAACGTAAAAACTATATTAACAATAGGGTACAAACACTTATATGATATTCATACATAAGATTTTAGACATTAAATTCCAATTGGTGAGTTGGTAGATTTTTTGTTGTGATTGATTGTGTCCTTTTTTCTTACACTTGAATGATTATAAATATGAATCCCAATAGTTCCCTGTGAAAGGACATGCCCTTTCACAGGACCTAATTATACAACTAACCCTAAAAATGTACATAACAAACCATAACAATGTTTGTTCAGTAAAAATCTACCCTATAATGACATTAATCTGTGTCCCGTGCATAATAGTTTACCTTTTAATTTCCTGCACACACAAAAAACACTCAATATTAGTTTATCTCAAACCTAAAAATAAAAATCATTATATATGTAGTGTATTAATCTTGTATAAAAACTATCTATTATTTATCAATAATTAATCGAAAATAAATAGGTTTTATACTTTAGATATGTACTTGATAAATAAAGTGGAAAATGAAAATTGAAAATTAATTATATTTCATCCACATTAATTATCAAAATATAAGTATTCATATTAATTATTAAATCATATTGAAGGATTTATATAATGAGATAATTTCTAGAATTAATAAAATGACATTAGGTTTTAGCATTTTATTTTTTATTTTTCTAAAATGAAACATAATGCATTTATTCACAAACATAATGTTATCATACCACATAAAAATATTTTTAAAAAACATTAAGGTAAAAGGAAAGTCCAAAATATATTCATTAATAAATTAACCAATTCATAAATGAAAAGTCAAATTAAAGTAGGCTTAAACTATTAATGCTCATTGTACCCTAAAATTAAAATAAAAGAAATAGGTAAAAAGTTACTTTTAGCAATTTTCAACTAAAGATTAAAAATCAATAAAGTATTATTCAAACCCTAGATATATATGAAATAATAACATTAAAGCCCTTTTACCTTATTAGATAGATACATTAATGTTAAAAATATAATAAGGTAAAAATGTCAAATTATATTTAGGGATATGAGCATTAAAAATTTAAATCAAAATATCTCAAAACCCTAAATGTTATAATACTTATCTAATTATTCACCTATCATTTAACTTTAGGTTTTTAGGGTAAATTGAGGTGAAACAATAATAAATTAAAAATAAAACCAAGTCCTATAAATAACATAGGACATTGCATAAAAGAAATCAATTACTTTCATGATCCCAATAATTCATTTCTAAATTATTAAAAAATAAATAAAAAATCTAATATTAATACCTTTATTTATACATATGTTTTCAAGGAAAAACACAGAGTGATCGGTAGGGGGTAGAGTCGGGTAGTTAGGTAGGAAAAGGGATGGGTCAAGAGGTCGAGTGTTCAACTCCCTCTCCCCATTCTTTTTCTTAAAATTAGAAAAATAACTAAATACATAGAGAAATTATTATTTAATTTGAAAGTTTAATTAGGGAAGAAATTACTCCCTGTGTAAGAGGTTGCACCTTATTTCTCACCTGCACATAAAAACAAAGCTAAATAAGTATCTTCTCCTAATCCTCTCGAGGAAAACAAATAGACTAACTGCTTAGGCGGTAGGAGGGTAGATTGGTAGGAAAACGGTCGGCTCGAGAGGTCGAGTGTTCAACTCCCTTTCATTGTCTTTTTTGTATTTTTCAGAATTATTATTTATTTCAAACCCTTTTATTCATTTTAGTTTTTTTAACATAGGGAAATCATATAAAACTGAACATTAAAGTCATACTTCCCTGACAATTTTGTATATATTTTGGCCTAAATTGTCAAGTGCCAACAGTGGCTCCAATTGGGGATGTGTGTCCATACCTAGACACAATGAGAATCTAGACTTCTCTGGAGGAAGCAAATCGCTTTAAACATAATGTTAATTTCATAATAAATTAAAGTAGTTGCTCAAAATCATTAACATATATCACAATACTCATTTGAAGGCAAATTATTTCAAATATTAAAAACATGTTTCATAATAACATGTTTTCCTATTAAAACTGTAAATAATAAAATCATAAGAAAAACAATAATATTTTAAATACCAAAATAAGGAAAGAACATACTTACCTCAAATGTATTTACCTTTTCAACACATATGATTACTCTTTCACTCTTGAAGAAAATTATTTTTAAAAAAAGGTGCAGTACCTCTTCCAATAACATAGTGCCAACTTAGCCAATTATCATTCTATTTTCCATAGTGTTTATTCCAAAGTTTAAACTCACAATACCTTTGGGTCTCACTTATTGCTCATCATATTCCATCAAAACCAGATACACCTCACTCTCCACTACACTCATTTTCACACTTGTGCATCTCCCTGACTATCACAGATGAGTAGTTTTCACGGCCTACACCAATACCTCTTACAATATAGAGATCTGAACCCCCACCAGTTTCCTCAAGCTCAATCTGGTTGTCGATGTCTCCAAAAAAACCTTCACAGTCACTCAACAGAGCATTCCTTAATGGCATATGAACCAATCGATGTGATAGTGAAGCTTTTGATGAATCTGTTACTGGTGTAAGCTACCAGGTGAACCTCAATCCCACCAAGGAAGAAAGACATTATCTTTATTATCAAAAGATTGACAGTAAACAGTAGCAAGCCCATCAAGATCCAGTTTGATAGAATAATGGAAGATTTGAATACGAGAAATTTTATCAATAAATACTTCACAATGAATAACCTGCCCACTCAACATGTCTGAGGCAAGAACTGTTGTTTCTCTTTGGCCACCATATGGAGCAATTGATATTAATTGTGCACTTGGGGAGCACTAACTTGTCTCATTATACTCAGATACAATAGATAATATTTCACGGTGATCCCATTCTGGGCCACCAGAATTTGAAAATGAATTCCAGCGGGTGTTTGTTGAAGTTGGAGAAGAGAGTAATAATATATAAAATCCTCTCCCTCAATCCTCACTTGTGTAGGGGAGAACTGTAATCCCAATTCAAATTGCCAAGAATTCTCTCATTCTCTCTATCGATATAACACCCACAATGCAAATACACCCAAGATCAGGGTTCCAAATTTGGCCATTAAGGATTTTGAGAGCTCTTCATCTATTTCAAAAACCTCTGAGAGAAATGAGAGCAGTAATACATGTAATAGTAAGAAGAGGGTGCGGAGACGATGTGTGTTTCCTACCAAAAATGAATGCGACAAGTGCCTCCTTCCTCGAACTATTCTCCAATTTAGACAAAATCAAATGATAAACTTTGATTATATATTATGTTTCCTTGGTTTAAGAAACCAACGCTATTGTCTTTCAAGATCTTTAAACAATGTGATCTCCTTATAGAATTTTATGACAATCAATAAAATCTATTGATCTTCACATACAAAGACCTCAGAATATAACTAGTTGTTATCCCACCGAAATGCATTTCACATCCTCAACTTGACTGATTTTGGAAGCGCATGTGACGGTCCAGCATTTTTGAGCACCAATAGGAACAATGTCTAAAGATATACCTACTGAGCTCAAGGGAGCAGAGACACCATCATATACACTGAATGGATTGATCCATGTTAATGAGCTATTGATCAAATCATGTGCTAAAGAAGTGAAGACCTTGGAAAAATATTTCCAAGATATCTAAAATCTGGTGAGTAAGCACTAAGTCTTTTTGTGCTTAGAATGTTTTGAGATTTTGTAAGTACCTTTTCCATTGATGTCAAAGGGAGAGGAAGAGAAGGGAAAAATGAAGAGAGGTAAAGTAGAAAAGAAGAGAAGAGTAAATAAAATATATATATATAAAAGAATAATAAAAAGGAGAGAAACAAAGATAAGGATATGTATATAAGTAGAAAGGAGTTAGTGTTTAAACACTTAGTCATTTTTCGATAAGTGTTTCCATCAATGCCAAAGGGAGAGATTGTTGGCAAGTGATATTTTGGGGCACTAGGGATCACTTAAGGGTTTTCATTTATGGAAACACTTATGCTAGAGTGATCTCATGTAGAGAGTCTTGGTATTGGAGTCATAGTCATGAAAATGACTAAGTATAGAATTAGGACAGTAGTGTACTGTGGAATAGTTTTGGTTAGCGATGACAATATATGATATATTATGGCTTGAGAAGTTAGTAGAAGATATTTTGGGATATATATATATGCTTTGGTTAAGTTCGCATGTGTTTTGGTGATTAGATCAATGAGATTTAGTGATCTGAAGGTATGGGAAGACAAAGAATCAGTGTAATAGGGTACATAAGTAGTTGTGAAGATTAAGGCAAGAATAGAGGATATGGTAACATGCTAAGTTAGATGGATAAATTATATTTCTGAATCTTTGGTAATATAAGATCACTAACTCTATATTTATCATTTACATAATTTATTATTATGTTTTGTATGGTATTTGTGAAGCCGACTGGATGGCAGATTGTGTATAAGTATAGAGTATTTTTTGAAAGCGCTATCTATGGAAATGATGATGATGATATGATCATGTGAATCTAAGAGAAGAGAGAAGATGTGAGATCAGTGTCTGGTAGAGCTACAAATAGAATTATCTAAGAAAGGAAAGTGCTTGTATTTTTCTTTTGAGATAATATTTTAATTGTAAGAGTTGTATGCTCACCACATTTAACTAGGTGTTTTGTATCCCCTAATAGGTTTTTTGTATTCCTCTAACAAGGAAATGTACTATGTAACAATCAACTCCTAACACAACTAGATCTCCTAGGGATATAATATTTTAGTGCATAGTTGTGGGTACCATCCCCACTGGGGTTTTTCCCTTTAACCAGGGTTTCCTCAAAAGTAAATAATGGTGTCATGAGTTATATATTATGTGTTTATTCTCTTTCCATTTTTGTATTCATATGGTTTAATTTTAATTGGTTTAAGTTTAAAGTAAAGTGTAGTAATATTGATTCACCCCCCCTCTTAGTATTACCTGATCCTAACAGAGTTGGAAAAAACAATAATAGAGACTGGAGGTCTTGCTAACCCCAAGATGAGTTGGTATGTACATATGTCTATCGAATACCAAGAAAAGATAGAAGCCATCATACTGATAAAAAATGAGGGAACACTTATTGATATTGGAGATGCCCAAATTATTAGTTCCAGAGATAGAAGATCTCATGAAGCAATATTCAAAAAGATTTTTTGGTAAAAAGTAGAGCTTTAAAAATTTTGGCTGGAAATATTGAGAAGGTAGATGAGAATAGTCAACTTTTATGGACTTAAATCCTCCAAGTTCGAGCATAACTAGATAAGTTGGCATTGGTACTGATACCTAAGAAAAAGAGAAAAAGAAAAGGAAAAGTCATACACTCAGATGATGTTGATCTAGCTACCAAACTACTGATTGAACTATGTGGCACCCAGGTACCAAAGACTACCATTTCTACTAAATACTATCCAACAAGTTATAGAGAAGTATACTAGGATCCTCTTGAGAAAGTATTGATAATAGGGACAAATGATGTTCTTATTGAAGACATCACAAATGGAGATCATGATGATGTCAAGGATGATGAAGATTGTTGGAAACTAAATTGAAACAATTGTTGTATTGTCATTGATGTCAAACCTTAATTGGTAAGACTGTTGCTACTTAGGAAAGTACTATATCTATTTGAGTGTTGCTAAGGGGCTAAGCAAGGTTGGTAACAATAGCACCTAGGGAAAGGTTGAGTTATCTTGATACTACAAAGTGTACTCGACTATGTTGCCCTATGATGAGATAATGTATTGTTTATCTTAGTAAGACTAAAGACTACACTAGTAGGCTTAACCGAGCAAAGAATTGGAAAATCATGTTTAAGCCGAGTGATCTTAGTGTCGACCAAATTAGTATATGCCGAACAAAATTATAGTGTCAACTGAGCATCAGTAAATTGTCGAGGAAGACAGTGCAAGCCGAGGAAACAGTTTTAGTATTGACCGAGCATTCTACATGAAGACCAAGTGAATAATCATAGTATTGACCAAGCATCAACAATTTTATATTTGAAGATAATTTAATTTAGGAGTCGACATTGTTGAATTCTTGGATTATGTAAAACATGTTGACTTTATTTATTGATTTTTTGGAAGCATTAAATGCATTGTAAAACATTTTATTGTAAATCTCTAAGAGATTTGAGATGATTCTAGAAAAGGAGCCGAAGAACATAAAGCGGGTAGATTCAATGAATCTGACCTAACCCTAAGATCTACAAATGAGATTGAGTAGAAAAAGATGAGTTAACCTAATTGAGGAAAATATAAGGGAACCTAAACATTGTGTTATGTATGCACATGGTGAATAGAGAATGCTGGAAGAGAAAAATTTTATTAACTGAATAAGTAGAAAAGGTTGAAGGAGAATGGTGGTGATTTCCTGAAGAAAAGTTCCGAGCAGATCAGAGATGGAAATGACAAATTTTCAAAGTCAATAAACCAACATTAGTGTACGGAGTCGGATCTGATATTTGCAAAGTGAGTTGTATATTTTTCAAATAATACTACTGCTACTTTCTAACCATTGCAATAGTCAAAATCTTTTTAACAGAGGTTGACCTAATAGTCATATGTTAAATCCTTTGAACAAGGTTGCATTCTAATGAAGTGTATGTAAGTCCTATGACTAGGCTCACTTTTAAAAGGGTGATTGAAATCCTTTAACCGGGTCACATTTGACAGTGTGTATTGTAACCTTTGACAAGGTTGGCTTTTTACCGAGCTCACTTCAAAAGAGTGAAAATAATAGTAGCATGTTACAAAGTGGTTTTTCCCAAATTGGGTTTCCACTATAAATCTTGGTGTTTATACTTGTGTGAATGTTTAGATCTGAACATTACTATGTTTTGCAAGATAAGTTACAGCTAGGTAGTGGACTACATTGTTAGATGTTTCTATTATTGAATCAGTGATGATAGAGTTTGTTTTGGTTTTGGATCTGATTTAAGGATAAATTTTTGAGATTTTTTTATACATAAGGACTTGAGAACAAATGATTCACCCCCCCTCTCTATTGTTCTAAATCATATTAACAATTGGTATCAGAGCCAAGTTTCTTATTATTAGTGTTGACAGATATCAAGTTTAAAGGGGCTTAAAGCAAATGATCAAGATGTATAAGAAGGAGGTACCGAAGCTAAACAAAGAAAATTTCCCTGTATGGAAAAGCTTGATGAAGCTGCATCTGGCCGATATTGGTGACTTTACAAAGTACTACATTGAGAACAGTTATGTCTCACCTGTCACACATTTGACTATCAAAGAAATGAGAGCTAAGCAAGAATATAATCAGGCAATGCTGGAAATTGCATCTGCCCTAAGCTATTCAGAATTTGAGGACATTAAGGACTGCACAACTACAAAGGTTATGTGGGACACTCTTGCAAGGATCTATGGTGGTGACTTGAATGTGCTGAAAGAAAAGGCTGAGTCTTAGAGGTAAGTTTGATGAAATGAGAATGCAAGAAGGTGAAAACATTGCACAATATTGTAGTAGAATAAAAGAAGTTGTGAATGATATTAGAGGAGCTAATGGGACTGTTGATGATGAAACTATAGTTGGTAAGATGACTACTTTTGAACTCTCTAATTATGATAATTTCATTGTTGGAAGCATTGGAAATGTTGAATCTACTTTTAAGTCACAGCTAGTTCTGAACAAGCCAAAGAAAGAAAAAGAAAGATGCATCAGTGAAAGTGAAAGTGAAATTGATAGTGAAAATGATAGTGACACTTCTAATGAAGACCTAGAAGATCTAGAAGCTCTTATGGCTAGAAGACTGAGAAGGGGAAAAGGAAAGTATAAAGGTAAACTCCCTATCATATGTTTTGCATGTAATAAAGTTGGTCATATAGCTGCTAGATGTCCTGATAGGAAGGATAAAGATGATGAAAGGAAAAGAAAACACAAAGATAGAAAAGATGACAGAAGCTACTGATGGAACAAAGACTACAAGGGAAAAGGTAAGAAATCTTGTTACATTACTGAAAAAGAGACTGACACTGATAGTGATGATTTTGAAATTGAGGTAGTTTATGTGGCAATGAAAGATGAATCTGATGAGGATGAGAAAACTACATTGATATCCTATGTGAACAAGAATGATAAATGGATTATTGATAGTGGCTGTTCACATCACATGACTGGTGAAAAAAATAAGTTTGAGACCTTACATCATTACAGAGGTAAAAGTGTAAAATTTGGTAATGATGCACCATGTCTTGTTAGAGGAAAAGGTTTTATTAAACTAATTGATAAGATATCTTGTGAAAATGCATATTGGGTTGAAGGTCTTAATTACAATTTGTTAAGTGTTGCTCATCTTAACAAAACTAGTTACCGAGTGGAATTTTATCACAAGCAAGATAAAATATTTAATGCTACTGGAGAACTGATTGGAAGTAGAGATCAGACTAGAGGTAATTTGTTCTATCTTGACCTATCTGAGGAAATATGTTTAATTGCACAACTTGATGATATTTGGTTATGGCATAAAAGGCTGTATCATGTTAACTTTGACAATCTGGTAGAGATAAGTAAGAAGAAAAAGGTAAGAGGTCTACCTAGATTGAAGAAACCTGAGAATGTGATGTGCAAGGAATGCCAGTTAGGAAAAATGAAAACATCAAGTTTCAAGAGCAAATCCTTTACTTCTGAAAACATTTTAGATTTGGTTCATACTAACCTTTGTGGACCTATGGGTGTACAAAGTTACTATGGTGCTAGATACTTTATCTTATTTGTTGATGATCATACTAGGATGATGCATTTGATGTTTTTGAAAGAAAAATCTGAAGCTTTTCAATATTTTGAGTGGTATTTGGCTAAGGTTGAAAAGGAGACAAGTAGGAACCTGAAATGTCTTAGATTTGACCGAGGTGGAGAATTTACATCAAATGAATTTAATCTATTTTGCAATGATAGAGGAATTAAAAGATAGATGTATGCACGTAGAACACCTCCATATAATGGTATAGCAGAAAGGAGAAACAAATCTATCTTGGATTGTGCAAGGACATTGATGATTGAAAAGAATGTGCCATAGAAATATTGGAAAGAAGCTATAAGCACTATTGTCTACCCTCTTAACCAAGTATAGATCAAGAAAGGTACAAATCTGACACCTTATGAATTATGGCATGGACATGCACCAAGTGTTAAATACTTTAAAATCTTTGGAAGTAAATGCTATATATTAAAAGACACTAGGAATGGAAAGTTTGATGCTAAGAGTGATGAAGGCATATTCTTAGGGTATTCCACAAAAAGTAAAGCTTATAAGTGTTTGAACTCTAACACTAACAAAATTGTGGAAAGTGTGAATGTCAAAATTGGTGAGTATGTAGAAAGAAATGAAGCTGATAGTAAAAGAGAACCAAAATATTATAGATCTTTTGTGTACATTGAAGAGGAAGAAGAGACAAGTAACAGACTTGCACCTGATGCCGAGTCTCAGGTAAGCAATGCTGAGTGACAGATAGAAGCTACCGAGCATCAGGAAAATAGTGCCGAGAAAGAACAAGAACATGCCAAGCTACAAGAAAATGCTGTTGAATATCAGGAAGAGGTTGCCAAGCATTCTGAAGTTGAATTTGACAATCTTGTTGAGGAACATGATGAAATAGAGGAGAGAACAACTAAACCTATTTTGGCAAAATATGTGAGAAGACATCATAAGCCTGAATAGATAATTGGAGACAAAGATATTGGAATCCAGACCAAAAGTAAGACTAAGGATCCAACATGTCTACTATGTGAATTTGAACCGAAGACAAATAGAGAAGCATTGGATAATGAAGACTAGATACAAGCAATGAATGAAGAAATTGACTAGATTGAGAAGAATGATACTTGGACTCTGGTGTCGAGACCTGAAAACAAGAATGTTATAGGAACAAAATGGGTGTTTCAGAATAAGATGAATGAAAATGGTGAAATCACTAGGAACAAAGCTAGGCTAGTATGCAAAGGATATGCACAAGAAGAAGGAATAGATTATGGGGAGACATTCACCCCTGTAGCTAGATTGGAAGGAGTAAGAACTCTACTTGCATATGATTCTTATAAAGATTTCAAGGTATATCAAATGGATGTCAAGTTTGCATTTTTGAATGGTGTTGGTAAACAGATTGTTCTTCTTTTTATACTCTTTTATTTTCCCAATTTATATCAAAGAACAACTTCACTCAACAGTTGGGAAACTATTTCTGAGAATATCTAGTTTCCCTCTGAATTGAGGTACAACTCCCTATGTGAAAAATATTCAATGAATTTTGTTTCAATTCTAATCCCTATTGCAAGTATGTTCTTAACCAGAGAACAGTAGAGGAAATTGAGTTCCACCCAGGCAAGTGAAATCTCAAGCGGGGTCTAAATGCAAAGATGTTATGTTGATGATCTCCACAATCTTATGAATTTCACAACACAACAATATGAAAATGCATATTATGAAAGTATGATTATGTATGAAATGAAAATGGAGTATGCTGATGCAATTTCACAACCAGTTATAACTCTCTGATTATTCTACTGATTAATCAAACTGAAAACAATGAGACAAAACTCTGTTCATTCACCATTTTCAATTTAATGCAATGAAATGACATCAGATATAGTTGGACAATAAATAGATGGTATCAGACTTGATTGTCTCTGCAATCAATTTCACACCAGAATTTGCCGACCTTTTATTAACTTCTTTTACAGTATATATAGAATTTTACAATACATAGCATTCATGGGAATACAAAGTATTTCAAATTCCAGAATTTGAAAAGATAGAAGATAGGTGTTTCAACATCACAACAAGGAGGAACTGATAAGACTTTGTCCTTGCATCTGATTTGGCTTGAGAAAGTCTGCAAATCACAACTGGCAAAAAAACCCTATAGAAATATTCAAATTTGGGCCCCAACGGTTACCAACTCTTTGTTTAAAAAATGGTCGTTGATCCCATCTTCCTGGCAAATCGGATGATCTGGATCATCCCCAAAATAGTTGCAAGCCCCTATGAAAGGTCAAAGTCCACATTGCCAATCAAAAGCCAATCGGAAGTGGGCATACCAACATGTCAGCACATTCAAACCCACCTCGAGCCTTACTACAAACTTAACTCTAAATTAACCCTGGGTTCATCTCCTCTTAGTCACCGAGTCGCATGATCCTTTCCTTAACCTCGGTTTTATCCAGCGACTATGTGAAATCCCTTAATTGTGTAGCCACACATCCACTTTACCAACCCTAGGCCCACCTTGACTAAGATTCAGATCTAACGATGAGCGCAAGATCTCATGGGGTTAGAAGATTCCATGAGATCTTACGACCACCGTAGATCTCCTAACCACTGCCACTTCATTGAAAGTTCAGGCCCCACTGCCAATGTATTACCCCACTGGCCAATGAAAATTGGACCAGTCACCACCCAAGGACCCACCACCAAAACACATGGTGAGATCCCGCATGATCGCAATGAATCTTCCATGGCTTAGCGACAAAGCAAGAACCGCTGATTCAGAATCTTGATCCTCACATTGATATTGAATATTTTAGTAATAAATAATGCTCTCTTTTAACCCAAGCTTGATGACAATACTCTCTCTCGGGCCCACCACCACATGTCTTCATCTCGCATGTTCACAAGACAATTCTCTATTTCATGCAATCTTACGGGGACTGTAGATCTGGAGTCCACAACTAAGAGCCCATGACCCCACCATGCTACGTGTCTCATTCCTGCTATGCCACAAAGAAAGGCTACCATCGATTCTAACCAAAGGGAAAACATGAACCGGGCCCCCATCTGCTGAGGAGTCCATGTGGCTACATCTCACATGATCACAAGACCAATTTCTTAGTCATGAGATCTTGTGGGGACCATAGATCTGGAGACCACAGGGATTCCACTATCTTGTCACATGATTGGTCAATTCCACAAACATGTTCGCATCTGCACTGTTAGCGTACGCGGGTCCCAGCAGGCTACATTGTCGCATGATTGCATGGTATTATTTTAATCCATGCGATCATGTAACTGCTCTTTTCTAACTATCACAAATGCATGGCGAGGTTAATGCTCATCTCTCTTGGACACGTGGAAGCATTTCATGTTTTTGTAAAAGTAAACTTCACACAACTTGAATCCTATGAAAACACAAAAACTGTTGATTTTGCTAGCTGGAAAGTCCTTCTTCAACCTACACCGTAGATTAAAGGGCACATGGAAAATCTTTAAATTAAGTGATGCTGCCGGATGAATAAAGAGATGTGCACCCACCTGTCAAAGATGGATCAAAAGGTAATGAAAGATTATAAAACCCAACACAGGCAAAGACTGTTGAAACATTTCAAGCTCAGGTAGAAACATTGAAAAGATTGAACACATGGCTCTGTCACTGCATTTCTTCCTGATTCTTTGCACACACTTGAAGATCATGTATTTCAAACATCTACCTACTTGAGAGAAAGAACCAATTGGAGCATCAAGACTTTGCCAGGTTAGGAACTATAACCTACCCAATGATAAAGAGACTTTAGAACCACCCAACTAGCTTGAACAAAGAAGGAAAAGTGAGGGGAACCTGGAAAAATCATCCTACCCTAGGGAAGACTTAGACTTAGACATAGACATGACTGTGACACCAAAATTTTCCACTTGACAGCATAGCCATAGGATGAAAAGTGGGGCAACAACTGGCTCCAACTGGGGACTTGAACATTCCCATGTTTAAGCAATGAATCTTGAATCTCTGGTTTCACACATGAATGAAAGGGCAGCAACACAACAAAATTGAATAAAGGAAACAAAGCAGCAAGGAAGCTAACGCACACAAAAGAAAAAGGGAAAACTAAACTAGGAAACACACACTAGAACAAAAGTATAGTACAAAATAGGGGATACCTATTTTCAATTAACCATTTTATATAGCTTTAGATCTTGACCATTATAGGTCAAGGGAAGTACCTCTCCATTTGGATATGCCAGCTTGAAAGAATTCTTTTCAAAAGCCTGGTGAATAGTATAGGGACCCTTCCATAATGTTTCAAACTTCCCATGCATCCCTTTGGGAGCTCTCCTCTTATCCCATAGCAAAACAAGATCTCCAACCATGAATTTACAAGGTCTAGCTTTCTTATCAAACAAGTTCTTCACCTTCATTTAATGTTGAGTAATGTGATCCACCATTCTTTCCCTTTCTTCTTCTAGCTTGCTCAAATACATGATTCTTTTCTCCAAACCATCCTTGTAAATATCATCCTCTATGACTGTCCTCAACTTACATGTTGCCAACTCTAGTGGTAATGGAAGGCTTGCCTCAACTCCATACACTAACTCAAATGGAGATATCCTAATTGCTCTCTTTGGAGTCACTCTATCAGCCCATAGTGCTTCATGTATCTTTTTGTGCCAATTTTTATGATTGTCTAACACCAATTTCTTAACAATATTGATCAAATTCTTATTAGTTGACTCTGCTTGACCATTTCCTTGTGGGAAATAATCAGATGAATGGTTGACTAAGATACCATACTCAAAACAAAAATTAGTAATTTCAATAGATGAAAAGTAAGCAGCATTATCCATTACCAATTTATGAGGAACTCCAAACTTTACCATAATATTCTCCTTTATGAATTCACACACTACCTCAGAAGTGGTCTTCTTGGTTGCTTTAGCTTCAACCCACTTCATGAAGTAATCAATAGCTGTAATTATATAAGAATACCCCACAATAGATGCTGGATTTATTGGACCAATGAAGTCAAGGCCCCACTGCTGAAATGGACCATCTATGATAACTGGTTTTAATGGAAGTGCTGCTAACTGTGGTTTCCCAGAAGACATGTTACACTTTTCACATTTAGCCACCCAATGATATGCATCTCTAAACATGCTAGGCCAGTAATAACATTGCCTCAGAATTTTAAAAGTTGTGACTGAAGAAGAAAAATGTCCTCCACAAGCCTCATCATGAAAAGTTTTCAGCAACTGCTCCTGTTGTTGCTTATCAACACATCTTAAAAACGTGCCATCAATTGATCTCTTGTAGAGCTTATCTTCCCAAATCACATATTTAGCATCTTTTAATTTTAAATCCCTTCTCTATTTGGCTATCAATCCTTCCAAACATTCTCCATAAGTTAAAAAGTATGCAATATTTTCAAACCAAGGATCTTGGAGACTTACATTTAAAACCAGTTGATTTGCTACTGGTTCTTCTTCTTCCAAATTCTCTGCTATGGCTTTACATAATGCATTTCCTCTGACTAATTTTGCAAGCTTAATCTCAATATCATATTCTTGAGTTTTGGCAATCCATGAACCTCTATTATTGCAGCCAACATCTTGTTGGGTTAAAATACTTTTCATAGCAATATCGGGCACAAAAATTAAAGAATGTGAATGTAAAATATAGAAATAGAAATTCTTCAATGCTTTCACTATAGCATATGCATGTTTCTCTGATTGTGAGTACTTCAATTCATTCTCCTTCAAAGGTATACTCATGAATGCTATAGGTGCCTAAATTTCTTCTTTATTTTCTTGTATCAAAATTGCAGACAATGTGTGTTCTGAAGCATAGCAGTATATAATAAAATCTTTTTTATAATCCAGATGACTTAGGACTGGTGCATTAGCAATTGCTTCCTTAATTTCATTGAAAGCTTGTTTTCCCTACTCATTCCATTTGAAAACAGCATTACCTTTCATCATATCTACAATACATTTGGTAATCTTTGAAAAATCAGGAACAAATCTTCTAAGAAAATTAACTTGGCCAAAGAAAGATTTAACAAAAGTCTTATTTGAAGGCAAGCTTAATCTTTGAATAGCTTTCACATGTTCTGGATCAATCCTTATTCCTTCCTGTGACACAATATGGCCCAATAGTTTTCCTTCCGTCACATAGAATACTAACTTCTTTGGGTTTAGAGATATACCATGCTCCTTGCATCGCTGTAGCACTTTCTTCAAATCATCTATGTGATCCTTCCTCTTCTTAGAAAACACTGTTAAGTCATCAAGGTAAATCATAATTATTTTGTTCTTCATATCAGCAAAAGAAGCATCCATACCTCACTGAAAAGTAGCACCAACATTAATCAAACCAAATGGCATTCTGTGATATGCAAAAGTACCCAAGGAGTTGTAAAAGCTATTTTGTGTTGATCCTTCTTTTCCACTTCAATTTGATTGTATCCAAAAAAGTCATCCAGCATAGACATCATCTCAGCTCTGGCCACTGTCTGTAGGAAGTGATCCATATTTGGCAATGCATAATTATCTTTCAAAGAAGCTTGGTTTAAATTCTGAAAGTCAACAAATATTCTAATTTCACCATTTTTCTTTCTTACAGGCACAATGTTTGCAACCCATGTAGAATGATGTATTGGATAAATAATTCTAGCTTTCAACATTTTATCAATTTCCCTATAAATGGCATCTGCTACCTTTGGATTATAACATCTCTATTTTTGCCGGAAAGGTACAACATCTGGTTTCAGAGGAATCATGTGTTTGAAATTTCCACTCATGAAACTCTTTAAATCTTCATAGCTCCAAGTGAAGATGTCTTGATATTCTTGAAACAATTCCTTTGCCTTCTCCTTTTCCTCCAGTGTACAAAATTTACCAATATTTATCATTTTGGGATTGACATCTGTCCCAATATTTGTATTTTCAAACTCTCCTGTAGTTGGCCCCTTCTCTGCTCTTTTCTTCTTTACATACATATCATGTTGATTGAAGAGCTTTTCTAGAGACACAAAATAAGGTGGAATTGTATTACTTTTTAATTCTGTAATCCCTGAATTTTCATGTTTTGCTTTCTCTATAGAATCATCCAAACAATTACTTTCATCTTCAAGACCTTCAGCATTCTCCAAAAATAGTCGCAGACCTTTATCATCATTGAAAATCTGCCAATCTTCTATATTGTCTGGTATTGATGGCCTGTAGATGACTTCAATCTGGTATTTCTTATCTTTAAAATCCAGATGAGGAAGCAATAAGGATGCTGATACAGCCAAAGAGTCTGCTTTCATATTCATTTCTCTAGGGACATAATTTATAGAAAATGCATCTAATGTTTCAATTTCATCCCAAACTCTGTTCCGATAATTTTTCAACTTATGATTTTTCACTGAATACTGACCTCTCACTTGTTTTACAACTAGCTCTACATCACCTTGGGCTTTTAGAATTTTAATTCCTCTTTCCTTAGCTGCTATGATGCCAAGAAATAATGCCTCATATTCAGCACTATTATTGGTGGTATTAAATTGTAATTTAAATGCTAGAGGCTCTAATTCACCAGTTGGAGAAATTAAAATAGTACCAGCACCGGAACCGGATGATGAGCAGCTACCATCAAATTCTAGTGTCCATATTTGTGTTTCTTTTCCAGAATTTTCAGATTCTAATTTTTCTAATTCATTTTCCACAGCATCATCCTCTGTATACAGCATGTAATTACCAAACTCCAACTCTTGATATAAAATTTGGGCCTTAGGATTGTCTAATTTTTGAACTGTGAGTTTAGATTTCTCCTCAGGTTCTAATTTCACTCTTTTGTTACCAACAGGAATTATTGCTTGAGACCAATCTAATTTAATCTCTCCACCTAAATCCCTACAAAAACTTCTGCTCAACAATAGGCCATAACTAATAGGAATGTCTGCAACTAGAATGGTTAGAAGTATTCTCTTTTCGGGATATGCCGCCAATGCAACCTGTATGTCTTTGATGTGACCTACCAAACTCACTTGTTTGGCATCCATTGCGTAACATCTTCCATTGGATTTAGTAAGTGTTAAGCCTAGAGCTTTAGCCACTGTGTAAGGCATCACATTATCCGAAGCTCCAGAATCAATAATACAATTGCTTAACTTCCACCCATTGATAAACAATGAAACATAGAATGGTTCTAGTTTTTGCCCAAGAAAAGTAGCTAGGATAGAATTCTCAACTTCATTGAAAAGGTTTGTAGTCAATGTTTCATCCTCTAATCTAGAAGTTGCAGCATGATTTAATTCTATATTTTCATCTCTACAATACTCAATAAATCTTTTCAACTCACTGGGATGCAATTTAAGAAAATCAATGGCAGAAATTTGAATTTTAGAATCTTTGCAAAATTGAATAAAGTCAAAGGAATTGCACTCCTTACTAGATTGTAAAGTCTCCACCCCTTTAGTAGTACCTTGTGTTTTAGATGCTAGTTGACTTTGCTTTGCTAGAACATCTTTTGAATCAGCAGCCACCTTTGCCTTTTGTCCTCTAGTGAGTACATTATAAGTATGTCCATTAATGGTGGCATAACATTCTCCCTGCTTCTCTGAGTCTAATACATACTCTAAAAATAAATTTCTGGAGTCGCCATTTGAGCATGTTTTAGTCTCATCATTGGATAGGGGAGAACTGGGCTCATTGATAGTCAAAAATTGCATTCTACTAATCACATCCAGACAAATTTCACTGTCATGATCAGTGGTCAAGTGAAGTACACATCCATTCACTTTTTTAGGTGGAGCTTCTATTGCTAACCTCTGTTGTAATCCAAGCAATTGCAAAGGTTTGTTATTATTATCACCAGTTTTCCCTGAGAAGTTTCTTTGATATGAATTATTGAATTTTGGAAGCTGCCTCTTCAATGTAATAATCTCATTAGATAACTTCTGAATCATTTCTTCTGATGAAGTGGTTCCACTAGTACTAGCTCTATTCTAAATTTCATGCTTCCACCTTCTTGCTGAAATCATGTCATCTTCTAACTCTATCGCAGTCCTCTGAGCTGCCTCTAAATTTGCAGGTCTAGATCTTCTTAATTCTAAGTTAATTTCAAGAGGCATAGCACTGATAAAGAATGTTTTCAGATTACCCACTGTGGGTCTATTTGCTATTGGAATTCTATTGGTAATCTTGTTGAAGCTGGAAACAAAATCTCTCATGCTCATAGAAGGAAGTTTCTTTATTGATGTTAATTGAGCCAACAAAGCATGTTCATCTTCAGTAGTTTTAAAATGACTTTCAAAAGCTATCTTCATGGTGTTCCAACTAGTGATAGCTCCATCAATTAAGTGATAAAACCAATCTATAGCCACTTCAGTAAGGGTTTCAAAAAATAATCAGACTACAACATCTTCATGATTAACTCCCAAAATATTTACAGCTGTGAAAAATGCTTTTATATGTTCATCTGTAGTAATCTTCCCATCTCCTACAAACTTGGGTATATTCTTCCAGGAACCAAAAGGAAGAGGATGGTAAGCTACAAAATTGAGTGGCCCAGTAGTAGCTACCCAAGGTGTAGCCATATTTGGTTGATTTTGCAGAGGATATTGTGGAAAATTGATAACTTGTGGAGGAACAACTTCGTGGAAAGTCAATACTTGGCAAGTTGTAGAAAATGTACTTACTACTTTTGGTGGTGATGAAGGCCTACTCCTAGATTGATGCCCACCTTTCTGATGAGGTACTTCTAACAAGGGAAATCCAAGTGCTTCTAAATTTTGAAAAGTTGGATTGTCCTCACCTTTTTCCCTATTACTCCTTAAGTATCTTGATTGCTCCAGAGTGACTGATTGCCAATGTTGTTTGTAACTCACTCCCTGACCTTCTTTCAAGCTCTATGTATATTTTCAAATACTTTCTAATCACGCGACTATTTTTCCTTCCCCAACAGAGTCACCAAAAATCTGTTGGTAAACAGATTGTTCTTTTTATACTCTTTTATTTTCCCAATTTATATCAAAGAACAACTTCACTCAACAGTTGGGAAACTATTTCTGAGAATATCTAGTTTCCCTCTGAATTGAGGTACAGCTCCCTATGTGAAAAATATTCAATGAATTTTGTTTCAATTCTAATCCCTACTGCAAGTATGTTCTTAACCAGAGAACAATAGAGGAAACCGAGTTCCACCCAAGCAAGTGAAATCTCAGGCGGGGTCTAAATGCAAAGATGTTATGTTGATGATCTCCACAATCTTATGAATTTCACATAAAAAAAATATGAAAATGCATATTATGAAAGTATGATTATGTATGAAATGCAAATGGAGTATGCTGATGCAATTTCACAACCAGTTATAACTCTCTGATTATTCTACTGATTAATCAAACTGAAAACAATGAGACAAAACTCTATTCATTCACCATTTTCAATTTAATGCAATGAAATGACATCAGATATAGTTAGACAATAAATAGATGGTATCAGACTTGATTGTCTCTGCAATCAATTTCACACCAAAATTTTCTGACCTTTTATTAACTTCTTTTACAGTATATATAGAATTTTACAATACATAGCATTCATGGGAATACAAAGTGTTTCAAATTCCAGAATTTGAAAAGACTAAAGATAGGTGTTTTGACATCACATCAAGGAGGAACTGATAAGACTTTGTCCTTGCATCTGATTTGGCTCGAGAAAGTCTGCAAATCACAACTAGAAAAAAAAACCCTGTAGAAATGTTCAAATTTGGGCCCCAACGGTTACCAGCTCTTCATTTAAAAAATGGTCATTGATCCCATCCTTCCCAACAAATCGAATGATCTGGATCATCCCCAAAATAGTCGCAAGCCCCTATGAAAGGTCAAAGTCCACATCACCAGTCAAAAGCCAATCAGAAGTAGGCATACCAACATGTCAGCACATTCGGACCCACCTCGAGCCTTACTACAAACTTAACTCTAAATTAACCCTGGGTTCATCTCCTCTTAGTCGTCGAGTCGCATGATCCTTTCCTTAACCCTAGTTTTATCCATCGAGTATGTGAAATCCCTTAACTACGCAACCAAGCATCCACTTTACCAACCCTAGGCCCACCTTGACTGAGATTTAGATCTAACAGTGGGCGCAAGATCTCATGGGGTCGAAAGATTCCATGAGATCTTATGACCACCATAGATCTCCTAACCACCACCACCTCACTGAAAGTTCAGGCCCCACTGCCAATGTATTACCCCACCGGCCAATGAAAACTAGACTAGTCACCACCCAAGGACCCACCACTGGAACACGTGGCGAGATCCCGCATGATCGCAATGAATCTTCCACGGCTTAGCGACAAAGCGAGAACTGCCGATTTGGAATCTTGATCCTCACATTGATATTGAATATTTTAGTAATAAATGATGCTCTCTTTTAACCCAAGCTCGATGAAAATACTCTCTCTTGGGCCCACCACCACGTGTCTTCATCTCACATGTTCGCAAGACAATTCTCTATTTCGTGCGATCTTGCGGGGACTGTAGATCTAGAGTCTGTAACTAAGAGCTTGTGACCCCACCATGCTATGTGTCTCAATCCCGCTATGCCGCAAAGAAAGGCTACCATCGATTCTAACCAAAGGGTAAACATGAACTAGGCCCGCATCTACTGAGGAGTCCATGTGGCTGCATCTCGCATGATCGTAACACCAGTTTCTCAGTCATCCGATCTTGGGGGGACCGTAGATCTGGAGACCGTAGGGCTTCCACTATCTTGTCACATGATTGGTTAATTCCACAAACATGTTCACATTTGTGCTATTAACGTATGCGGGTCCTAGTAGGCTACATTGTCGCATGATCGCATGGTATTATTTTAATCCATGCGATCATGTGACCGCTCTTTTCTAACTTTCACAAATGCATGGTGAGGTTAATGCTCGGCTCTCCTAGACATGTGGAAGCATTTCATGTTTTCATAAAAGTAAACTTCGCACAACTTGAATCCTGCGAAAACATGAAAACTGTTAATTGTGCCAGCTGGAAAGTCCTTCTTCAACCTGCACCATAGATTAAAGGGCACGTGGAAAATCTTTAACTTAAGTGACACTGCTGGATGAATAAAGAGATGTGCACCTGCCTGTCAAAGATGGATCAAAAGGTAATGAAAGATTATAAAACCCGACATAGGCAAAGACTATTGAAACATTTCAAGCTCGGGTAGAAACATTGAAAAGATTGAACACACGGATCTGTCACTGCATTTCTTCCTGATTCTTTGCACACACTTGAAGATCATGTATTTCGAACATCTACTTGCTTGAGAAAAAGAATCAATTGGAGCATCAAGACTTTGCCAGGTTAGGAACTATAACCTACCCAATGATAAAGAGACTTTAGAAGCACCCAACTGGCTTGAACAAAGAAGGCAAAGTGAGGGGAACCTAGAAAAATCATCCTACCCTAGGGAAGACTTAGAATTAGACACAGACATGACTGTGACACCAAAATTTTCCACTTGACAGCATAGCCATAGGATGAAAATTGGGGCAACAAATGGTATACTAGAAGAAGAAGTTTACATAAAACAACCAAAAGGTTTTATTGATCCAAATAGAAGACACATGGTGTGCAAACTGAACAAAGCATTGTATGGATTGAAGCAAGCACCTAGAGCATGGTATGAGAAGTTGCACAACTACTTGATACAAATTGTGTTAGTTCCTACTTCCCACACAGTGTCAAGTTTACACTATGATGACAAATTGGTTAGTATCCACTCCAAAGTATGACAGGGGAAAAAATGCTAATTGATGAGGACAAAGAGCATCCTCCTTCTTCTTTGAGCTCCACATCACTCAGGTGGGTATTTCCTTATCTACACACTCATGACTCTTCTTGATAAACAAAAGGCTTGTAGATAGATTATTATGGAATAGTTATCATACCCCTATAGGTATCTTGTACCCCAATGAACCAAACCTAATGCAATAACCTTCTTGCATGGAATGGTTTTGAAAACTAGAAAGGACCTCCTACTACTACAACCAACATGAAAGGATAAGTATTCTCATTTGAATGATTTGATGCTGGGTTGAATGGACCCCTGAAATACCCTAAGTCTCTCATAGACCAGTGCCTTATCCAATGGGCAACAAAGTCAAATACCTCACTGCAATAGAGAGCTATGAAACAAGAAGGCAATACATCCTAATATGTTAGTGCCTTACACCAAACATACACCACTGATCAGATCTCACTTCAACAATCCACTTGTGTACCTAGATGTGCTATCACCTATTCAAAGGATTTTAACCCTCCCCTTAGAAGAGACCAATAAATAGGTAATACATTAATCAGCATGCACTGAAAGACAAGCATGAAATACCCTTGATACCCTAGCTCATACACATCTGAAAACCAATCTTGAACTTAGTTATCTTTGCAAAAATAACTCTATTGCAGACACATAGGAAATGCAAATAGAAAGGCTGAAACACCCTTGATGCTTCAATCAATAAGTTCAGGATTCAAATGGAGATAATCTGATAGTAGTACAAATATATTGAAATCTCATACATAAGACAGACTATTACAATTTGTATTATATTCTCAGAACTAGAAAGGAAAGAGGGAACACCCTATATGTAGAGAAGAAGGAAATATTTATAGGGAAGAACATTCATAGAACCAGGATCTGGAACTCAAAAATTGGAACCAAAAAGGGGTCAAAAACTAGAACTAAAACCCCTCAAAAATCAAAACTACTACAATATATACCACTAGTCATCTTGGAATCCCAAAAATCAGGATGCAACAAGCTACAGATGACTAGGGCAAGGGTTAGGGTTTTCATCAACTAGACCAACTAAATTCAATCAAAATTTATTACATTGGTAGAAAACCCAAGCAACCTCCAGAGATCAGATCCAAGATTGATCTTCATTTATGAGAAATCTCTAAGTAATGTACCAAAGATCATGAATCTACCATGTTGATCAGTCTGATCACTTCACCTGCAACATGCCTCAAGAAACTCTTACCCACTCATTTACAGTACACATCTTCTACAATCAATCATCATAGCCCTTGGACCATACTGCAGCACTTGACAAAATCATATCTACCAGATCCAGCCGCCCAAGCATTCAATTCCAGTCCTTTTGTTGCTGAAACCCTTAAAATATTTGAATCTAGAAGAAATGGCTACTTTATGGTGCCAGACAACATATCGACGGCCAACATTCAAATCTGGATCAACTTTATATCATGACCGTCAGATCTCTTCATTTTACCTGGGCTCTGCCACTTAACTACATAGGAATCCATGTTTACATTTATCCTTTAGTCACGAGATCACCCGACATCTCATTAACCTCAAGTTATACTTAGCGATTACATGACTGCAGGAAACCCTTAACTTTTCTTTCATCTAGCGATTATGTGACTATAAGCCATCTTCTCAGTTGCCGAATAAATTTTCTTCATTCCCTGATCTGGCGACTACAGGAGCTCCTTCAATCTTTCAATTTGGCAATTTGGCAGCAAGCAAGTGAATCTCGTAGTAGTGGCAAAATTTTGAATTTTCAACTTTCTTTCTAAGACTTCATGACCACCATTGATCCTCCTCTCCATTCCATCCTACGGTTCTCGTTAAGTCACTAGAGCATTTTTTACTTAACCATTTGATTCAGTGAATATGAGATAACCGTTGTGCCAAGTTGCTAGAGGTTAGGTACTTAACCATCAGGAACCGGAGACCATGCGACCACACAGTCGCGAGATCACTGAATCTTTTATAATCTCTGAGCATACTAAGATCAACGACTGTTATTATACCACTGACTTAAATATCATGCATCTTATCTAAGCGGTATAATGACAACCACGAGATCATGTTGACCTTTATCATACCTAAATGTCAAAAACATTGGCCCCACTGACAACACTCCATGTCATTAAACCCATCGACCAATGAGAAAATGCCACCTCTCTATATCCGCCCGGTGGACAAAGTACTTTCTTTGAAAATAAACCCATCTGGTAACCCTTTCATGTCTTCAATACCCTTTGGCGAATTAGAAATGACCACATCATCATGAGTCAGCAACAAAGGACCCACCTAGGGGTCCCCATCTCTTAAACAAGATCAACGATTGTTGCCATACCGCAAGGTTAAACCTCATGCATCTTATATCAATGGTATAATGACAACCATGAGATCAATCTAAGCCTTAACTTCACCTCACAGACCGAAGACCTTAGGCCCACTGACAACTACCAACTCACTACTTTGACCAATGAAAAGCTACCACCTATGATCTTTCTTTATTTGACTCGCTACAAGCACTTAACTCCTAGCCATTCAGCAAACACGCAACTAAAGCATTTTCCAAGTTGCAAGACAAAATTATTAACTGGGGTATGGTTCAGAGAATAAGTGATTGAGACCATTCTTGAAGTCGCGGAATACTTTTCTTAAGCATGGGTTTCATTACGAGAACAAGTGAACACAAGCCTTCACTGAGTCGCTGAAAGATTTTTTAAACACTATCTTTTTATTATGAGAATTAGTGACCAAAGGGAAACATACTTTGACATTTCTTCATTCACCAAGTCATTGAATACTTTGAAGCCTTACCAATTAATTCTGAGATCCCACGAACACACATTCACCCAATCGATAGATATTTAGAGCACCACCATTTCTTTCCCGAGATTCAGCAACAAGAGGAAACTTTCAACCTTTGCCAAATTTCTTTGTCAAAGCCACCAAACTTAGAGGATACAAGATAACCACCATGCTAGGTCACTGAAAGCTAACATGAAACTATTAGATACTAAGCGAATAAGAGATAACACATTCAGTGATTCATGCAAAGGCTGAGGTAACTATTGTGTAACTTGGAGACTTAGCGACTAACATGACATATAACATGGGTTTAATACATTCGCCAGTTCACCGAATAACTTAGGGACATGAAACAATAATACACGATTCAACGAATGCATGATGAAAATAATCATGTGCACACAGGAAAACTTAAGTGGCCCGAAAAAGAAATGAAGGAAAAGAACAAGACTAGGACAGATTAGGGTTTAACCTTCCAATGGCTAGAAATATAAATTTTGAACCTAGGGCTTAAGCTAGAGACAAAGGAAAAACACTACAAGGACCAAAGAAAAATATATAGCCATGAAAATTTCTTTTAGGTGCTAACAGATTGGATTTTCAAGAACAAATGACACAAACAATCTATACATGAAGGATGAAGAAGGTAAAGGTATCCTATTGGCAACAAATTTTGTTGATGACATTATTTTTGGTGGACAAGATGCATTATGTAAAAGTTTCTCAAACAAAATGCAAACTGAGTTTGAAATGAGTATGTTTGGTGAGATCAAATTCTTTGTTGGTTTACAAGTATATCAGAGGAAGAATGGAATTTTCATTACACAGTCTAAGTATGTTAATGAAATATTGAAAACTTTTGGGATGGAAGATGCTAAACTAGTGGGAACTCCTATGGCTACTAGACAAAAGTTATCTAAGAATGATGATGCTACAGAAGTGAATCAGACTTTGTACAGATCCATGATTGGAAAATTGCAGTATGCTATACACAGCAAACCGGATATTGCATTAGCTATGGGGATTGTGGAAAGATTCTCTACCAATCCTAAGGAAACACATATGATGGCCATGAAAAGAATTATGAGATACTTGAAAGGAACTACTGACTATGGTCTATATTATAAGAAGGATGCAAATTTGAACTCCGAGTTTATACAGATGTTGATTAGGCAGGAAATGTAGATGATAGAAAGAGTACAAGTGGTGGAGCTTTCTTTCTTGGATAGAGATTAGTCTCCTAGACAAGAAAGAAAAAAAATTGCATTTCCCAATCTACTACCAAGCCCAAATATGTTGTTGTTGCAGTGAACTATTCAAACATGGTATGGATAAAACA
This sequence comes from Chamaecyparis obtusa, assembly GCA_027943335.1. Taxonomy (NCBI): domain Eukaryota; kingdom Viridiplantae; phylum Streptophyta; class Pinopsida; order Cupressales; family Cupressaceae; genus Chamaecyparis; species Chamaecyparis obtusa. The sequence continues at coordinate 475,217 of BSBK01002041.1, read as the reverse complement.
ATTGTTGATAGGCATGAAAGAAGAAATCACTGAACCTATTGTTATTTTCTGTGACAACACAAGTGCTATCAATATTTCTAAGAATCTAGTGATGCACACTAAGACCAAACACATTGCAATCAAGTATCACTACTTGAGAGAATTAGTACAAGACAAAGAAGTCCGAATGAAATATGTGAATACAAAAGAAGAATTAGTAGACATATTCACTAAAGCTTTACCTAGAGAAGCTCATGAGTATTTAAGAAGTCAATTAGGGGTTCTTCCCCTAACTGAGGCTGCCTAGACAAGCTAGGAGCACTGCATCAAGTGTGCTACAACAGAACATTTGACAAATTGATGCACAAGATTGTCACACTTTCGGGATGGCCTAGAGTTGTGAAGAGAAGAAAAGACAAGAAATTACTCATAAGCAAGATGATAGAGGGAGAAACACTAAGCTGCATAGATATTATCTACATCTGATAGATGTATGTTTTAGTTGTTGCTTTGGCATTTTTGTCAAAGAAGGAGAATGTACTAATATGATAACACATGATACTGAAAACCAAGAGTTGATGAGCTGATGGAACTAAAAGGAAAAAGGAAAGAGGATGATGAACTGAAATGAAGAATTAGGATAGAGGGAGATCTGAATACTTCTGACGGTCACAGAAGTGGGGCTTACAGGATTCTCAATCAGAATGAAGCTAAGGATATTATAAATAAGTTTCTAATGGATAGATAAGATTTTGGATTGGTTGGTAATCCATGTGTTATTCAAGTGATATCATATGGTGTTGCAATCAATGCCAAAGAGGGAGATTGTTGGAAACTGAATTGAAACAATTGTTGTATTGTCATTGATGTCAAACCTTAATTGGTAAGACTATTGCTACTTAGGAAAGTACTATATCTATTTGAGTGTTGCTAAGGGGCTAAGAAAAATTATAGTGTCAACCGAGCATCAGTAAATTGCCGAGGAAGACAATGCAAGCTGAGGAAATAATTTTAGTATTGACCGAGCATTCTACATGAAGACCAAGTGAACAATCACAGTATTGACCGAGCATCAACAATTTTATATTTGAAGAGAATTTAATTTTGGAGCTGACATTGTTGAATTCTTGGATTATGTAAAATGTGTTGACTTTATTTATTGATTGTTTGGAAGCATTAAATGCATTGTAAAATATTTTATTGTAAATTTCTAGGAGATTTGAGATGATTCTAGAAAAGTAGCCAAAGAACATAAAGTGGGTAGATTCAATGAATATGACCTAACCCTAAGATCTACCAATGAGATTGAGCAGAAAAAGATGAGTTAACCTAATTGAGGAAAATATAAGGGAACCTGAACATTGTAGTATGTATGTACATGGTGAACAGAGAATGTTGGAAGAGAAAAGTTTTATTGACTGAATAAGAAGAAAAGGCCGAAGGAGAATGGTGGTGATTGCTTGAAGAAAAGTTCTGAGTAGATCAGAGATGGAAATGGAAAAGTTTTAAAGTCATTAAACTAGTATTAGTGTATAGAATTGGATCTAATATTTGCAAAGTGAGTTGTATATTTTTCAGATAATACTTTTGCTACTCTCTAACCATTGTAACAGTCAAAATCCTTTTAACAGAGGTTGACCTAATAGTCATATGTTAAATCCTTTGAACAAGGTTGCATTCTAATGGAGTGTATGTAAGTCCTATGACTAGGCTCACTTTTAATAGGGTGATTGAAATCCTTTAACCGGGTCACATTTGATAGTGTGTATTGTAACCTTTGATAGGGTTGGCTTTTTATCGAGCTCACTTCAGAAGAGTGAAAATAGTAGTAGCATGTTACAAAGTGGTTTTTCCCAAATTGGGTTTCCACTATAAATCCCGGTGTTTATACTTGTGTGAATGTTTAGATCTGAATATTACTATGTTTTGCAAGATAAGTTACAGCTAGGTAGTGGACTGCATTGTTAGATTTTTCTATTATTGAATCAGTGATGACCGAGTTTGTTTTAGTTTTGGATCTGATTTAAGGATATGTTTTTGAGAGTGTTTTATACATCAAGACCTGAGAACAACTGATTCAGCCCCCCTCTCTATTGTTCTAAATCATATTAACAGAAGATATGGCTACTATTATTGATACAAATGAAGATATTGCACCCACTAAGGCATTCATAAGTCAAATACTGGGTGATTTACCAATTCTAGTATAAGCTATTGAGATAATTTCATAGAAGGAACCTGAAGACTCAACCCTCGAGCAGAAAAAGGACACAATAGATGGTCAAGGAACAACAAAGAATAATAAGCCTAAGGAAATAGAGGTAGTGTCACAAGCACTAGAAGAACCCAAACCAACAGAAACATAAAACACAAACATCACCACCGATGTCCCAGGACAACCAACTGAGACACCAGTCACCGGGTAGGAGAAAGAAGAAAGTATGTCTACCGAGCCTGAGTAGACAAATATAGAGACTAAAGCTTTAGTTTCCTTTGTTAATTCATCACCACAGGAGAAGAAAAAGAAAAAGAAACATGGTAAAGAACTAGTTACATTAGATGAGATCATTGACATACCAAAATGTGACCCTAGAACTTTATACCCTAAGGAACTTAGAGAATATGGGGAATTGTGCACTAGGAACGCTGCATAAGAAAAATTAAGGAAAGTAAAAGTAGATAAATTCTAGAGGAGGTTAGAGACATTTTACAGCATGTAGTACCTGAGATCATAGTTAATGAGGATATTCCCATTCTTGATCAACTTGCTTCTCTAACAAGTCACATAAATGCCTCGAACATTGATGTAGAAAAGATAATAGAAGAAAGGGCTGAAGAAAAGATACAACTAAAGCTAGTAGAGAAAATTAGCCAAGAAGTGACAATTAATAAAGTGAAGTTATCTCAAGTAATAACCAAGCTTAAATATATTACTCAGAAGACTATTCAAATTTTGTTCAAACTATGGACTGCAGACCACTTCACTACCATGGTCAGTGTAGAATTATCTCTAACCGAGCCTACATCTTTTCAAAAGCATATATTAAAAGTTCAAGAACTTAGGTAGTTCAAATTGGATCTAAGGAAGCATGAAGAGAACATAAGTGACCAAGTCACCGAGCTACAAGCCAAGTTGCTTCCCCACCTAAAAATCATGGAGACACATATTGAGAAGGCTAAAGCCTTAGTTGCAACCCTTGAGATATCAGTTGTAGACAACATTTTTATGCATGCACAAGTCAGTCTAGACAACATTTATCTTGACAACTTGAAGGAGGAATGGGAAAACCACTTGGCGTCACTACAGAAAAACTAGACACGCATTTTTGATAAGTTGTAAGTACATTTTTTGTATTGGAAATAATTTCAACTAGGGGTAAAGTCATGTATATGCCACTATGTACTTCACACCATCGAGAGCAAGAGCATGCACAAAGGGGGAGTTTTTGAGTTTTGAAGAGTTTGTATATACAATTTGTATTCATATGGAGTTAGTATATTTTTGAGTTAATAAATACATATACATAAGGTTTTGATGATAATTCCAAAGGGGGAGATTGTTATCTATATTTGAGCATTAATAGATTGTTATTAGTATCAAAGTATTAAATGAGTTCAGTTGGTAATCAATAAGTTATTCAGTCAGTAAAGGTTGGAGTAAGGATACAAAAAGTCAGCCGGTCAAACATACAAAGCCTTCACATTGAGAAAATACAAGGAAGAACTTCAAGCTACCCAAATATAGGTTTAACCGAGTATATTTACTGAGCGTCATAGAATTATCAAGTACTGAGCTAGTGATCACCGAGTATTTTTACACACCGAGCATCAGTAATTCACCGAAGAGTGAATGCAATGATTACCGAGTTATTCAGGAAACAACATAATATTCAGGAATGACACATATCTCTATGCAAATGGTTTACACCAATCTATAAATGGTTTACCAAGATCGAGACATATTTAATATAGATGTAATCATTTACTTTTGTGATGATTCCTATGTAATAGTTAGATCTAGGTTATTTTTGCACACTGTTGATCTTAAATATTATAAGATGATTTAACCCTATTTAGGTCAAATTAGTTTGATATATAATTGTAAAAGATGTTATTTTGATCATAGATCATGAAGTAGTAGCCGTACACAAGACATCAGGAGATCAGACAAGGGTTTTTATAATAGAGAGTTTATCAGAGATAGTATCAATTTTATCATAAACATACAAGGCTACCAAGAAGGATAGAAGGTTGTATTCATCACATTGAGGTGATATATATTTTATATTTCATAGATATGAATCAAACAAGCATAAGTTATCATTTTATAGATATTTTGTTGTTATCAATTTAACCATTGTAGCAGATTTTAAATCTCTTAGCAAAGTAGACTTAACCATCTTATGTAAATCTCTTAACCAAGTGCACACATAATTTGTATTGCTAAAATCCTTTAACAAGGTAGATCTAGCTGATCTTTTGTTACTCGTAATAGGGTAAGATCATAAGAAGTGATCAACAATTGTAGCCTTAACCAGCATAGTTTATTTACTACAATAGTGAAGAATTTGAGGGTGTCATCTCCACCACAATTTTTACCTTCTAACAAGGGTTTCTGTGTAACCAAAATATCTAAGTCATGATTTAAGATTTTCATGTATTATTTATTATTTTATTTACATGCACTTTACATTTCCAATTTATATGAATGTATGTTACAAACAATGGAAACGATCAAATAGTTGAATTCTACTATTGCATATTGTTAAGTGTTAAAAGTTTTTGAGGGTACTAAATCACCCATTCCCTCTCAGTACTTTATCTTTCCAATCCCAAAACTTTCCCTCGTCATTGAATATGAAAAGGAGATCATAAAAAGAAATAAATTAATATCCATTCTCTTTGGCTCATCTTTCACATGTGATTTTCTTATTGTCCCATTTGAGGTGAGGATGTCTTCAATTTCTGCACTATCATGGGATCTACATCTAGGGACCACTCCTCCTCAAAATATCTATCAAATTTATAGATTAAGGATCCACCTTTGAATAGTGAGATGGTGTCTAGGACCTTCACTCAAGTGGAAAGATCCCTTTTTTAAAATATAAAGGATACATAAGACAATCTCAGGTTTTGTAATTGGTTTGTAGAAATCCCTTTTTTGTGATATGAAAGGAGGATTATTAGAGACCCTCATTTAATTAGGAGATAAGTCTTGAGAAATATGTCATACTGAGGATCTTCAATTTTGGTCTTTAGTATCTCTTCATTTTGCACATACCTTCTCTCTTTTGGAGTAATATAATACATTTACCATGTAATGCCCCAAAAAGGAATACTAAATACATAGGGTAAAAGATGCATTGATAATTTTTTATTGAAACAAATGTATTAATATTAATTGATCAAGTAAAAAACATAATCTAACATTGCATAAAGCAAGAATGATTATTTCATGATAACACATAAGGATAAGAATTCATATACTCCTAAGGGATCCAAGACACCATAAAAATGCAACTAGAATGGAAAGCACAAGTTCCTCAATTTTCCTCTCAAGAACTTAGACAATGTCCAATGAGATACAAAGGAACTGAGTCAGTTAATGAATCATGAATACCAATAGTACACATTCCTTGAGTTACCTTGTAAGAGCTCAAACAAAATCCATTGAGATATAAAGGAACCAAGTTGGTAAATGACTCATGACTACCAATAGAGGAGGCTAGGTCAATCCTTAGAATCCTTTAAAACAAAGATTCATTTTAAGCACCAATTTAAATGATCCTATGGTGATTAATCATTTAAGTTCATTCACTCTAAGCCAAGATGACAATAAATAAGAAAAAAATCATAAGTGTAAGATATAACCATCAATCATCTCAAGATAAATCAAGAAATAAGATTTCACTACAAATTGAGTATAGGTGTTGAAAGTAGATATAGGTACCAATCTAAATAGGTGGTGGTCTACATACCCAAATCTTGATCCATTAATTATAATCTACTCATTACCAAAAGTCTAAATCTAGTGGGCACAAAGGAGAAAAAATGCATGTGGAGATGTTCAAATTTGTAGGCACTAATCTACTTAACATAGATGATGGTTGATAGTTAAATACTTTTCTGAGACTAAAAGCCTCAGACCAGTGACATCGAGGGACCAATCTACAAGTGAAGGTTCCAATCAATGTTGACACCAATATAAAAGGTCCAACAAAAAATTAGAAAGTTAAATTAAAATCTATGTGGAATCCAATGTATGACTAAAGTAAAACTAGATCCACATTGAGGAGTAACGTATATAAAAGATCAAGGCTAGGATCACTCACTAAAATTAGCATAAACATGAATACATTATCTAATAATAATATGATTATATAAAGGAATAAGTACTAAAATAAAGCATAGGGATGGAGAGGAGAACAACATGCTCAATACTAAAGCCACTAGATCTGGTCAACCATGTAGTACCCCGCCCCTAGTCTGATTTTATTAATGTTATGATTATTTTAGAATGATGGATTATATGTTAGGAAACCATTGATAATTATGATTTTTACTGATCCCATACTTGCATGTGTATGGTTGATGTGTTTGTTTTATATTTCTATTTGACATGCTTGATGTGGATGAGGGCCGTAGTCATAGTTGCTTGCGAGATCCACACGATCAGCCGATCCCCACCATTGTCTGTTATATATTTATATATGTTTGTACATGCGGGTGTTGTATGCAGGTTTGTAGGTACTGGGCATCAACTTCCTTGAATTGTCAGGATGAGCATGCCCTATCCCAATGTCTCAAATGGTAAGAGAGGGGAGATAACACAGATCCAAAACCCTAACCTAAGCCTAATGGTCCTAGGATTGGACAAGTGTCGGTTTGACTACCCTACCCGAATTTGTCTAGTTGGCATGAATTCTTGGACCCCTTCTCTTGTGTTTTCTTGATTTTATCTCATTTGATTTCAGTTGATTTATTGCTTATGTGGGTGATTTTATATGATTATTAATGTTAGGATCATAGTTGAATTTAATGATTAATTATGCTTCTATGTGTAATTGAGAAATTAATCTAAAGTCAATTATCTGATTATTTGGAATTAATTAATTATTTAATTAAAATTAGATTTATTTATGCTTGAGTGTATTACTAAATAATTAAATATTTAATTGCATGTTCTAGGATGCTTTAAATATTTAATTTATTTAATATGTTTTTTAAATATTAACATGTGCTTAATTGAAAGTGATTTGAATTATGCTTGCATATTTTATTAAATAATTAAATAATTGATTGCATGATTTTAGGATGCATTAAGTATTTAATCTATTTAATAATGAATTTTAATTATAACATGTGCATAATTGGAAATTGAATTGCTTTCAAAAAGTAAACAACTTGTTTTCAAAAGTCAAAGTTGAGTTGTGCAAAATAAAGATATTTTAATTAATTAATTAGGATTTACTTTCAATTTTGGAGTTGGAGTTTGATTAGGAGTTAACTGTTGAGTCATCTCTGGGATTTGCATGAAATAGGGAATTCAATCCCTAATAGGGGAAAATGCATTCATTTGGGATTAGATAGGTTTTGGATAAGATTTTTTTTGGGAGAGCTTGTGTGCTTTTGAATTTTTGAGATTTTTAGATTGTTGTGGTTGCTTGTTGGTTTGGCTTCTTTGTGCATTAGGACCGGGTGCCTCTTTTCTACTTAGTTTTCAGATCTGCAAGTTGAATCAATCTTCTGGGCAATTTTGGTTTTCAAATCTTCAAAGGGATTTTATTACAATTTCTAGCATTAGATCTAAGGTAGGATCTAGAATTCTTGTTGTGTGCCTTCTCTTAGTTTGTTTGGTATAATTCTATGTTTGAATAGATCTGGATTATTTTCATTAGATCTGTATGAAATTTCTTGTTTTGGTTATTAGAGAAACCCCAGATCTATTATTTTATATTTTTATGATGATTTGGCATTGTACCATTATGCTGGCAAAATTTTATCAAAAATTTGTCTCTAGTTTGCTTGTAAAATGAAAAAGCAATCCTAGGTTATATTTAAACTATAATGCTGTAGAAAAATAAATTGATCTTTGGTTGGAAATCAATTTTAGTAGGAAAAAAAACCCAACTTTGGTAAAAAAAGGATACTCTCTGTTTTAAAAATATACAGTCATTTAATTGGGCCAGGAAAGTCAAATCATGAGGATTATAAAAAGAATATATGTGTATGATTGGTTTCTAATAATAGAAAATATGTCCTGACTTAGCTAGATAATAAGTATAGCTAAAAAAAAATGAAAAGAATTTAGTTTAAATTGCCCTATTATCTATCTTTTCTAGATTTAATTATATATATATGTGTGTGTGTGTGTGTGTATTTTGCAATAGTAAAATAAAAATAAAAATAAAACAAAATGCATGTGTTCATTTTTATATTGCAAGTTTTAATCTTTAGAAAAAAGAAATTGCTTATAAAAAATTATAAAATTGTTTGAGGGAGGTGGGGGCCACCACCTTCGCCCACCTCCCCTTGGCTGTCGTGCAACCCTGCCACAATAGAAGGCACTACTATGGTAGTACCTAACTGCTAGGGTAGTAGGTACTGTCGTAGCAGTACCTAGGGTCTAGGTGCCTTGGGTGCAAGGTATGGGGGGCGTGTGTGGCCCGCTCCCCATCCCTTTTGTTATTTAAAAAAAAAGATTTTTTTGTTTCAAAATTTAATTTGTTAATTATAAATGATATTTAATAATTTAAGTTTATTTTTAAATAATGTTTTAAATTTATTTTTCTTAGATTATTTTAAAATTTTATTTAATTAATTTATCAAATTGTTTTAATTAATTTGTTTATAAACTTAGTTTTTTAGTTAAAGTGTTTTCTAAATCAAGTGTAATGTTATATGAGATTTGTGTGTTGAGATGATAGACTACTTATATAATCTATTCATGGGATTTGTTTATATCAATGTTTAATTTTTGATATATACATATTGGGTATATTTACAATGTGTACACTTGTATATTTATATAGAAAACTTATTGTAGACTAAAGTGCTTTTATTTTTATTTGATTTTCATCTTTGTGAGATGAGTTTGCTTAATTAGCCTAATAATTCAAATATATTAGATTATGCTTTAGTTGTGTATATTAAAGTTAACTTTAGTTATTGTTCTACATTAGGATAGGCGTTTCTCTTATACGTTGAAATTTGAATGATCGATTATTGTAGAATTATGTGCACCTACTGTAATTGGGCATTTTATTCTATTGAACTCATAGTACATAAATAGGGTATATTCTTTCATTAAGGCATTGTTATAGTGCTTATGTTTAGTTTTTCTTAGCCGATTCATTTAATCCTAGAACTTAGATTCAGATGTGCTTAAAATGGAATTTAAAATGCTTATGAAGTTGTTCTCAGTTATATGTGACACAAATGTGTCTTCTTTGTGCCTGGAGTGTTATCTTTTGCTTCTTCTATTTGGGCATTAGATGACTTAAGGGGAAGACAGAGGCCGGGGTATGTGTCAGATGATTCTATTTTCAGCTATGTGTTGATGTGTATGTACTTTTCTAATTATCATCCTTGCCTTGACCACTTGGGCTCATGTTGTATTGATTTTTACTTCATATTCTATAAAGGAGAGTATGATACTAAATTTTATGTCTGATCCAAGGGATCATGTGTATATATTCTTTTGTGAACAATTTGAGTGTTTTGTGACATTATGGTTATGTGAGAACCAGTGTGTTCCTATTATTTTGCAAAGCATTCTTGAGGGACATTATTATCATCTTGCGATCTATATGAGATCTGTGAGCCTAGGGTAGTTTACCTAGATATGTAGCAGGAGGTGGCTTGAAATAAGTGTTGGGGCCCACAAGTGGCTGGTAGGATCACTTATTGTTAAGTATCTTAATCAAGTGATAACATAATATAACAATGAGAGATTCTAAAATGAACCTAACAAGATAAGTTTCCTCACCCAAGCTTAGTGCTAGTATAGACTAAGGTGGGAATGGTGAATATGACTAGCCCCCTTTTAAGGGATGAGTTGGCATAGTCAATGGCTTCATCAATTCGAGAAGTCATTGACACCATGTATGGTCACTTGGGTGCTGAGATCCAGAGAGATTACCAGGACAAGACTAAAGGGTTAGACGTACATGATGACACCTTCCTATGCATAGTCTAGTTATCCTACATGTGTCGATTGCCTTTGGATTAGTCAGTCTTTCATGGCATTATTACTTTTTCACCTTGAGTTAGAGAGCTTTCAGGATCCTTTCCTTTGCTTGTTCTATTTTGTTTGTTATCTAAGTGGGATCTGTTGTTATCTCTTCAGCACAGTGGGAGTGGACCATTTAGGTTCACGAGGTCAGGTGGTAGTGATTCTTTTACCATTTGAGATTTTGACATTCGTGTACTAGTGGTAGATGATGCTTGTTCTAGTTGTTCCTTCTTGTCCTTCTTTGATGGAGTTGTACTCTCTTCTTCTTCATCTTTGTGATTCATTGTATCAGTGTTTCAAAGTTATCATGTGTTCTTCTTTTCGGTTATGGTATTGCATACCCTGTGACATGTGTAGTGGATGTAGATTTATGGTTACCTTATGGTACCAGATGTATTTATATTGTCTTTTAGGTGATGTGAATTTTATCCTTCATTAGTTTATAAGAGTTTTGTAATTGTTCCTAAGCTTATCTAATTAATTAATGTTAACATAATCATCGTCAAGGAACCCTTGAGAGTTGTAACTTGTCTTGGTTGTCTATATTCATATGAGTAAATAGTAACTGCTTCTGCATTGATGTATATCTTGTATGTTAAACTTTAAAAAAAAAATTATGCAAACTTAGATGCATGTTTAGGTTAATTTCTCCTAGGTTCCCTGAATTGTCAGGATGAGTGTGCCCTATCTCAATGTCTCAAATGGTAAGAGAGGGGAGATAACATAGATCCAAAACCCTAATCTAAGCCTAATTGTCTGAGGATTGGACAAGTGTCAGTTTGACTACCCTACCCAAATTCGTCTAGTTGGCATGAATTTGTGGATCCCTTCTCCTATGTTTGCTTGGTTTTATGTCATTTGATTTCAGCTGATTTATTGCTTATGTGAGTGATTTTATATGATTATTAATGTTAGGATCATAGTTGAATTTAATGATTAATTATGCTTGTATATTTTATTAAATAATTAAATAATTGACTACATTATTATAGGATGCATTAAGTATTTAATCTATTTAACAAAGAATTTTAATTATAACATGTGCATAATTGGAAATTAAATTACTTTCAAAATGTAAACAACTTGTTTTCAAAAGTCAAAGTTGAGTTGTGCAAAATAAAGATACTTTAATTAATTAATTAGGATTTACTTTCAATTTTGGAGTTGGAGTTTGATTAGAAGTTAATTGTTGAGTCATCTCTGGGATTTGCATGAAATGGGGAATTGAATCCCTAATAGGGGAAAATGCATTCATTTGGGATTAGACAGGTTTTGGAGAAGATTTTTTTTGGGAGAGCTTGTGTGCTTTTGCATTTTTGAGATTTGTAGATTGTTGTGGTTGCTTGTTGGTTTGGCTTCTTGTGCATCTGGATCGGGTGCCTATTTTCTACTCAGTTTTCAAATCTGCAGGTTGAATCAATCTTCTGGGCAATTCTCATTTTCAGATCTTCAAAGGGATTTTATTACAGTTTCTAGCATTGGATCTAAGGTAGGATCTGGAATTCTTGTTGTGTGCCTTTTGTTAGTTTGTTTGGTATAATTTTGTGTTTGAATAGATCTAGATTCTTTTCATTAGATCTGTATGAAATTTCTTGTTTTGGGTATGAGAGAAACCCCAGATCTGTTATTTTATATTTTTATGATGATTTGGCATTGTACTGTTATGTTGGCAAAATTTTATCAAAAGTTTGTCTCTAGTTTGCTTGTAAAATGAAAAAGCAATCCTAGGTTATAGTTAAACTATAATGCTGTAGAAAAATAAATTGATCTTTGGTTGGAAATCAATTTTAATAGGAAAAAAACCCAACTTTGGTATAAAAGGATACTCTCTGTTTTAAAAATATACAGTCATTTAATTGAGCCAGGAAAGTCAAATCATGAGGATTATAAAATGAATATATATAGATAGATAGATAGATAGATAGATAGATAGATAGATATCTATATCTATATCTATATCTATATCTATATCTATATTCTACAAGGAATAATATATGTGTATGATTGGTTTTTAATAATAGCAAATATGTCTTGACTTAGCTGGATAATAAGTATAGCTAAAAAAAAATGAAAAGAATTTAATTTAAATTGCCCTATTATCTGTCTTTTCTGGATATATATATATATATATATGTATATATATATATATATATGTATATATATATATATATATATATATGTATATATATATATATATCTGTATATATATATATATATGTATATATATATATATGTATATATATATATATATATGTATATATATATATATATATATATATGTATATATATATATATATATATGTATATATATATATATATATATATGTATATATATATATATATATATATGTATATATATATATATATATATATATATATATATATATGTATATGTATATGTATATATATATGTATATGTATATATATATATGTATATGTATATATATACATATATATATATATATATATATATATATGTATATGTATATATATATATATATATATATGTATATGTATATATATATATATATATATGTATATGTATATATATATATCTGTGTGTGTGTGTGTGTGTGTATTTTGCAATAGTAAAATAAAAATAAAAATAAAACAAAATGCATGTGTTGGTTTTTATATTGCAAGTTTTAATCTTTATACAAAAGAAATTGCTTATAAAAAATTATAAAATTGTTTGAGGGAGGCGGGGGCCACCACCTTCCCCCACCTCCCCTTTGCTGTCGTGCAACCCTGTCACAGTAGAAGGCACTGCTACGGTAGTACCTAACTGCTATGATAGTAGGTACTGTCATAGCAGTACCTAGGGTCTGCGTGCCTTGGGCACAGGGTATGGTGGGCGCGTGGGGCCTGCTCCCCCTCCCTTTTGTTATTTAAAAAAAAGATTTTTTTTTTGTTTCAAAATTTAATTTGTTAATTATAGATGATATTTAATAATTTAAGTTTATTTTTAAATTATGTTTTGAATTTATTTTTCTTAGATTATTTTAAAATTTTATTTAATTAATTTATCAAATTATTTTAATTAGTTTGTTTATAAATTTAGTTTTTTACTTAAAGTGTTTTCTAAATCAAGTGTAATGTTATATGAGATTTGTTTGTTGAGATGATAGACTACTTATATAATCTATTCATGGGATTTATTTATATCAATGTTTAATTTTTGATATATGCATATTGGGTATATTTATAATGTGTACACTTGTATATTTATATAGAAAACTTACTGTAGACTAAAGTGCATTTATTTTTATTTGATTTTCATCTTTGTGAGATGAGTTTCCTTAATTAGCTTAATAATTCCTATATATTAGATTATGCTTTAGTTGTGTATATTAAAGTTAACTTTAGTTATTGTTCTACATTAGGATAGATGTTTCTCTGATACATTGAAATTTGAATGATCGATTATTGTAGATTGATGTGTACCTACTGTAATTGGGCATTTTATTCTATTGAACTCATAGTATGTAAATAGGGTATATTCTTTCATTAAGGCATTGTTACAATGCTTATATTTAGTTTTTCTTAGCCGATTCATTTAATCCTAGAACTTAGATTCAGATGTGCTTAAAATGGAATTTAAAATGCTTATGAAGTTGTTTTCAGTTATTTACGATACAAATGTGTCTTCTTCATTCCTGGAGTGTTATCTTTTGCTTCTTCTATTTGGGCATTAGATGACTTAAGGGGAAGACAAAGGCCGGGGTATGTGTCAGATGATTCTATTTTCAGCTATGTGTTATGATTACTTGAAAAAAATAGGTTTTGAAGGGACCTGAAACCCTTTACATCTTAAGGATCATAAGCTCGGAAAGATATAGCATAATCATCATAAGAGGAAACATACAATAATGAACCCATATTAGTGGCTACAAAGCTCGCAAAGAAAGGGAAGAAACCCAGCCAAAAAGACAACAAGACAAACAAAAAAACCAGCAGGAGCACTAGGCTAAGTATCCACATACAAAATCTTTGCTTTTTCATCCAATGTTTTCTCCATCTTGGCCTAGTTGTTATCCATCCTACCAATAACACTTTTTAGCTCATCTAGATTATTCTTGATCATAGGGGATTTTTTATTTCCACGGGTCTGAGAAGAGGGGCCACCATTGTCCAGTAGAGGAGCACTCCTAGCCTTAGTATCATCCTCTGAAGCATTATCCAACAAGTTAAATAGAGAGTTGAGGTTGGTACTAGAAGCCTTCATACTATCCATACTATGCTAGAGAATGTTGATAAGAGTATTATCAACTTTATCCATTCTTTCCTTCAAATCAGCAATAGGGAAATTAGAAGATCTCTCTTTAAGAAGAGACTCCACTTTCTCTTGAAGGATGACATTGTTAGCTTCAAGCTTTTTAATTTTCAAATGGAGCCTTTTTGTTTCATGAAAGAACCACTTACTGAATCTGAAAGAATAAAGGGCCTCGGCTTTGGCAGTCTGCAGATTACCAGTAGTCACTTCTTCCCTATCATTAAAATCTTCGAAGATAAGCTTGATGGTGGACTCTCTAGCCTTTCATTCATTAGAATCCTCACTACCCTCCTAAATGTTGTCCTCATAATTTTGAGATATAGGCATAGCATGCCTCATACCATCGACAAAATCATCTAGAATGGGAACCTCCTCTTTATTAAAATCCCTATCATTATTCTGTTTCTCTACATATTACATGGCCATGTCAAGTGGATCTTCAAGGCTATAGGAATTAAGCACTACAGTGCCTGGTGAATTAGCCTCTTCCACATATTTACCTTCCTCCTCAGCTATAATCTCCTGAATATTTTTGTCAGGGTCCTCGGCTTCAGCAATGTCTTTATCCTCATTACACATGGTAGTATCCTTCTCCTCAATGCTCACAGGTTCAGTTTCATCTCCCTGCCTCTGAGATTCATTAGTTTCATCTTTCAACTGATCCCCCTCCCTAGTCATCTCCTTGTTCTCCTCCTCTGAGTTCTTGCTACTAATCTCCTCCTTGTGCTCTTCATGATCAGACATTGCCTCAAAATCATCAGTCTCTTCCTCATCCTTGCTAGGGCTTTTCATCTCCTCGGCATTTTTAGAAATCTCATCCTCAGAATCCTCCATCTCCGAGCCCTCAGAGTAAACCTCCTCCTCCGTAGCTTCTAAGAAAATTTTCTTCGAGGTACTACCCAAATTTTCCTCCACCTTCTGCTTAACAGACCCAGTCTTAGGATTCTTAGGGCTCATTTTACTCTTTCTAGAGGAAGGAGTAGAGATAGGGATAGGGATGGTTCTCTTCAAATGCTCATAAATCAAAAGAATCAAACCCTCATGCTTAACAACCTTCTTAGGAGACCCCTTATGCTCATTTATACTTTTAACCAAAGAGGTGTAAAGATAAAAGGGTATGTTAATGGTGTCCTTGTACCTTAAGTGATTAAGGAACATGAAGTGATGGGAATGTGCACAAGTGAAGCGACCATCGAGGGTAAAATATTCCATCATAGCTTACAGAACATGGCACAATATCACCTTGATCTTGACAAGTTCCATGTAGCCATTTACCTTTCCTTTTGCAAAATCAACCTTTTCTTTCACAAATTTTGGGAACTTTTTAGCTGCTATGTCTGAAATCTTGCAGTTCCTATAAAACTTCTGACCATCATTGGGGATCCCTTTAATTTTAGCTATAAGCTCAATAGTAATCTCCAATGTTCTCCCTTCAATGGTGATAGTGTTGTCTTTCTAGCCTTCAATAAATCTTTGAGTGATCTCCTTATCAAAGCCATGTAATTTTTCCAAGGGGTCACTCCACCTTTTTTCAACTTATGCTAGATCATTGCCATATCAAGTTCCTTAAGCTTGTTACAATTATCTAGTTCTTCGCGCTTCAGGTCACCACCCATGATAGAAGAGTTTAGGAAATCAGAGCTATCTGTAAAATTAGAGTCAAGGAAATCAGCATAGCAGTCCCTATTAAAAAATTTACCAGAATGCAGAACCCATAAAATGTGTGAACTGTTGGTAATGATATTGCTTAAAAATCCGTTCCATACTTTCCCATAATTACTGTCAGACTCTATAGAGATTAGGCAAGTCTCATTAATAATTTCCAATCTTTCCTTCCTTATGATTGATTTTATCATAATAAATGTGTGATTTGGTGTCCTCTCTAATATCCACCTCGTTGTCCCAGGTGATGACCTCAGCAGACTTAACCCCAATGTTAGCCAAGCTGTCCGCTACGGTGTTACTCTCATGGTACACATGGGTTATGTGAGTACCAGTACACTTGGCAATGATGTCTTTCACTTTGGAAATAATATTATATATAGTCCAAGATAGAGGAGAATTGCCTTTTAGGCAATTAATAATATTCAATGAATAGCCCTCCAACCATATATTTTTGAAGTTGAGTTTACTGGCAAGCTATAAACCATAGTAAGCTCCTGAAGCCTCCGCTAAATGGTTGTTTTGAGTTCCCAAAGGAACAACAATAGCGGCGATAACATTACCATTACAATCCCTAATAACACTACTACACCCCACCAGAGCAGGATTTCCCTTAGCCACACCATCAAAATTAATTTTAATCTAGCCTTCAGGGGGAATGATCCAAACACTATTATCACGATCATTCTTCTTACTTTGAAAGACCCTATTTTTTTTTATATGCTGGGTGATTCTACTCAAGTTTTCCAGCATCCCACTATTAGCCTTCTCATACACCAAAGTAGAACTACTATTTTTGTCCCAGAAAATGTGATTGTTTCTTTCTTTACATATATTCCAAGCAATATGAGGAGCAGCCAGAGTCCACTTATCTTTGTCCCTAGTATTATCACCTAGATAATACCATTGATGGAAAAAATCTTGGATAGTAGAGGGGAAAATCTAGCATAAGGCACTATCCTACAAAAAGAAAGACCAAACTTGCTGAGAAAAAGGACAATGCAAAAAGAGGTGGTTAGTATCTTCCTTGGCCTCTTGGCAAAGGCAACACCTATTCAACATGATAAATCCTCTTTTTCTAAGATTGTCGATAGTAAGCACTTTGTTCTGAACAAAGATCTAATAGAAAATCTCAACTTTGGGGGTAGGATTCTTATTCCATATCTTTTCCCAAAAATGGGTTTCCTTAGGCACCTCAAATTGGATAGAGCTAGCAGACGCCACATAAAATTTTCCACTTGAAGATAGACCCCATATAAGAGTGTCTTCCTTGTCAGCATAGTAGCATTGAGCCAAGAGGGCCTTATCAATTTCATGGAAAATAGGGTTGATCACAGCCAACTTCACCCAGCAATTATTGCTCCAATAATCTTTCACTTTAGGACCAGAAGTTGAGGAACATATTCTGATATCCTGAGGATTGTTAAAAATACAATTCAAGGGTTTTTCAAACAGCCAAGGATCTTTCCAAAAGTTAATACTAGATCCATTTCCCAGCCTCTAGGCCTTTCCTTTATTATCTATACTTCTGGCATCATTGATATTCCTCCAAAAAATAGAGCCCTCCACTTTCTCTGAGCTGGAAAGGAACTGATCAATGGAGGGGCTATCATAAAGGTATTATGTTTACATATTGTATTCCAATCCTTAGGGTCTTCATAAATATGCCAGAGTTTCTTAGCCAAAAGAGCTTTATTCATAATCTTTATAGGTCTAAGACCCAAACCCCCCATAGACTTCAGTTTACACACCCTTTCCCAGGCAATTAAAGGTATACGATTTCTTTCCTCAACCCTAGACCAAAGGAAACATTTAAGGATACTGTCAATTTTATCCACATATTTGGATGACATCTTGAATAAACTCATAGCATACACCATAAGACTTTGAAGAGAAGATTTGATCAAGGTAATCTTCCCAGCCTAAGACAAGACTACACCCTTCCAACCAGCCATCTTTTTAAAAAATCTCTCCACCATCTGATTCCAAAAAGAGTCATTGATGTTAAGGCCCAAAGGTAGTCCCAAATAGGAAGAGGGGAAAGAGTTTATACTACATTCAAGGATACCAACCATCTGTTGGAAATTTGGCTGAGGTATGTACATGGATGTTGTCATTATGGCAACATATATTCCCTATGAAGATCACATAAGTTGGAAAGTAAGTATGGAAGATCGCAGACTGAAATTGTCTAAGAATGAAACAATGTTTTTGATAGAGCACCCAATACAGTTTATTTTGGCGATGTTCACTAGATCATGATCAGAGTTTGCGCAGTTCAACATAGACTCTATGGTCTCTAAGGATACCCCATCTCAATGCACAAAAGAGTATGGATAGTATGGACAAAGTTATGATTGTTTTACCGATGATAGAGTATAGCCAACAAAGCAGTTTTGAAGGCAGAACTAGTAAATGAATTAAGGGATTATTTTGCTTATCAAAATAATGACTTAATATTATAAAGAGCCAACATCCTAGATGTTTACTCTTTGATAAATATGTGGAAGCCAACTAGAAAAAGATATTATGTTTGTATCTTGTATAAAGATGCAATATTGTAATGTACTGAATATACTTGAAATGTAACTTGTGATAGTTGTATATTGTGACAGCGGTGAAAGTTGTTGATGCAAAGTTGCAAGTAGTACCATATTGTAATCAATAAACATTTGTATTACTTGTTTGGGCAGTGAGCTCATCTAGTAATCAGGTTTTGTATCTACAACTCCTAACAGGGTTGAGGCTTCTAACAAGGCCTATAGTCCCTTAACCAGGATTGATACACTATATGTTTGTAATAGACTCCTAACAGGGTCAACATCCTTAACATGATACTTTTGATTAGTGGATCTTTGTGGGTACCATCCCCACTAGGGTTTTCCCTTGGTCAGGGTTTCCTCGAGAACATATCATGTGTTATGAGTTCTTTACATTTACTGTTATGTATGCTATTTAGTCTCTTATGCTTTAAAGTAATCTGTTATATCCATAAGTGGGAAAAAGTAAAAGTTTTTGAAATATTGATTCACCCCCCCCTCTCATTATTTCCTATTTCTAACAATTGGTATCAGAGCACAGTTACTCAGAAAAGGAACATTCAAGGAAAGCCTAGCAGCTTGAGTAAGATCTCTATGGATATGGATCAGTTACAGAAGAATCTTGAAGAAGCTCTTGAACAAATTGATATGCTTACTGATGAAAGAAACACTCTGAAAAGAAAGTATGATGATGCAAAGAATATTATTGACAAATTAAAAGGTAAGATAGAAGATCTGAAATCTGAGAAGGAATCTGAAATTCTTGTTGAAGATTGTGATGATTTAGAAAAAGAAAATGTGATCCTTAAAAATGAATTGAAGATAGAAAATCTGAACCTTAGCTTGAAAGATGAAAATGACAATCTGAGATCTAAGAATGAAAGTTTAAAAAATGAGAATGAAGAGCTAAAATGTAAACTTGGCAAGGTAATGTCTAAATTTGATAAAGTCAAATTGCAATATGATGAACTTGAAAAATATAGCAAGATTGTGAAAGGTGAATTGACTCAATCTAAACAACAACTTGAGAGGCTATATTCAAAAAATGAAAAGATTAATGAGCAAGTATCTTATGGAAAACCATTGTATGACAAAACTAGTCTTGGATTTAACACATTGAGGATAGTTAGTGAAAGCAAGAAACCAGATCTGAATGTATGTGAAAGCAGTGAAGAAAAGAAGTTAGATGAGAACAAATCTGAAGATGCACCTAAGCAAGAAGAATCACCGAAGCAAGAAGATGCACCGAAGCAAGATAAACCATCCAAAGGTATGCAAAGAGAATTAAAAGGTAGATTTTTTTCTTGTAATTCTATTGGTCATGTGAAGAGAGATTGTACAGGTAAACAATTCAAACCTCTTAATGGATATTGTTATAATTGTCATGGTTTTGGACATAGAGCTATTGAATGTAGAAGATCTAAAGTTATTGAGAATAATTATAATGGTAGAATGCCTAGAAATACTAACAATGTAGATTAGAGGACTACTGATAACATGAACAGAAGAAATGGAATAGTATGTTATAGATGCAACAAAATTGGACATATTGCTAGAAATTGCAGGACACAAATCAATTAGCAAACACCTAGATATGGAACCAATGGAATCATTTGTTAGATATGTAACAAGATTGGACACACAACAAGATTTTGCAGAATGAAAAATGGAGGTTATCATCATAACCCTAACCCTAGAAACTATGCAAGAAGGAATGAAAATGCAGGAAACAAAGAGAAAGGTTGATGTAGCAATGAAGATGAAGTAAAATTTGTTAAAGGGATAGATCAAGGAGGTATATTCAGCATTGAAGGTAATTAGGAAGGTAATGTATCTGATGGTAAGAATAAGACTTTACCTAACCCTTCTTTAAGTACTTAAATTATGTAAATTTCTATAGTTTAGGAACTTAGAATTAGTGTAGAATTAGATTTTGAATGAGTTAAGTTTTGCATAGTTAGATGAAGGTTTGTTATGTTATACTAATGCTATGGTTAAGTGCACAAAAAGAAATGTTGTGTTTTGCGAGGTCGCAAGAAGATTTATGGTTGCAGGTTTACAAAATCAACTTTTGGCATTTTAGCAGCAAAAGAATTGAATGTGATGTCAGATCGAGTAAATGCTAAGTATTAAAAGATTTAAATTGAAGTTATTGTGATTATCAAGTGATTAGAAGTGATTTGGAGAGTGAAGAAAGAAGTTTGGAAGTGATTTGCAGAAGTTTGAAGCGTTGATCAAGCGAAAGCCCTAATTTTGTGAATTTAAGGTATTTATCCGACTAAGATCTTGAATCAATTTAAGTAATTAGATATAATCATGGATGTGTCATTGATTCACAACATTAAGGATAAGAACAGACCTAGAACTAAGAAAGATCCAGTTGAACCCTCAAAAAGAGATGCTAGTTTAGCTTTATCATCCCTACCAGACGGAGTTCTTCATTTAGAGAATGTTAAATGTTATCTTGGATGCAAATATGAAACCCTAAGGGAGATTAATTTTAATGGTGAATATCAGAAATTGTACAATAAGGATATGTCAGTGAAACAAGGTTATGAACATCTAGAAAATAATGAAATCATTGAGTACTCTATGAAATATGAATTTGATGATGAGGAGTGTACTAAGATCATTTTGAGTAGGATACATAATGGTAAATTTTTGTTAGAAGACAAAGTTATAGACATAACTAGAGACCTAATTCATGATGTGACTAGATTATCAAAAGTTGGTGCAATTCCATTGAATGAGAAAAACATGAGAAAGATTGTGATTGATAACACTGGTTCAATATACAATGGCAAAGGTAAAGTCATTAGTAAGATTAAGCAAGATGATGTAAGATACCTATGTAAGATTTTGACAACAAAATTTTGTGGAAGTTTTAGAGAAGATGATATGTCAGTAGATATGGTACACATTACTTATTTGATGTGTGTGGAGAAGAAGCCTGTGGATATGTGTGAAATTCTGAGAATATAGTTGTTTGAGAATTTTGAAAAGATAAAGAAAGCTAAATACACTCACTTTAGATTTTCCTCATTGGTTACTTACATGTTCTTCCACTTGCTAAGAAGATTTCCTTATACTATTAATTGGAATGATGGTGAGAATACTATGGAAAGAATCAATAAAGTTTACATGAAACATCTTATTGAGAAGGTTAATGATAGTGTAAAGTTAGTGTTGAAAACTTTTCAGAACATTGTGGTAAATAGATCAAGAACTCCTCCATCCCTAGTTGAGAAATACAAAGATGATATATGTTTTATGGTTGATACTGATTTCACTTACATTGAGGTAGTAGAACCTAGACATGAATTCATAGACCCTCTTGGCAATGAAATCTTTGAAGTTGAAACAGAAGGATATGTTAGTAGATTGTTGAAAAGTAAATTGGATGCTCATAGCAACAAATTTGGAACATATGATGAAAACTTTGATTCAGCAAAGACACTCAAGGAAGAGAATCAATCAAAGAAGAGAGTGCAGACTACAATAAAGAAAATTCTAAAAGAAACAAGTATGAGTGAGCAGGAATTTGATATTGCAAGAAAGACTATAGAAGCAATAAGGCAAAAAGAGATACTATCAGTCCCACCTTTGGCATCAAGTGTAGAACCTCAAGAACCCATTCAAGTTAAGGTAAAGGTTGAAGAACCTGAGAAGGAGCAAGAAATTAGTCAGACAGTGAAACCCTCTTCTTCAGCACCAAGCAAAAGAAGTAAGGGAAGTGCTTTAGGACTGGGTAAAAGACAAAAAGTAATTATTCCACCAGTACCTAGAATAGTTGTAGAGATAAAAGATGATGAAGTAACAATAAAGAAGAAATCATGGAAACCAAGGATAGAAAGAGTTAATGAAGACATATTGCAGCATGGAGACTTTACCAAGATGAACAAATACTATGATTTATATGGATCCTTTGAAAGATTAAATCTAGAGAATGCAATGGTTACACATATGATTTTGGCAAACAAGAAATTTGATACTATTCATGGAAAGATACCAAAATATTTGTACAACAGACTTGTGAGCAAAAAGATGAGAGCACAACAAGAAGATACTAAAATGAGAGAGAATGTGATAAGATAGTTTTGTGACATAAGAGATGATGACCACCTTAAACAGATCCTAAAGCCACTTGAAACCCTATTAAGAACCAAAAGAAGAACTATACAAATAATGGGAGGTCAGTATGAACAAGTGAAGACTGAAACTAAACAAGCAGTTGTGCAAGTGCTAGTAGACTTGGTAGCAAGAAAAGATAGCAAAGATCAATTAGCTGTAGAACTAGTAGAGAAACAGAGTTCAAAATAGGTAGAGGCAGCAGTAGAGGTAGTTGAAGTTGAATATATTCCCTCTTCTTCTATAAACATTGGCACAAAATCTATGGACATTGAAGGAACAAAAGTTACTTTAGATTCAGATGATGCGGTACTCAATAGTTTGGATAATATTGTTGACAATTTGGCTTTGGGAGAGTAGGAAAAGAGTATTGAAACAGAGACTACATGAACAGAGAAGCAAATGGTAGCAGCGGTCACTACATCTAGTACACCTATTGTACCTATGATACCACAAGAGGACATCATTTTTATCCCTAAGACTGGAAAGAAAAAAGAGATTGGTTCGATGCTTGAAGATTTAGGCAAAGAAGTGGATGATGTTGATCAACTAGATTTGATCACATCTTTGAACAAAATTATTGGGAAAAATAATAAGGTTAAGAATTTGGAAGGTAGCCTGAAAGATTTGACTAAGAAGCTACAAAGTGTTATATCTACAAAAGTCTTTGATTTAGATCCACTTGAAAGAGAAAAGATGGTAATAAATTCTTTTGATGTTGAGTTCACTAATTTGACTGATATTGCTAAAGTTAAGGCTCAGGTAGCTTATGAAGCTGAGATGTTGTAGAATATAAGTCAGAATATCAAAAATGACATTGGTAGCCTTGACATATACATTAAGAACTTAAGGAAACATCTTGAGACTAGAAAGTGTTTGTACATTCAATGTACAAAATCTGAAATATAATAATTGAGGAAGAGAAGAAGATAAAAGAGAAGCAAGATGAAATTGCAGTAGAGACAAACTCAATGGCTAGCGCAAACATAAAGATCAGTGCAGTTGAGAAAAAGATCAAAAAATTATGTGATGAGATAAGGACTTTGAATGATGAGAAGAACAAGAAAATTATCAGGATAAAAATCTTGAGAGAGCATGTCTCAATCAAGTCGACTATAATAGAAGAGCAGCTAGAAGAATGTCTTACTGCTAAGACATCATTTCAGAAGTTCAACTTTGAATCTCTTCAAGCTTGTCAGATTGTAGCATACAAATTGAGTACTTTACTCAATGTAGCAGAATCAATTAAGAAGGCATGGGAGAAAGATTTTGAGGCTTGGAAGTTAGATTTTGTAGATTGCATTGCAAGCCTACTGGCTTTGCAATAAGATAGTAAGGTAAAAGTTTTGACACAATTTTGTATATCCCTTTCCACCCTTTATTTTGTCATTGTTGTCAAAGGTGGAGAGATGCTTAGAAAATTGTCTATATATGATAAGGAAGGATACTCATAGGGGGAGTTCTATGGATTATTATGAAGTGTTATAGATTATGTGTATATTTTGAGGAGATATAAGGATAATATTCTATGGCCACAATTTTGATACAAATTTTGAGATTTTGACTTGTACACTTAGCCAATTTTCTCATATGTTGCCACCAATGACAAAGGGGGAGATTGTTGGAAATTTGGCTAAGGTATGTACATGGATGTTGTCATTATGGCAACATATGTTCCCTATGAAGATCGCATAAGCTGGAAAGTAAGTATGGAAGATCACAGACTAAAATTGTCTAAGTATGAAACAGTGTTTTTGACAGAGCACCCGATATAGTTTGTTTTGGCGACGTTCACTGGAGCATGATCAAAGTTTGCACAGTTGAACATAGACTGTATGGTGTCTTAGGATACCCCATCTTAGTGTGCAAAAGAGTACAGATAGTATGGACAAAGTTATGATTGTTTTACTAATGACAAAGTATAGCTGACAGAGTAGTTTTGAAGGTAGAACTAGTAAATGAATTAAGGGATTATTTTGCTTATCAAAATAATCACTTAATATTATAAAAAGCTGACATCCTAGATGTTTACTCTTGGATAAATATGTGGAAGCTAACTGGAAAAAGATATTATGTTTGTATCTTGTATAAAGATGTAATATTGTAATGTACCGAATATACTTGAAATGTAACTTGTCACTAATACATTTGGGGTGAAATTGTGACAACAATTTGCAATGGTAGGAAAATGTTATATGTTTTTGGCTTTTTTTTTCAATTATAACCCGACAACGTCACAATTGCGACATTAACAGGATATAAGAAAAAAAAAAAAAAAAACGTTGGTCATTTCTATGTTCAATAGCACCGAGAAGGATTTTTGCATCCATTGGATAATTTGTATGTTGGACGAGGAGATCTCTGTGACCAGGCATCTCTATGGTGAAAGGCATTGTACATTCAGAATCCAAAAGGCTGAGAAAGGTATGATTTTAAACTTCACTTCCTCCTCCTTTTGTGTTTCCCTCTCTTCCCTTTATCATGCGCTCAGGTAATTCAAGCATCGTTTATGTACTGTACACTAATTCATATCAGTGCCTCCATTAAATGGAACACTACCCCTTAAACTCTTGATAGCACTAATAGGTGAAAGCTTTTTTGTATTATTGTCATACATTATTCTTTATATTTCTAGGTCATAAGACTGATCATTGACATTGTGCTTCATGGAGATTCTAAAAATGCCTTGGACTGTGCTTTCAAATGATATAGTCATGAGCCCAGCTAGGGTTTACAAATATCATTTAAAAACCTAAACATTCCTCTGACGATGTCCTTCATTTCAACAAAGCACTCAACACAGTGCACAAATCTAAAAATGCCTTGTAGAAGGCTCTCAAGATTGCACTGAGTCTTTTGATAAATCTACATGTTTGTCACTGGGGTGTAACTATTACCATTTTAGTTACGATGACAATTCGATAGTTCTGCATCACTTTGTATGAAGTGTTTAAGTTGTAGAAGTACAACAGTTATAGAATGGTTGTTGAGAATTTCTGGATATTCTAAAGTTAACCAACCAGGGCATGTCACGATATCCACTGTATAAAAGTGCACTAAAAAATAGTAGTGTTTAAAAATTATGTTATGATTTTTTAATTAAAAATTCTTTTAACTATCAATACACCAAATCATTTTGTATGATCAGTTAAAGCTGTAGAAGTTCAGTAGCTAATAGAACGAGGGTTGAGCATTTTTGGACAAGATATTCTAAAATTACATATTTGGTTTGATAAATATACCCTCTAATTTTTGTTGAACTTTCACACCAAGGAAATAATGCATGGGTCCTATATTTGACATTTCATATTTCTGTTTCATTTCTTTCTCCATGAGAGCTTTGTTGTTACCTATATAAATAAGATCATCGACGTAAATACAACCAATGAGAATATCATAATCAATATGTTGAACATATGAGGTTGGCTCTTAGTTTCTTCTACTAAATCTCTTCTTCAAGAAATAACTGCTAATCCTTGTATACTAGGCACTGGGAGCTTGCTTCAACCCATAAAGTGTTTTTTCTAAAAACTTGTAAACTAATTGTTCTTTGCCTAGAATTTCATAGCCCATAGGTTGTTGAATGTTCCACATAGACATCCTTATCTGTATAACTATTAAGGAAGATAGATTTTACATTTATCCGAGATACTAGCCACTTGTATTGTGTAGCAATAGCCAATATAATCTTGATTGTATCAAGTCCAGAAATTGTAGCAAAAGTTTCTGTAAATTGCTTGAGGTGCTTGTGCAAATCCTTTGGTGACTAGTCTAGCCTTGTGTCATTCTATTGAACCATCAACATGATATTTCACCTTATAAATCCATTTGACATGAATCACTTGTTTATCTTTGGGAAGTTGCAAATAATTTCCATGTTTTATTTGTATTAATGGCATTCATCTCATCATTCATAGCATTAATCCATACTTTGCCTTTGACTACTTTTTCATACATAGAGGGTTCCACTTGAATTGTACTAAACAAAGCAAAATTAACGATTGGTTTTATATTGTAGTCCTATGATAAATGTCAAATAGTCTTTGTACATTTCTTGAAGAGCTTGGAGTTTATGCTTAATGTGAATTATCATCAGAATTTGTGCTACTAGAAGAACTTGGTGGACTGGAACTTGAGCTCCTATTAGAGCTTGAACTTCCACTTGAGCTTGTGGGGAGGAGGAACACTGCCATCTTCAATGCCCATGATTATTAGTATATTTTTTTGTACACCATTTTTCCATTGACAGACTCTCCCTTCATCAAAAACATTTTTTGTGTTAGGATTATAGCACCTATACCCTTTTGTTGCATTGGAATATCCCACAAGGATACAAAGTTGGGATTTTATATCCAACTTTGTCTACCTTTGAATTGGAATATGAATAAATGCTAGACAACCAAATACATGAAAATGAGCTACAAAAGTATTATGACTACTTTGAGTTTCCTTTGAGTGATGTTCTTGATTGATTTTGTGGGATCTCAATTCAAAATATATACTATTGTTGCCACAACCCCCTAATAACTATTTGGAAGACATTTTGATTGTAACATACTTCATGCCATTTTCATAATGGTACCATTCTTTCTTTTTGCATTACCATTTTTTTGGGAGTATAAGCCATAGTAAATTCTCTTTATGCCATAGTTGTTGCAAAATAAAAAAACTCTTTGGAAGTAAATTCTCCCCCTCTACTTGTTTGAGTATTTTGAGATAATACCCAATTTGCTTTTCAAGCATAGGTTTATAATTCTTGAAGCATTGAAAAGCCTTAGATATCTGCATAAGAAAATAAACCAACGTGTGGCAAGGAAATCATCAATAAAAGTTAAAAAATAAATATCCTTACCTAATTTCTCCTCTTGCATATCACCATAAATGTCAACACACAAGCTCTATTGGAGATATTGCCCTCCATGATTTGTTCACTGAAAAATTATCATGATGGTGCTTGTGCACACCTTGAACAAATTTCTTCTTTGGATTGAATTATAGGAAGTCCTCTAACCATATTCTTCTTGTGAAGCAAACTTAATCCTTGAAATTTAAAATGACTGTATTGTTGGTTCCATAACCACTAATCATCTATTATTACAATGATTGCATGCATCTTAGTGGAAACCAATGGGATAGGAAATAATATATTCTCTATCATACAAGACTTTGCTACAAGTGATATTTATTTGATTTATTAAATATCTTGTTGTGGTTATCTTCAAATACACTTTTGTAATTTTATGCTACTAGCTGCCCAATATTCAAAAGATTATGTTTTAGTTTTGGCACAAGTATCATGAATATAATAATTTCTCCTTGCTTAGTCTTGACTACAAGGGTACTTTTACCCATTACATCATTTTCTTTATCATCACTAAATTTAAGTTAGACTTCTTATGAATCATCTAATTTGACAAAGAGGGTATATTTACTTTTCATATGATTTGAATAGCTGCTATTTAGGAACCACACATTCTTTTGGTGTTCTTTTGTCAAAATGCACGCAAAGAATGTAGAGTACTTTGCATCTTTGGAAGACTTTAATTAATTGTCTTTCGACTTATTCAAGTCAATCTTTTTTCCCTTCGTGTCTATATTGTTTAGAACACCTGCATTGAATGATTCAGTGCTCCACTTCCTATTCCTTGTTCTCTACCATGTCCTCTATTAGCTAAAATTTCCTGGGAATTTATTTGGGTGAAGAAGAGTCTTTGGAGAGTTTCTTCAATTTTTGTAGGAGATTGGAAAGCTTGCACCAAGCTTTCTGTAGAACATTGCATATACTTCTCATGAGATTGTAAAGAACTTATCTATTCTACCACTTTGAATGTGGTTAGATCATTCCTTTCTTCAATGGCTATCACCACTGAATAAAAGTGAGGAGGAAGAGATCAATATGCGTCCTCCTCACTTTGCCTTTTTTAAATAGAAATTTCATCCAAAAGAGATAAATCGTGGGAGAGTTTCTTCAATTTTTGTAGGAGATTGGAAAGCTTGCACCAAGCTTTCTGTAGAACATTGCATATACTTCTCATGAGATTGTAAAGAACTTATCTATTCTTCCACTTTGAATGTGGTTAGATCATTCCTTTCTTCAATGGCTATCACCACTGAATAAAAGTGAGGAGGAAGAGATCAATATGCATCCTCCTCACTTTGCCTTTTTTAAATAGAAATTTCATCTAAAAGATATAAATCTTCAAATTTCTTTCATGAATTTTGATTGATATTGGAGAGGAATTATTTAAAATAAAATTTAATGATAAGAGACCTTCTTTTATATTTTCACTTTACTTGAGGCCCTCTATTATAATTTTAATCCCATTTCCTTAGTGCAAAATTCCCAAAATCCACTTAAAGAATTTAAATATATGATGGGAATTTTGGGTTTCAACTGGGCTTCATTTTGAAAAAAAGGACATTAGATAGAACAATTACAAGATGATGCTTGCATTGACAGTTAACATAGTCAAATTCAGCTGCTAAATTTAGTTCATGAATTCCTATATTGGCTTTACATTATGGGGGCTTATTATTTGGTTTGGTGTTTTTATTTTTCTACAGCCCTTACTATATATGTTTTCACAAGGATCTTGAGGAGTTTTGATGTATCCCCACAAAATTATGATAGTGAAATAAACATGTTAATTCAAGAAGAAGAGAGTACTGAATGTTGATATAGACCATGAGAGAAATGCCTCTGAAATCTGATTCTATGATCTCATAAGTGAGTTATAAATAACTTTTAACGATTAAATTTAAGTGGATGCAAAATGCCTTCCTGAGCATGCCTAAACACCTCAACTAGACTAGCCTACATGGATTTATTCAAAGAACTACGCAATTTCACCCCAAATTACCAAATTGTCATCGTAATGTCCCCTCTTTGAATAGGATTTAATTATAAAAAATATAAAGTAAAATACAAAAGGATAAAAATAAGATTAAAATTAAAATTTAAAAGAATGAAATTAACTTTAACGAATAGTCAAAAGGCATGAAATGAAAAGTTGTGACTCCCTCAAACATGAGATATAGAAGGGAGAAGAGAAACTCATTTGAAAGGAGACTGCAGGGAGGAAGAAGAAAGAAGGGAACATGTGAAAATAAGAACTAATGCAGATATCTTTGAAAGTTTAAAATAGAGATCCATTAAATGCTCAGTTTATCAACCTCAAGGTGCCTATTTCAGATGTTGGGTTTATGTATTACACAATGAAATTAAGTTAGATGCCTTAAGATTGATATCTATCCATATTTAACAAATATTTTTATTGAAGATAACTAAGCTAGTCTAGTACGGTGGAAGATTCACAAAGTTGGTCTAGTACAGTGGAAGATTCACAAAGTTATTCATTCTATAACTCCTCTTACTCTGTGCCTATTCCATAACCTTTGCCAACATACTCCTTGTCTATGCCAAAATAGGATCTTTGGAACAGGGTATGGATATCCATCAAAGCATAATGAAAGGGGGGTTTTCATGAGATATTATCGTTGCAAATTCTATTATAGACATATATGAAAAATGTAAAAGCATAGACAAGGCACATAAATTGTTTGAGAGAATGCCTCAGAGAAACATGGTCTTATGGACTGCAACAATTGCAAGATATGCACAAGATGGATTTGTCAAAAAGGTTGTAGAAACTTTCAATCAAATACACTTGGTAGGTGTAAATCCTAATTTCACAACCTTTGTCAGCATTCTCTCTGCTTGTGCTAAAATGGGAGTGATGTAGAGGATAGAATGATGAACCCTTTAAACAACCCAAAATGAGCAAAATTGTAGAAGTGTTCCTAGTGACCCTTCTAGGTCCTGATGGGAAAAATCTACAAATAGTCAACTCTAGGAGGTTTCAAGGCTTCAATAGGTTTTTTTTAGTATATCTAACATGTTCCAAACATCACCTTCAAGTTTCAACACCTCTGAAGTAAAAATGCATAGCAAACCAAAATGTTGTCAATGACAATTTTCAATTTCTGTAATAGCAGCAAGGTAAATTGGTGAATATATTTTGTTTTTATCAAGTGACTCTCTAAAAAAAAACCTTTTCAAATACCCTTTATCCTTATATAAAACATATGTCAAGATTGGATGGGCTTCCTTTGGCAAAAATCAAAGTTTCTTCACAATGACCCTGTCTTTAACAATGGAACAACTAGTGCATTTACAAAGCAACATATAGCAATACTTAATGTATGGACTTCAAACTTTATATAGGCTCATCAAATGCCTTCAATTAGACAAATACATAATCAATTTCATTCTATGGGTTTCCCATCCCCAAAAACCCCAATTCATCCCTTATAAACCCTTGTTCCTAGGGTATCACCAATCTCACATGTGTAACGACTTCTTTGACTAATTCCAAGTGCAAACATCAATGTTTCAACATCATAACCATGAATCAAAACTCAAACACTGCCCTCCTTAAGGCAAATCTCTCTCTATAGGACTGTCCCTTCAATCCTTAACCCTTGTTTTCACCTTTTTATTGTTGGTGGCCACCAAATATTCTGGTTAGATATTCATTATAGAGTTAGAAGCATTTGTACATGTTAGAAGAGTGCCATTCCATGAAGAAACAGTGGAAATTTCATGGGATGAGCATGATTTAATGAAAAAAAAACTACAAAATAGCTTGAAAACTATCTGCTACAGCCAGGCAGTGAATAAAATTGAACAACAAACTCACTAAATGAATTCAAGACTCAATTATTATCATCAAAACATTTTTGGTAAGATAGCACAATACATTCCCAATCCAAAGATATGCAGAAAAAACAAGAATGCTTCAAATTGCTGTTCAAACCAAGCTTTTTCTATTCACTTTTCTAAGACAGTCCGTCCATTATATCTTCCAGTCCGTACAAATAGATATTTATAGACCTGGGCATGGTAACTACCCCTCTTAACCATCTCCAACTAGTTTCATTTGCTAATCCTTCTTAAAATTTGAATTATGGAGTTTCCTTCCAAAATGGCTCTATAGCCGTTAACATTCAAATTTCAAATTTTAAACTACTAAACTATGCTCTTAAAGATTTTATTGAATCTTCTGATTTATGTAATGACATGGTAAGGTTATGATAACTTATAGGACCCTATCCAATGTCTTTTCTACCCTAGGCAACCCTAAGATGCAATTACAACTTTTTTTCAACATAGAAATCCATCAGGACATTATGCAATTTCATGACTTCTAATGCCTCCATGTGCCATGATTGGTTGAAGGATTGCCCAATTGAATCCAGGAGATGCTCCATGACCTTTGTAATGCCTTGGATCTCCAATGTTCCTTTGACAAGCATATGATGCTCCTGCATCAATTTCACCACCTTTAAAGATGTTCTTGTCCCAAGAACCGTGTCTGGCATAAATTGCTTCTTTTCCTCCATATCTCTACATATGGTGCATAGGAATGAAACCTCCTAAGGTAAAGTGTCTCTTCTACTGATGTCCTACATGAAAAACATTCAAACATTTGTTAGAAATCATAACTCCTGCCCTTGGGGCAGTCACCATTACTGCCTTGGTTGTTTTCTTGACTGTCTGGACAGTCTTTATTTCTGCCTGTTTGGGGCAGTACCCCTGTTGTCCTTCCAACTACTGCTGCACCATCTTTTCATTTCCTCTGATAGGATAGTACCAATCCCCCACTAACACTCCTTCACCACCTTTAAATCCTATCCTTATCTCTGTCACAGAATTCAGAATTCTCTATCCTTTATTCTCCACTACTTGTTGTTCCAACTTTATGCTTTTCCCAGTTTGACCTGTATCCAATTCTTTGATTCTTCCTATGAGGAGAGATTCATTTCCCTTGCAAGGCAATGGTATCAGCTCAAACCTTTTTCCATTACTCCACACTTGGTAGATGTTAGTGAAGCAATCATGTAACACTTTCCTAGAAACTTGCCAAGATCTTCCTAGGATAAAAAGTATCATTAATAAAATTTGGCTTCACCATACAATCCTTTTTCATTCAATAACTTATGTCCTTTGTTTGCAGTAATGAGGATACATTATTACCTAAATTGATTGGTTTTAGAAAACCTCTTTTGGAGTGTCTTTATTTCTCATTCAACATATTGTCTCTATGTATCATGATCATCAAGAAGGCTTGTGTTTCACTATCACACATTGGTGTAGATTAGCATTTCTTGCATTCTTCCTTATGTGCTATTTCTTACTATCCTATTGTTGCTATTATAAGAATAGCTTTTCTCTTAATTGGATAGTGAATGCCTTGGGGTTGTATGCACAGGCTTTCCATGTCACTTTACCATAGCCTCTTGATTGGTTCTTCTTCTCCTCAACATCACTATTTGCTCCTAGACACCCATTGTTATGCATTTTTCCTTCCTCCATTGTCAAGTTGTTCACACCATGTGAAGATTCCCCATTTTATTGGCACATGCTCAAGTGAATAAGTTCTATTAAGGAAGGACTCTTTCTCAATTTCAATCCTAATGGAGTGCTTCCCTGCTTGGTTTTCAACATTCACTTTGTCTCCTCCATTGTTCATCTCCTGCTAGGAATAGACAACCAAACTTTGTCACTCACATATCACATTATTGAAGCAAAGTTGACACTTCAGAGAATTTGGCACTCAGAATAAGCAATACCCATCAAATGTTTGTCCTAAAAACTTATGAACATATCCTATTAACTTACCTGTTGAACCAGGTTCATATACTTGATACGTTTAGAACTTGAAATCTCTTATGAATCTACATAAGAGTTCTTCATGTGGGCTTAGATTTTCTTGTTACTGACTAGACATGAAAAGAAACTATTTGGCAATATATCTATGGTTGCCTGTGATGCATCAGGGAATGGCAATGGACCCTCTACTGAAGGCAATGATCAACAATCCTTTTGTCAATCTCAACACCTACCCACAGGGATAGACCTTATGCTTTGGTCTATCAACTTACTCACTTGGAAAATGAGTAAACAACAAATTATTTTAGTTCATCCACAAGACACCCTAGGCAAGATACATTCAACCTTCAATGGTTACTAACATGAGTTTGTCTCCATCCCAATCCTGCACCTCCAACTCAACACAAGCTTCACAAATCTAACAGCCTCATTAGGTATGGCACCCTTGAGATGAATAAGAGATGGGTACTTAGGCTAGGAACACCTTCAAGACACCAAATACTCTGTAATTACTTGATTTCCAAACACATACTCCAAGGTGAGTTGATGGATTAACAAGAAACACAAATTTAAGTGTTATAATGTGTACCTTTTAATGTTTTTAATTTTTATGTGATGCTTATGATGGATGTGATTATGATTATGATGTGATTATGCTCACGATAATTGAATTACATTTGTAGGAAACTAAACCCCTTTCAGGAGCATCTCGCACAGTCTCATGGATCAACAGGTATACATCAATACACCTTATAGATAGTCTATTTAATACACTTATCAAAAGTAAGATTGATGTCTTCTAAGATCTGTCCCATTTGCAGGTACCATTGAATAGGTATTTTTCAGAAGTGTCTTCCTCGAGTGAGGGAAATATAGGAATAGAAGAGGAAAGTGAGACATGCAGTTTATTTAGAACAGGGAGATTAACTAGAGGTCAAAGGACTAGAAGGAAATTCAATAAACACATGAAATTTTTCCTTGCTCAAGGGGGGTCATGTTCTTATGATGATGAAATGAAAGGAAACATCGAGGTGCCCTTGAGGTACCAACATCTACAGAAACATTGGGTACCCAAGGAACTTCCTCCAATAAACACTAATTTTTGTGTTAATGAGAGGATATATCGCATAGCACCATCATCATTACATGGTTTGGGCCTATTTTCTATGGATGGCATAAAGGTCTCTTACAACAAAGTTTCTGAATTGATGGAGTATGTTGGACCATGTTACGATTACAAAAGTTGGATGCATATTGTTCAATATAAAAAAAGAATGCGTAGGTATCCACTCTCGGAAAATTATATACAACAGCAAGACAATAATCAAAGTAAAAGTGTGGCTATATACATTGATGGAAGGCCAAAAGAAACAGGGAATATTGCAGGTTTTATAAATAGTACACGACCTGGGTCAACTATAAAGCAACCCAATTGCATATTTGAGGCGCGCGAGGGAAATCATATATTCATCTTTGCAATAAAGTCAATACATGCAGGGGAAGAGCTTCTTATTGATTACAATTTGAACCGCATAGATACAAATGAGGCTACTATCATGGGGGTGGTACATACTATTAAACCAACTTCTAATCAATGACTCCAACATACCATTTAGTTATTAAATTTTTGGCTAACATTTTTATACTTGATCATTGACACAGGGGCACAATATGGAGCAACTGTCCGAAGGGGATGGTGATGATATTCCCAGCTTATCTACACATGAGTAGGTAAAACTCATTGTAATTGTGCAAACTAGATAGAAGCAAAATGTTATTTTTTTAATGTTGTTTTCTTCATTGTTTTGGAGTAATTTTGATAATACTGATACTATTGTTGTCACAGAGGGCCGGTGGTCAGAGAGAGGGAAAGCAACCTGCAGTCCCTCAGGAGTCCCCCCTTGAGGAGGACCCTTTTTTTATTGATTTAGCAGAGACTGATGACCCGATCGGTTCCATTAAAAAGCTGCTAAAGAAAATTGGAAAAGAACTTTTACGTTTGGCATCCATACAGCCTCAGACTCAGGAAATAAAAGAGAGGGGAGCTGACTTGTCGCGCACTTCTAAAAACTTAAAAGTAAGTATTAATGAAATTTTTAATTATAACAAGAGTTCAATAATGGTTTTTATGTTATTCTCTTTTATGGCATTAATTAAAATATGGATGCGTTGTCTTTATAGAGTTATTTGCATAATTTTGAACCCCATTCCCATGATGAGGGTACTACAGGTGGTTCAGGTAGATCGCATGTTCCATTCCCCACTTGTGTTTTCCACTGAATATATATAGGAATGATCATAATCATTGACAATACATGCTCAAACAATCCTTTTTTTTAATGCTCTAACAATCTTGTCCATGCTAGTCCACGTGTTCTATATTTATGCATGATCTAACAATTTTATTCTTCAACTCCTTTCCATGATGCTATGACAATGCCGCCTGCATCTAGGACAACCACAAATGTCTTTCCAACTGCTATGTCAGCAACACGCAGCCTATAGGCATCAACTGTTGCACCATATATTGGTACACAAATCCCTCTTTTTCTCTCTTTTTTTATGTGTTTAAGTGTTATGTGTTTACGATGTAGATCCCTTGATTGTGTTTGTGCCATGGGTGCTCTGCACCAATTTATTTCCCTTGAAGTATTATTTCTTGGAGGCATTTGATAATGGTTTTCATTTTTTGCAATAGGAGATGCAACAAGTCCCGATGCAACATCATTTCCTGGATGTTCCCATGTTCCTAGTATGGGAATGATGAAGGCATTCCCTTAAAAGTAGCCAAAGTTCCAGGTACTTTAAAGTTATTATTATTCTATAGTGATATAATAGTAATTTAGTTTTTGATCACTCTTCATCGACTAATGATCCCATGATTGTTTTGTAGGGAATGATGTTTTCTAGCAAAAACTTGGTGACGAGTGTTTGTGGATATTCGAGCCCACCCTACGTACATGGTGGAACATCATATCCTAACTAAAACCCCAAACCACTATTTTGATTTCATATCATTGCTAGAATAGTTCTCCTTTTCATCCATTTCTTGAACTATATTAAAGGTAGCTTCACTTCATTTATGAGTCTAACATGTTTTTTTTTACTTAAAAGGTGGAATAACCAAGAAAAAAAGTTGAAGGATGATCTTGTAGAGAGTATGACCGAGCTTTTTGGACCTCGTGCATTCGAGAGAAACAGGCTCCTTGAAAGAGTTGGTTTATGTTTGAAGTATATTAGGGACCAGTATAGGAAAAATTTATAGGTTAACCCCAGGCACGAGTGTCCGCCCTATGTTCCTGAGGCTGAGTGGTAGGCTCTGATTTTGGATGGAAAGTATAAAGCTGACATGAAAAAAGGAATTACACCAGTAGAGAGTAGAGCAAGGTATGTGATACTGTTGAGAATGTAATTATGTACTAATTAACCTCTATATTTATATGATCTAACATATTTCAAACTTTTCATAGATTGCCTGACACATCAAAGGCAACAAAGGCAAGACTAGAAAAGCATGGGACACACAAGCTCGGCTCTGGTGGTTTTACAAAACTTCAAGCACGAGTTGTAAGTATTAGTAAATGAAAAATTGTATCAAATTTTTTATATATTGCAAGGAATTTTTTTTTGATGAAACAATGCAAGTAAAATTCACCATACCAAGAAAAAATGTAGGGCTCAAAGTTCAATAGATGCCTCACAGAAGAGGACAAGAGAATTGGCTTCCAACAAGGCTATAGAGCCATGGCTGAATGGCTACGAGCTGAAATCAATGCACAAGGTTCTAATAATGATGCATCTGAGCCATAGGTAAATAAGCTAAATGAAATTTATTTCAAATTGAATACTTTACCAATTAGTCTATTTGATGTTAAGTTCCAATATAAAGTGAGTATATCTATTTTAAGAAAGCAATGATAACAATGCATAGGATATTAGAATGTAGCCTGACAATCCTTCTACACAATCTGTGCATGATGAAGGTTCACATGATGTGCATCCTAGTGGTGGAGGTATACATTTTCTATTAAATTTTTTATATGTAATTGCAATTGGTGTTTGGATTAATTTAACATTTTGTATAGCAGTTGTAGAGGATCGAGGGGTCAATGTTCATGAGCATGTTGAGGTTGAGTCCAGACAAAATGATGTGGCCAGATCAGGTAAAGAGCACCATAGTTATGTTCTTTAAAATAATTAAATACTTGTAACAATTATAATAAAATATTTTTAATTTAACTCTTTTATTTGTTATTGCAGAGGACCCCCCTTTGCAGCAGCATAGGAATTTGAGATCATCAAGAACAGAGAACAAAACAACTGATGAGGGGGGAATTGATGATAACATTGATGCTCCTCTTAGAGCTTACATAGAAAAAAAAATAGAAAGAAAAAAAAGAAATGATTGTCATCTACATACCTTAATTGATAATGACTGAATTTTATGTCTCAATAAATTTAATTATGTGCTAATGAATGTTCATGAATTATGTGTTAATGTAGAATATTGATGAATGTTGCGTGTTAATGAATCTAATGTGTTAATGAATGTTATCATGTGATATTGATTGAATGTTACATTTTATTAATGGTTGAAAGAATGAATGAATGTTAGATGTTAACAGGGAATGTAGAGTGATGTTAGGGGGAGGGGGGGTGGGGCCAAATGAGCTTCCACCTTCACCTGGTTGGCCCTGTTTACTAGAGAATATCAAACTATTCTCGAAACAAAGTGAAGCTCAATAAGATACTAAATATTTCTCTATTTTGTCAAATTTATACTTTTCGAAGTCTTTTGAAGATTTGTATCTGATAGTACTCTAATACCCTATGACTACTCTAAATTTCTTGGTACATCTTCTTGTAGGTAATTCTTCATAGACTCAGAGTAGAGTTTGAGGTAGAGGAACGGAGGGAAAAATCTTTTTCCAGGTAATTCTTCATAGACTCTTCATTATTATTGTATGTAAGGAAACCCGACACATTCATTTCCTTCATCTTTACCACATTTGTACCCTCCATTTGAATGGATTCAGTCTCATATCAGGAGGAAATGGTGAAATAACCATCATAACAATAGTAATATAGAGCAAGTTTAATTGGTCTTTTCATATGTCTATCTTGTGCATTTAGAGATCATGGCACGTCATGAGGCCATATTTCTTTGAGCAATTCAGTCAAACAGTTCACACGCAGTGTCTATGGTTCTACATTCCTTTACAGAAATTTTGTCAAAGTTCACGAGCTAAGCCTAGGGTTCCACATTCCACTGCATACAAATCTGCCAGAGCATTTCCAATTTCTAACTATACTTCACTTACAACCTTAAAATAAATATACCCATTATATTAATAGTTTATTAATTTAGGAAGAGTGATTTTGGCTAGGTGAGCAGATACAAAATTGTTGAGGGAATGGCAGTGCTGTCTGCACCATGATTGTAATCCAATTCAATGCGTATATTTTGATATAGGAAATAAAACCTTTAGTTGAGCTCAAATATTTCTTTATAAAAGATGGTTGCTTTAAAGATGAATAAAATAATTATAGATTCCTCCATGTTCTATACTTCTTTATCCATTAAAATATTGTGTGTGCTAAAAACATGATTCACAAATTAATGTCTCAAAGGTCATTGCTTAAAATTATTCCGTGCTAAAAACAAAACATTCATTTGATATCATGGATTTATAAAGCCTAAATGTTTATTACACATATTTTGACCAAATGTTAATTATAGAGTTCTATTGATAAACAGTCATGTAATGGATGTTTTTTATACCAGCACTAAGTTGACATACAAGCTTATTTAGGGTTTGCTGTACTTTTACTTCATTGCAGGTTATGTAGCTCAGCAGTTCACTGACCTCATATGACATACAATTGCAATGCCCTATTGAGTATCTGGTATGTCTATAGATGTCTCTCTTTGCATTATTTTGTTGTAGCATTCCATTGTTTATTGACTTTCAAATATTTTATGGAACTTACACTAGTAAGGGCAAAGTATTAATTAACCGATCTTTATTGTTTATGTATTTTATCAAGTACTGAAGTTTGTTTACCATATGGAATTTAGTAATTTTAATTCAAGGTGTAATATTATTTTGGATTCCTTGTTTTTGGGAACATTTGTTGGTTTTATTCATTTTCTTTAATATTTAAAATGGAGTAGAGGGATACAATTTTCTTCAGCATCAAGTTTCATAGAATTTATAGTATTAAAATTTTAAGAATGTTTAAAATTTTATTGAGTGGGTGCTATTGTCATACATAGAAAAAAAAAGTGATTGTTTCTTGTGTGTACCATTCCTTTAGACTTGACTAGAATCTGCTATATTATTAATAGTCTGTTATGATTCTTAATAAGAATAATATGAAATGATATTTCAGTTCATCTTTTAAGCTATTTCCAATTCAAGAATTATATTCAGTAGGGATATAACTAGGATTGTGAATTTATTTTCGCTAGATTAGTAACCTTCCTACAATGCCATGGATGTTGTCAAGACATGAAACCCCATGTAATACAAGTCTTCCCTAGAGATTCTATTCACATGTAAAATAGCTACCCCTCATGTTTAAAAAAAATTTGTTTCAAGCATTATGGGATCATCCTATTCAGTTACAAATGATTAGAGTATAGTTATGAACAAGAAGAGCCAAATCATGTCTAAGATACAAAGATAAACTCTTGTCCTGGTACAGATCCAAATTTTGTATGGACTATTTTTTTCTAGTTGCCTTGGTTTTTTCAATGTTTTCAAAAGGGAAAATTCACAATTGGGGAAATTTACCCGATATTGTTTGGCAGTGCACCTATATTGAAGTAAGTTCTAACCATTTTATCTCTGTTTCCACCATTTGATATGGCAGTTCTAACCATTTTAACTCTGTTTCCACTAACACTTGTCATCTTTAGATGATAAAAGAAAGAGCTTTAAGTCTTGCAAAAACATTACTAAATTCAGAGGCAGCGAGAAGCTTAGTGACAAACGTAGCATGTGTTCGGTTAGGTATTCATGTGAGCACAAAAGAAAGACCAGTCAAGTTGCTCAATCAATTCACTCCCAATAGGCCTACTACTAAGAAATATGTAATTCAACAGCAAATATGCTAACTAGATAGGACCACATTAATAACATCTTAAATTCATTTATGTTGTCCATAAACACTTACATTTTAATTGAACCGTCACGCTTTATCAAATTTATTTTTTACTCTTAACTAATCAAAGATTACCATTCATAAAGATTGATAAATAGTCAACAGAGCATGATTATTCTACAAGAAATGCCTTTGTTTTGGGTAGGTTCCCATCTGTCAAGACTGGAAAACTACAGGTAGGCTTATTTTGCTGTGAGTTTCAGCAGTGGAACGGTAGTGAGAATATTTGAAGACATCAAGGATGTAGAGTAGTATTCAAACATCCAAATATTGTTGCAAGTAAAATATTGTTAAACAAGTCACCTTACTAGTTTTATAAGAAAATAATAACACCCATATACACATATCTTCTCCTTGATAATCTGCATATAAAGAATCACCTTGATAATGTGCATTTAAAGAATCACCTGTTAAGATAAAGTAAGCAATTGAACTTTTAATGAGGAATGAACCCCAATATTCATTAAAATAAAGCTACATAACACATACACCATAATTATTAGCATTAAAATAAATATTTAATTTTCATTAAATTAAAAATTAGTTCATACATATTTCTTATACAAATAATGATATTATAGGGCCTACATTTATTTCCCCTATTCTTTTAGAATTCAAGCACCTTCAACCTTCCTTGGTAATGGAT
This sequence comes from Chamaecyparis obtusa, assembly GCA_027943335.1. Classification (NCBI taxonomy): domain Eukaryota; kingdom Viridiplantae; phylum Streptophyta; class Pinopsida; order Cupressales; family Cupressaceae; genus Chamaecyparis; species Chamaecyparis obtusa. Next base: position 433,916 of record BSBK01002041.1, on the reverse strand, counting down.
GCCTCCACGTATGTTAGGCTCCCAAATGAAAATATAAATTATCAAAAATAGTACAATTCTTATCCTTTATAAAATATTCTTCCTATCATCTAACCATAGCTTCTCATTTAGATAAATTATTATATCTTGTTCTCATCTATGTAGCTTTCACTCATCTATCCTTTTTCTACCTTCATCTACTACTCTATATGTTCACCCTCAGTGTTCCTATATGATAAAATGTTGTCCAAAAAATTTATTTGACACACTTGTGTCATATTTTTGATTATGTTAAACAAAAAATTGTTTGTATTCTAGTCAATGATGCCTTCATGGGATTCTTATGATATTCTAGATTATTTAGGAAAGATAGTTATTTTTACCTCTTTTCTTGTGCATTCTTATGGTAGAGGCATTAGGTATGTGTATAAGTAAAAATTAAGAGAATGAAGATAAAAGGATTTTATTTTCATAATGGAAATGAATCTAGTTTTTCATTTCAATTTTTGTGACACAATTTTTTGGGGGAAATTTCAATTATAAGTATTCATTGGTATGGTTATCAAATATATTATCAGTATTATGGTTATGAAGAAAGTATGTGAGATTTTTAGAGGATATTGTGAATATATTTTCTAATAAGTGACTAGTTTTTCTGTGTTATAAATGTTTTGATGAAATCCGTCTGAAGCTATCATCTTTGAATGGGAAATATTTGAGCCTTCCACACTATGCACACTTACAATTAAAACCAACAATCTGAGAATAGATATATACATAATCACCCTTATATGTATGAGATGTAGCATCATAAATATGAAAGTTAAAATTAAACAAATAGTTTGAGAGAGCATTTATTTTCACATATAAACCTTTAAAGCTAATATTAAAACATTACCTGAGATAGTACTTGCAAAAGCACTATCATCCTTCTTTCCATCAAAATACTCTTGCACTTTCTTCAACCAATCAGGATCTTCAATAACTCTGCCTGGTGTCGGAGAAGCAAACACTTTGTTACCTCACACACTGAGAGTAATTGAAGTTTGGCCATAAAATTTGGACCTTTTTAAAGTTTGATACGGAGCAATGATAGAGTTATACACCTTCACTCCACAGATATACTTCTTCCCTAGCATTGTCTTGCTCTTCAGCCACTCCCACCCTTTCAATGCTTCCAGTAATTCCCTAAAGTAGAAACTCTCATCTTTAAAGTGCCCCAGCCAAGGCATTGCTGCACAGCTATTTTTTTTAAAAATTTTATGTTGAATCTGTCACAATTGTGACTCTGACCTCCATAATTACGACGGGGTCACTGTATTGGTGACACCCAAATGTCATCGCAGTTGCTTGGGCATTTGTTGCCATTACGACATATATGCATAGAATTATGATGGATTTGCTGTATTAGCGATGCCCAAATGCCATTGTAGTTTTGGTGGGTGTACATCACACTTGTGATAGTTACACATAGAATTATGATGGATTTCCTGTATTGGCGATGCCCCAAATACCATCACAATATTGAGCAAGTGCACTATAAGTACTATGGTATTCATCGCCATTGCGATGCTAATATAAGGAATTGTAACAGGGTTGATGTCACAATGAAGGGGCTGCATAGTGATGGATTGAAGTTGTAATTGCGATGGAAAAGGAAAGACATCATATTTTGTGACTAAAAAATAGCGATACCTATTACTGTCACAATTGCAACACATGGTTATCTCAATTGCAACAGATAGCCATCGCAAATCGATGCCAAATTTATTAGTGTGTGATAGTTGTATATTGTGATAGCGGTGAAAGTTGTTGATGCGAAGTTATAAGTAGTACCATATTGTAATCAATAAACATTTGTATTACTTGTTTGGGCAGTGAGCTCATCTGGTAATCAGGTTTTGTATCTACAACTCCTAATAGGGTTAAGGCTTCTAACAAGGCCTATAGTCCCTTAACCAAGTTTGATACGCTATATGTTTGTAATAGACTCCTAACAGGGTCAACATCCTTAACAGGATACTTTTGATTATGGATCTTTGTGGGTACCATCCCCACTGGGGTTTTCCCTTGGCCAGGGTTTCCTTGAGAACATATCATGTGTTATGAGTTCTTTACAGTAACTACTATGTATGCTATTTAGTCTCTTATGCTTTAAAGTAATCTATTATATCCATAAATGGGCAAAAGTAAAAGTTTGTGAAATACTGATTCACCCCCCGCCCCTCTCAATATTTCCTATTTCTAACACCATCTTATGCTTCCTATCCTCCAGGGTGTTTATGAAAAATAGAGTGCTTTTAGACCAATTAATTAGCTGACCAGTACATTTAGTGTAGAGATTTAGAGCAGATTTGAAGGCTTTGGCTTCCCTTATCATAGAGGTGCCCATCGTGATGGTGTCATCCAAAAACTAAGCATGAGAGAAAATTAAAGGTCTAGAGGAGGGTCTGAGAACCAGAATGACACCTTTAGAAACCAATAATTGAAAGTACCTCCCCATGCTTTTAGGCAGCAAAGTAAACAAGATTGGAGAGATAGGGTCTCCCTATCTAAGACCTCTAGAGCTTTTGAAGAACTTGGTGGGAGATCCATTGATAAGAGTAGAAAAGGTGGTAGTAGATATCAATTGATAGATAATTTGGATGACCCTTTCACTAAAACCAAACTATTTTAGAATCAGACACAAAAAGTTCCAATTAACCCAGTCGTAGGCTTTAGCCAAATCAAGTTTAAGGATAAAATCTTGTTTGTTTCCCTTCATAGCTGAGTGGATATTCTCATGTACCCACACCACCAAGTCTAGAATCTACCTTCCTGGAACAAAACCATTCTATTGATGAGCAATCAGAAAAGGCAAAATAATTAGAATCTTGGAGGTCAAAATTTTAGAAAAGATCTTATAGAAGGAGTTACATAAGCTAATAGGCTGAAATTGGTCAAATGAGTGAGCCCTAGAAATCTTAGGAACTAAGGCTAAGAAAGTTCCATTGATTTCTTTGAGAAGATGCCTGCAACCAAAAAACTCCTTCACAGCATTAGAAACACCCTTCTCCATAATGAACCAGAATTTTTGAAAGAAAAACATAGGGAAGCTATCCAGGCCAGAAGCCTTATCTCCTTCAAAAGAAAAGACAGCATCCCTGATCTCCTTATTAGAAGGAATCACCTGAAGAGCCCTGTTTTGATCTGTGTTAACAATTCTAGGAATTGGATCCAATAATTGATCTTGACAACCTCTATCCAGAGTACCATCAGCCGTAAGAAGGGTAGCAAAATAGTTAACAGCAGTTGTCTTCATTTCATCTTCTTTATGGATCTCAGTCCTATCCATAGCAATTTTAGCTATTCGATTAGTAGCCTTGTGTTTGAGAGTAGTAAGGTGGGAAAACTTAGTGTTTCTATCCCCTTCCTTAAGCCAAACCACCCTAGATCTCTGATGCCAATAAGTCTCCTCTTTAGATATCAAATTTTGGTAGTTGACAAGAGCCTTTTGTTCCTCAACCTTAAGAGAATCTGAGAGGCCATGAGTCTGAATATTATCCTGAATAGTAGCAAGGTCAGCTTTAGCCTTATTCTTTTGTTTAAAGATGTCTCCAAAAACTTCTCTATTCCATATTTTAACTTTTTCCTTTATGTTTCTAAGTTTTCTAGTAACTTTGAATATAGCAATGCCTTCCATCTAAATGTTCCACCATTCTGAAATACATTTCTCAAAATTAGGATGGCTTAACCACATCTTCTCAAATCTAAAAGGAAAATTTTTAGGAGTAGTAATCAGGTTGATCTCCAGTAGTAAAGGATGATCATCAGAACCAACTTTCAAGAAAGAGGTCAATGTATAGCTATATTTAGATATCCAATCATGGGATATAAGAGCTCTATCTAGCTTACTTTAAATATTTTGAGGGCCCGCACGCTGATTAGACTAGGTAAATTTCAAACCTTGGAGGTCAAGGTCAATCAAACCTTCATCATTAATAAAGTTAAACAAATCTACTCTACTATCATCTTGAGATAGGATACCTCCATAATTTTCACTATCCATAAGAGGGGTGTTGAAACCCCCCATAAGAAGCCAACTTTCATTCTTGAAGTTATTCCTTTTATCTGAGATTTTCTTCCAAAAATTAGCCCTATTAACTTTAGCATTAGGAGCATAAATATTAGTGATAATCCAGCTAAAATTATCTCTAATATTCATCAATCTGACAGATATCAAGTTGGGGTCTTTAGCAACAATCACCCCATTAATAGTCTTTTGGTTCCAGAAAATAGCAGTGCCCCCAGAAGCCCTAGCCGAACTAGAACTACTAACACCAAACTTCTGAAAAAACCTAAGTTTTTCAACTTTTTCCTTACTCATTTTTGTTTCCTGAATAAGAAGAATATCAGGTTTATAATATCTAACCACATTTCTAAGAATGTCTTGTTTATGGGGTGCATTCAACCCCCTTATATTTCAAGAGATTATCTTCATAATTTATTTAGGGAAAAGGCCTCTAGTATGGTCCTCTATTTACCATCTACAATGTTTTGCCAACTTTCTTGCTCTCTACCAACTTTAGCTTGTTTTCTTCTTGGTCCAACCTTTGCTTTCCCAACATCACTTTTTTGGCTTCTAGTCTTAATTCCTTTAGTAGATGTTGGTGATTGACCTCCTTTAGGTTTCTTTTTGGAGCTCTTCCCAACCTCCTTAATCTTAATTTGAGCATTGGCTTTAAGACAATCTGGGGATTTTGTTCTGTTATTACCACTCACTTCTTGATTGGAATCATTCTCAGCTAAGGAATCCAGAACCACCACTTGGCTAAGATCATCAATGTTTTCAATATTCTCCTTAACATTTTTAGGAGCCATAGGGTTTTCCCCACTTCTATCAGTTTTAGGCTAGGAGGGAAGGATAGCATTTCCTTGTAGGACCACCTCCTCTACAACTAGCAAGCTATCCTCCTCCATTTGGGGTAAAGAGATCTCTCCCCCTTGATTAATCTCTTCCAATACAAAGTTAGCATCCAACAAAGGAGAAAATTTGTTTTCCTCAAAAAACTTTTCCAAGTTGTCATCGGCATATAATATTTGACTATTACCTTTTGTCTGAGCCTTTTCCAAGGTACCAGAATCCTTACCTTCCAAGTTACTCCCTTTGTCATCTTTTTTAGTTCTATGCTCATTCACAACCAAACTTGGCTCAGGTGTCTTTGAAGGCTTCAAAGGTAACATTGAGGAATCCTTAGAAGAATTTTTGGGTTTCCAAATAGCATTAGTTGAATCTTTCTTCTTAGCAATAGGTTCTTCCTCTTTTTTCTTATGAACTTTCAAAGGACACTTTTTAGACCAATGGCTAGATTTCTTACAAATAAACCAAGCAAATAGAACAGATTCATACTCAATCGCTTGTTTCCAAACTCCCATTTTAGAAACCAAATCTATAGAGGTAGGTAGATCAGTAGATTTACTTACTTTGACACAAATTCTAGCAAAGACAAGCCTCGATCTTGAAGCTGTAGCTAGATCTAGAGAGAGGAGCTCCCCATAAACCCTCGCAACTCCTTTGAAGACACATTCATTCCAATATTCTAAGGGAAGCCCCGAGAGTCTCACCCAGACAAGGGGCCCATTCTAGGAAAGAATCACTCAAATCCATGTTAGGTTCCCATTTTCACAAAGCCAAGGATGACTTACCCATAACCCAGGGTCCTCCACATAGAGCCTTAGTCATGTCTTAATCATTGGCGAAGGAGAATGAGAAGAATCCTTTTGTATGGCTGCTATGTCCACTTTCCCTTTTAGAAACCATCTTCTTTGGATGAACCATTGAACACAGTCTATATTTGGTCTTACCCCAACATATTTTCCAACCAGCATAAGGTCCATTCATGATACAGAGTGATCAATCATCATATCGGGGATAAAGATGGAAAAATATCCCTTAGCAAAATCAGATATATTGTTAGCTTCAAGAAGGGAAGATTTTCCAGAAGACTTCTTGCCAAATAGAATTTTCAGCTATGTGTTGATGTGTATGTACTTTTTTTATTATCATCCCTGCCTTGACCATTTGGGCTCATGTTGTATTGATTTTTACTTCATATTCTATAGAGGAGAGTATGAAATTGACTTTTATGTTTGATCCAAGGGATCATGTGTATATATTCTTTTGTGAACACTTTGAGAGTGTTCTGTGATATTATGGTTATGTGAGAACCAGTGTGTTCCTATTATTTTGTGGAGTAGTCCTGAGGGACATTATTATCATCTTGCGATCTATGTGAGATCTATGAGCCTAGGGTAGTTTACCTAGATATGTAGTAGGAGGTGGCTTGCAATAATCATCCGAGCCCACAAGTGGCTACCAGGATCACTTATTGTTAAGTATCTTAATCAAGTGATAACATAATATAACATTGAGAGATTTTAAAATGAACCTAACAAGATAAGTTTCCTCGTCCTGGCTTAGTGCTACTATAGACTAAGGTGGGAATGGAGAATATTACTAGCCCCCTTTTAAGGGATGAGTTGGCATAGTCGATGGCTTCATCAGTTTGAGAATTCATTGACATAGTGTATGGTCACTTAGGTGCCAAGATCCAGAGAGATTACCAGGATGAGACTCAAGGGCTAGATGTACATGATGACACCTTACTATGCATAGTCTAGTTATCCTACATGTGTCAGTTGCCTTTGGATTAGTGAGTCTTTCATGGCATTATTACTTTTTCACCTTGAGTTAGAGAGCTTTCAAGACCATTTCCTTTGCTTGTTCTATTTTGTTTGTCATCCGAATGGGATCTATTGTTATCTCCTCAACACGGTGGGAGTGGACCATTTAGGTTCACAAGGTCGGGTGGTAGTGATTCTTTTACCATTTGAGATTCTGACGTTCATGTACTAGTGTTGGATGATCCTTGTTGTGGTTATTCTTTCTTGTCCTTCTTTGATGGAGTTGTACTCTCTTCTTCTTCTTTGTGATTCATTGTACCAATGTTTCAAAGTTATCATGTGTTCTTCTTTTCAGTTATTGTATTACATACCCTGTGACATGTGCAGTGGATGTAGATTAATGGTTACCTTATGGTACCAGATGTATTTATATTGTCTTTTAGGTGATGTGAGTTTTATCCTTCATTGGTTTATATGAGTTTTGTAATTGTGCCTAAGCTTATCTAATTAATTATTTCTAATGTAATCATCGTCAAGGAACCCTTGAGAGTTGTAACCTATGTTGATTGTCTATATTCATGTGAGTAAATAGTAATTGCTTATGCATTGATGTATATCTTGTATGTCAAACTTTTTTTAAAAAAAATTTTTGCAAACTTAAATGCATGTTTAGGTTAAGTTCTCCTAGGTTCCCTAGCTAGGCATTACACTTGGTATTAGAGCATCGGGTTCTACACTGGGAACTCTGGGAAGTTGTGTGCCCATTAGATGTTGATTTTGTGTATCTTTTGTGTTTAGGTACCTTCTCTAATGTGTCTAGGGTAAAATACCTTTGGATGTCATGAAGTGATTACTCCTTTGAGCATGGCTATCCCTAGTCACCTTGTTATGTGGATATGTTATGATTGATGATTTATTTTTGGTTGATTTATGAATTGTTCATGATGTGTGGGGGCTAGCATTGAATTTTTGAACTTTCTAATGATTGGATTAGTCACCTAAATCTCTTTTTGCTATCTATTTTGTGACACTAGTCACACTTAATTTATTGTTGAAAATTGAGTGCTCTTATGATTTAATGTTGGACTTGCGATTCCCCCACTTGGGTTTTACCTTCTTCAATTTTATGGTGGCTACTTCAAAATGTTTGTTACTATTGGCCTTGTTATGTGTTAAGTGTTGTTTCTATCATGTTCATCATGAACCCCTGATAGTATGTATAAGGGAGGACATCGTGGAGATGGTACTATGCTATTTTGTGTGAGATTAGAATCATTATGTATCTTGTATGTTTGCATAAGTATTGCATTAACTAGATAGATTTTCATGAACTCCTCAATATTATTATTTGTTATAGTTATGAAAGTGTTCTTTATACGATAGAACTTAGATATTTTCTATGATGATGAATGAATAAAGGTTTTGGTTTATTTCAATTGAAAATGAATGATTGATCAATGTGATTTTTAGTTGTTCCTAAACTAGATATTATATTGTTCTTAATGACTGCATATCATGTTCCTACCTTATGATTTGATTTCAAATGTTATGTTTTGGTTTTAGTAAATGATTTGTGTTTGGGGGATATGTATCCTCATCTATTTGTAGGCTTCCATGAGTAAGCCTAATCCTAGGGGGGTGGATGTAGTACCCCACCCCTAGTCCAATTTTATTAATGTTATGATTATTTTAGAATGATGGATTATATGTTAGGAAACCATTGATGATTATGATTTTTACTGATCTCATACTTGCATGTGTATGGTTGATGTGTTTGTTTTATATTTCTATTTGACGTACCGGATGTGGTTGAGGGACAGAGTTGTAGTTACTTACTTGGAGGATCCACATGATCAACCGATCCCTGCCATTGTCTGTTATATATTTATATATGTTTGTACATGTGGGTGTTGTATGTAGGTCCGCAGGTACCAGGCATCGACTTCCCTGAATTGTCAGGATGAGCATGCCCTATCGCAATGTCTCAAATGGTAAGCGAGGGGAGATAACACAGATCCAAAACCCTAACCTAAGCCTAATTGACCTAGGATTGGACAAGTGTTAGTTTGACTACCCTACCCAAATTTGTCTAGTTGGCATGAATTTGTGGATCCCTTCTCCTTTGTTTGCTTGGTTTTATGTCATTTGATTTCAGTTGATTTATTACTTATGTGGGTGATTTTATATGATTATTAATGTTAGGATCATAGTTGAATTTAATGATTAATTATGCTTCTATGTGTAATTGAGAAATTAATCTAAAGTCAATTATCTAATTATTTGGAATTAATTAATTATTTAATTGAAATTAGATTTATTTATGCTTGAGTGTATTATTAAATAATTAAATATTTAATTGCATGTTCTAGGATGCTTTAAATATTTAATTTATTTAATATGTTTTTTAATTATTAACATGTGCTTAATTGAAAGTGATTTGAATTATGCTTACATATTTTATTAAATAATTAAATAATTGATTGCATGATTTTAGGATGCAGTAAGTATTTAATCTATTTAATAATGAATTTTAATTATAACATGTGCATAATTGGAAATTGAATTGCTTTCAAAAAGTAAACAACTTATTTTTAAAAGTCAAAGTTGAGTTGTGCAAAATAAAGATATTTTAATTAATTAATTAGGATTTTCTTTCAATTTTGGAGTTGGAGTTTGATTAGGAGTTAATTGTTGAGTCATCTCTGGGATTTGCATGAAATGGGGAATTCAATCCCTAATAGGGAAAAATGCATTCATTTGAGATTAGATAGGTTTTGGAGAAGATTTTTTTTTGGGGAGAGCTTGTGTGCTTTTGAATTTTTGAGATTTGTGGATTGTTGTGGTTGCTTGTTGGTTTGGATTCTTTGTGCATCTGGATCAGGTGCCTATTTTCTACTCAGTTTTCAAATCTGCAGGTTGAATCAATCTTCTGGGCAATTCTGGTTTTCAAATCTTCAAAGAGATTTTATTACAGTTTCTAGCATTGGATCTAAGGTAGGATCTGGAATTCTTGTTGTGTGCCTTTCGTTAGTTAGTTTGGTATAATTCTGTGTTTGAATAGATCTAAAATCTTTTCATTATATATGTATGAAATTTCTTGTTTTGGGTATGAGAGAAACCCTAGATCTGTTATTTTATATTTTTATGATGATTTGGCATTGTACCATTATGCTGGCAAAATTTTATCAAAAGTTTGTCTCTAGTTTGCTTGTAAAATGAAAAATCAATCCTAGGTTATAGTTAAAGTATAATGTTGTAGAAAACTAAATTGATCTTTGGTTGGAAATCAATTTTAGTAGGAAAAAAGCCCAACTTTGGTATAAAAGGATACTCTCTGTTTTAAAAATATACAATGATTTAATTGGGCCAGGAAAGTCAAATCATGAGGATTATAAAAAGAATATATATATATATATGTATACCTAACTTAGCTTGATAATAAGTATAGCTAAAAAAAAATGAAAAGAATTTAGTTTAAATTGCCCTACTATCTATCCTTTCTAGATTTATTTATATATATATACCTATATATATGTGTGTCTGTGTGTGTGTATTTTGCAATAGTAAAATAAAAATAAAAATAAAACAAAATGCATTTGTTGGTTTTTATATTGCAAGTTTTAATCTTTATACAAAAGAAGTTGCTTATAAAAAATTATAAAATTATTTGATGGAGGCGGGGGCCACCACCTTCCCCCACCTCCCCTTGGTTGTTGTGTAACCCTGCCGTAGCAGAAGGCACTGCTACAGTAGTAGGTACTGTCTTAGTAGTACCTAGCATCTGCGTGCCTTGGGTGCAGGGTATGGGGGGCGCGTGGGGCCCGCTCCCAATCCCTTTTGTTATTTAAAAAAAAGTTTTTTTTTTGTTTCAAAATTTAATTTGTTAATTATAAATGATATTTAACAATTTAAGTTTATTTTTAATTTATTTTTCTTAGATTATTTTAAAATTTTATTTAATTAATTTATCAAATTATTTTAATTAATTTGTTTATAAACTTAGTTTTTTAGTTAAAGTGTTTTCTAAATCAAGTGTAATGTTATATGAGATTTGTTTGTTGAGATGATAGACTACTTATATAATCTATTCATGGGATTTATTTATATCAATGTTTAATTTTTGATATATGCATATTGGGTATATTTATAATGTGTACACTTGTATATTTATATAGAAAACTTACTGTAGACTAAAGCGCATTTATTTTTATTTGATTTTCATCTTTATGAGATGAGTTTGCTTAATTAGCCTAATAATTCCTATATATTAGATTATGCTTTAGTTGTGTATATTAAAGTTAACTTTAGTTATTGTTCTACATTAGGATAGGCGTTTCTCTTATACATTGAAATTTGAATGATTGATTATTGTAGATTGATGTACACCTATTGTAATTGGGTGTTTTATTCTATTGAACTCATAGTACGTAAATAGGGTATATTCTTTCATTAAGGCATTGTTACAGTGCTTATTTTTAGTTTTTCTTAGCAGGTAAAAGCACAATCAAGTGTCACCTTTTAGGCTAACTTATCAGCACAATTGAATTTTAGTATTTCTAACTAAAAATTAATTTCAGTCAAACACATGGTCTAGCTAGATTGATTCTAGCTAAGTTAGATAAGTGCTATAACATTTCCAATTTAAAATGTCTATTAAATGCATGTTTTATACCACTTTGGGTCCGATTACCATAAAAATAAAATTATTTCAGACAAGTGGTGTTTCAATAACTCCTAATATTTTTAATGATATTATTGGAAATATAGATGGAGTAATTGAGAGGGGGGGTGAATCAGTTAACCACAAAAATATTACCACAGATCCCTTAGATGTCTTATTAAATCATTTTCTATTGTTACTCGGTAAACATACAAAGAAATGTTGTAACTTGGTTATTGCAGTGAGTATTAATTATAACTGTTCTTAAGTATTCATCAGTGATTAACATGCATGCATAAAGAAAATAACATGAACACAAGAGACACCAAATTTAACGTGGAAAGCCAATATGGGAAAAACCACCAATGTAACTAGTTACTATTTTTCACTATTCTGAAGTGATGCCCTCTTAGGAGCCAACCTGGTTAAAGGTTACAAAACACAATGTTAGGTGTGACCTTGTTAGAGGATTTAATCACCCTATTAGGAGTGGCCTTGTAAGAGGTCTTTGAAACAATTCAATAGAACTACCACCTTGTTAGAGGATTTACAAAATGGCTATTAAACCAACTCTATTAAGAGATTTTGAAATCACTGCTACAATGGTAAGAAAGTAACAATGAAGTGACTTGAATAATGATGCAACTAAATTGCTGATTACAGATCTCTATTCTATTTCACTAGATCCTTCCTGATCAAATATATCTCTGTTGCTCCTCAAGGATATCTAATCATCCTTCAAAATTCGCTCACACTTTCCTTCTTTTCCACTTGCACACTTTTTAATTCACAACTTGACCTTCTATATATATACCATTTGGATTGTCCATTTAGATTGTCAAGTCGGCACTAATAATCATTACAAACATTACTAATCATTACAATAGTCAGCTGGAATAAACAAACTTTATTTCTTAAATTAACAAAATCCTTTACTGGGCTGACCTTGCTCGGTAAACACTAATCCGAAAAGATTTCCTTTGGTGACTGAGAGAACTCGATAAGCACTGCAAATTCTGCAACATCCTTTGGAGACCAAGTGAACTCAGTAAACACTAACTTTCCTTCCATACTTTCCTTTGACACCTGAAAGATCTCGGTAGACACTGAAAACCGCCTGCTGACCAACTGAGCTCGGTAAATACTTGGAACTGCTTTGCTGACTGACTGAGCTTGATAATTGATATGATATTTTTGTGACATCAAAGACAACACACAATTAATCCAACAATCTCCTTCAAACAATTGTATCCAATAATTTTTTTAAAATAAAAAAGTACCCTTTTGGAGAGATCAAAGTCAAGAATATCCTCATATAGACTTTATAGTGTTTTAATTAGACATAGTTTATTGTAATTAAAAAATATTGCAAGTAGGTATTTTACCAATCAAGGAGATGTTGAATCGGAGAAAGAAAAAAATAGTAAATCATATTAAATAAATTTGAAAAATAGATGGTGCACTAGAGGAGAGAGTCCTCTTCAAGAATATATATTTCTTTTTTTGATTGGGATAGATTTGTTATGAAAAATATGTTGCGAGATGAAAACTATCGAATTCAGTGAGTTGGAATTTGAATTATTATTAAAGAGAAAATATAGATCACAAACCAATTTTTATTTCTTAATGCACTAGCTATATATGTCATCTATGACATATTTTTAAATTAGAGGGAAAAATGTTTATTTACATATAATGTTTTGGTGGGAACTAGACCCCTAACTTTCAACATTTTTCAACAACTAAAAATTTGTCTTTAAAAATTAAAAAAGCATATCAATTCTTATTCAAAATTTCATCCATTTTATCACATTTAATTAGTTTATATCATCTTCAAATTCCAAACATAAATATCATTTGTATACTGTTGAAGTTGAACAACTTTGATTTTGTTAGCCTTTTCCTTTGTAAAAGGGTGACAACTTATTGTACTTTTACCCTAGCTGATTCATTTAATCCTAGAACTTAGATTTAGATGTGCTTAAAATGGAATTTAAAATGCTTATGAAGTTGTTCTTAGTTATCTGTGATACAAATATGTCTTCTTCGTGCCTGGAGTGTTATCTTTTGCTTCTTGTGTTTGGGCATTAGATGACTTAAGGGGAAGACAAAGGCCGGGGTATTTGTCAAATGATTCTATTTTCAAGTATGTGTTGATGTCTATGTACTTTTCTAATTATCATCCCTGCCTTGACCATTTGGGCTCATGTTGTATTGATTTTTACTTCATATTTGATAGAGGAGAGTATGATATTGATTTTTATGTCCGATCCAAGGGATCATGTGTATATATTCTTTTGTGAACACTTTGAGAGTGTTTTGTGACATTATGGTTATGTGAGAACCAGTGTGTTCCTATTATTTTGCGGAGAAGTCCCGAGGGACATTATTATCATCTTGTGATCTATGTGAGATCTGTGAGCCCACGGTAGTTTACCTAGATATGCAATAGGAGGTGGCTTGCAATAAGCATCGGGGCCCACAAGTGGTTGCTAGGATCACTTATTGTTAAGTATCTTAATCAAGTGATAACATAATATAACATTGAGAGATTTTAAAATGAACCTAACAAGATAAGTTTCCTCACCTTGGCTTAGTGCTAGTACAAGCTAAGGTGGGAATGGAGAAGATGACTAGCCCCCTTTTAGGGGATGAGTTGGCATAGTCGATGGCTTCATTAGTTTGAGAAGTCATTGACACTGTGTATGATCACTTGGGTGCCAAGATCCAGAGAGATTACCAGGATGAGACACAAGGGTTAGACATACATGATGACACCTTCCTATGCATAGTCTAGTTATCCTACATGTGTCGGTTGCCTCTGGATTAGTGAGTCTTTCATGGCATTATTACTTTTTCACCTTGAGTTAGAGAGCTTTCAGGATCCTTTCCTTTTCTTGTTCTATTTTGTTTGTTATCCGAGTGGGATCTGTTGTTATCCCCTCAGCACGGTGGGAGTGGACCATTTAGGTTCATGAGGCTAGGTGGTAGTGATTCTTTTACCATTTGAGATTTTGATGTTCATGTACTAGTGCTGGATGATCCTTGTTCCGGTTGATCCTTCGTGTCCTTCTTTGATTCATTGTATCAATGTTTCAGAGTTATCATGTGTTCTTTTTGGTTATTGTATTACATACCCTACGACATGTGTAGTGGATGTAGATTTATGGTTACCTTATGGTTCCAAATGTATTTATATTGTCTTTTAGGTGATGTGAGTTTTATCCTTCATTGGTTTATATGAGTTTTGTAATTGTGCCTAAGCTTATCTAATTAATTATTGTTAATGTAATCATCGTCAAGGAACCCTTGAGAGTTGTAACCTGTGTTGGTTGTCTATATTCATGTGATTAAATAGTAATTTCTTCAGCATTGATGTATATCTTGTATGTTAAACTTTTTTTAAAAAAAATTTACAAACTTAGATGCATGTTTAGGTTAAGTTCTCTTGGGTTCCCTGATGGGGCATTACACACCAGCTATGTGTCAATCCCTAATAGTGATGTGTCATGCCACCCAACCATGTGATACCCTCAGGCCCACTCCACCATAATTGTGTAGATTGTCATATGGACCAAATAAGTATAATAAATGGAAGGGATAATAGGCTCACACACACACAAACACACACACACCATACAAGTGAATACATTCATATAGGGGCATAGCCATACCCAATGAAATTTCACAAATTAAAGGATACTAAGGAGCATATAAATATCTATAAGGTCACTAATCATACATTGACAATGGTTTTATGTTGAGACTTAAAAGTGAGTGTCATCATATAGCGCATAGTGGCCCATGTAGACTTGAGGAATACTTCTCTCATCAAGGAATATATACTATGCATTTGATCTATGTCCAATGGATAACCATGTAAAAATATATCATTGATCAATATGCTCAAGACAACTAGATATATACTATGCCTTTGATCTACATCCTTATAAGGTGAGGCTAAAACCACACCTTCAATGTATGTCCCCAAGACGACCAGGTATTTTATTTTATCTCATTATTATGTTTTCCCCATTTATTTATTTAAGTTATCACTTTTTATTATGCACTCACTAATAGGTTACCCTAGTGACCTCTTTGGGTCCCAATCCCCCTTGGAGAGGCACTTCACACTTTAATCAAATACCTAAACCAAGATCATCTTGTTACTACAAATGAGGTATGCCAAAATATTGGCACTAAGAAAAAAGTAATACAAATACTTAAAGGTCATAAACCACCACAATGTATGGTGTACTCTATTGGCCTCAAACCAAGAGAATGGGTCTCTCAAACATTCAATAAAAAATGCATAACTTGATTATGCTCAAGATGTAATCTAACAATAAACATCAAATACCAAAAATTATTTTCACATCAAACATCAATAAAGACAATAAAAAAGCCAAAACACTTATCCAAAAAGACACACTTAATTACCCTCATCACCAAGATTATAGATCCTAAGGTGGCTCAAAAAACAAAATACACAAGGATTCTATTATTCCACATATAAAGGACTCATTTCCACTTAAAATAATAATTTTTATAAAATTTATTTTTAGAGTAAAAATTAGTCTCAAAGGTTGCCTCCATTGACAAACCTCCAAAATCACTAAATGTTCAAACATGGAATAAAATAAAATAGAGAAAATCCATTTGTCTCTCAGTGAACAACATTCCAACCATCTAATAAAATCTATTGTCTAAACTTGTATGGTAAAATGGGCAACATAACACTTTATCTTAATTCACATTTCAAACCCCCAAAAATGCACAAAATATCTAACAACCCTATATCTGCACAAAATTAAATAAAACATAGGGTGAATAGAAATAATTCCATCCCACTAAGAATTTGAAACCAACATAATTCAATTAAGTTGAAAACCAAATAGGTTTTGAGTATTCTCCCCTCAATAATAAAGAAAACTAAAAAATTTGAGAAGACCTTTGAAGCACCACAAAAAAGGAGATCACCGACAATATGGAGCAATCCTAGCATGAATCCAACAAACTAATATCCAAACAATATTGAAAATCAATCACACCTAACAAGCAACTCAAAATTTTCTCCCTATAGGTTTAAGAGCAAAATTTGGGATTCAAAATTAAGAAGTGAGGAAAATGAACTCACTATACAAATATATAGTCACTTTTTATCAAAAAGCCAAAAGCTAAAATTAAAACACTTTAAATTAAATAAATTCAAAAGCCAAAAATCACTTGAAACTCCCAAAGGATTAAATCGCTCTAAAGTTAAATGAAACACTAATAAAAGACTCTTTTCCAATAAATATAAAATGACCAAATAAGACTTTAAAATCAACACTAATATAAAGTACTCAAAAATTACTCAACTACTACAACCATGGGTGACCGAAAATGCACATACACTCACTGGTCTACCATAGTTACGTAAAGCTCAATCAAATTTTATCTGTACATGAATCAATGGTATAGCCATATAAAGATACATAGTCCAAACAAAGAATGACAAACAAGTAAGGTAATATGCATGGCCAATGTAACTATCTCCTCTACCAGTATCAAGACATAAAGTGTTGGGATAGGAAAGATATAGTAATTAGAGGGGAGGGGTGAATCAGTATCCTCAAAAACTTTAAACAAATAACAATCTACAATAGTAGTGCTTAACTAGCCGACTGAATCCATTATTTGTGACATACATTAAAATATCTTCTAAATGTAATGTGTATGTAAACAAACAATAAAACATTCATGAAAATGTTAACTCATGAATCAAGTATTTTGGTTATGTAGAAACCCTTGTTAGAAGGTAAAAAATGTGGTGGGGATGACACCCACAAATTCTTCACTACTATAGTAAATAAAGTGTGTTAGTTAAGGCTACAATTTTGATCACTTCTAATGATATTACCCTATTAGGAGTAACATAAGATTTATTATATTTACCATGTTAAAGGATTTTAGCAACACCAAATAAGTGTACACTCGGTTAGGAGATTTATAAAAGACGGTTAAGTCTACTCTATTAAGAGATTTACAATCAACTACAATGGTTACATTGGTAATAGTAAAATATCTATAAATGACAACTTATGCTTATCTGAATCAGATCTATGAATAACCAAATATATTTCACCTAAATGTGTAGAATATAACTCTTTGTCCTGCTCGATAGCCTTGTATGTTTCTGATAAACTGAATACTATCTCTGATAACTATTTTGACATGCAAACCCTTGTCTAATCTCAAATGTCTTGTGTGCAGCTATTGCTTCATGACCTCCTTATCATGCATACTAGAAAATGACATCTTTAACAATTATATAGAAAACTTCTTTGACCTAATTAGGTTTACATCATCTTAGAAAGCCTAAGATCTACGGTGTACAAAAACAACCTAGATCTAACTGTTACATAGGAATCATCATAATATTAAATGATTACATCCATAATAAATGTGTCTTGATCTTGGTAAATCATTTATAGATCCATGTAAAATGTTTACATAGAGATATGTTCCATTGTTGATTACTATGTTGTTTCCTAAATAAATCAGTAAACATTGCATTCCCTATTTGGTGAATTAACTGATGCTCGGTGTTCACTAGTGTGGTACTCAGTAAATACTGATGTTAGGTTCTTCCTTGTAACTACTCGGTATGAAGGCTTTGTAAGTTCAACCAACTAACTTGTTTAACACCTTATTCCAACCTTTACTGACTTGATAACTTAGATTACCAACTGATTTTATTTGATACTAATGACAATACTTAATGCTCAAATGGTGATAACAATCTCCCTCTTTCGCATTAGTATTAAAGCCTTAATGTATATGTGTTAGGAATAGTCCCAAGAGATAACTAAGAGGGGGGGTGAATCAGTTATCTCCAAGATTTAATTCTTTTTCCAATTAAGTAGAAGGACATTAAGCACATACACAATAAGATAACGATTAACAAAATACCACAATTTTGGTTACGAGGAAACACAAATAGGTAAAAAAAACTTGGTGGGAATTAGCACCCACTATAAACTGCACTAGAGTATAATGAGCCATGTTAGAGGATCTTACAACCCTGTTAGGAATTGATATTTACAATGGATGAAGTACAATGACCTGGTCAAAGATCGGACCCTATTAGGAGTCTTTTACAATTAACCTTATTAAAGGTGAGGACACACTATCCAAGAGCACACTGCTCAAATGGTGAAGGCTGCAACCTTTTGCATAACATATATACACTATATTTGGATCTTGGTGAACTGGAATGTAGACATGTTGTCTTGATTAGTTCCAATGAATAGAATATATCTCTTCTTCTTCACATAGTGATGTAGAAGCATCCAGGTCCTTGGCAATCCTATGTCACCAAAAATATGTTTGAAGTTTTTTGTGTTGCTCGATTTCTTCTTTGACTGAGTTGGTCAGTAGTTGGTTAGTTTCCTTTGGTTACTGAGTATGGTCAGTCATCTCCTAGGTGGTCGATTGTTTCACTGACGCTCGGTGTTGTTGGTCTGTTGCTCGGTCATCCTGGTTTGCCGAATAGTTTATTTTGAGTTCTTGTTGGGTTGACTTGTGCATTTATTATGGGTCACATATTTAATGCTAGAATCTATCATTGGGAGGTATGTGGTCCTAGATCTGATCATTCCTTCTATTGATTATAGATCTGAAGGCTGACTTAGTTCGGTAGAATCTTGTATAAATGTAGTTATTTGGTCATAGTTTAGAGGTAGTAGTTAGATAGAAGATAGTAGACATTAGAATTGAGGAATTGTAATAGATCCTCACATGTTTGAGGACTTCTAAGTTTCATTGTAATATCTAGCCAAAATTAGGAAGGCCTTACAGCCTAGCATGCATGATTCTATTTGATCAAAATATATGAAAGATCTGGCATTCTCTCTCTCACTTTTGTGTTTGTTAGCTTCTGTGTGTGTTGAGAAGGCTTCGATCATCAGGGTGTGCCATCCCTTGGACCCTCATGACCCTTGCCTTGTGTCAGGTGGTATCAGAGCAAGGTGAGATCTTGATCTTGGTCTACAGATCTAGGTTTTTTGGTTCCTCTTGAAGCCCTAGTTGATTATTGTGGGGTAGCAGATTACGATCTGACCTGCAATTGTAGAGGGTTGTCAGGATGGTTCATGGGAGGTGAGATGCAGATCCAGGATTGGTAGATATGCTAAGATAGATTACTGCTAGATTGGAAGCAGTGGAGACAGCCCAAAGAAGAGGTAGACATCTTGAAGATGTTAGTGATGATGAAGTTGAAGAAGAACAAGTGAATGCAAAACCTGCACCTATTATGGATCAAGGTGAAGAAATATTTTTTGAAGGCCTTGACAAGTTTGAAGTCTACACCACATTTCAATCCTCTTGAATATGGTGGAAAATTATATTCTGATGAATTGGTGGACTGGATCACCGAAATGGAAAAGTATTTTGAATATGAGAATATTCCTCAAGACAAGAAGGTGAAGATTGAAAGCACTAAGTTGAAAATTCATGCATCCCTATGGTGGGAAAATCTGCAATTGGATCAGAAAAGAAGAGAAAAGACAAAATCAAGGTATGGAATAAGATGGTAAATAAATTGAAAGGAAAATTCTTACCCTGTGATTATCAGATTAACCTAGTTTGGCGAATGCAAAGCTTGAAGTAGAAAGATAGCTCAGTAAAAGAGTATACTGAGGAATTCTATAGATTGGATATCAGATCTAGACATGATGATGTGGAAAGATTTGGTAGATACCTGAATGGTTTGAGAGTTTCCATCCAAGAGGAGATCAACTTGGTTAAGTTGGAGAGCATTGAAGAGGCATATCAATTTTCCTTGAAAGTCGAGGATAAATTGAATAAGAGACATGAGAAAAGATAGAGAGGTCGATGTGGTAGGTTCCCTAGAGGAAGAGGTAGATCTAATGGTGAAACTGGTAGATCTAAACCTGAGAAAACAAATCTGGACAAAGGAAAGACCAAGTGGAAAGGTGAAAGTTCATCCAGAGGTAGAGGCAATAACTACCAAGATGGTTATTGCAGAGGAAGTTTCTAAGGAACTTGTTATAACTATGGACAAGAAGGACATAGATCATTTGACTATACACAAGTAACTAAGAAGGTTGGTAGCAGTAGAAATGTTGTAGTGCAAGAAGAGCCATTGAATGAACTTGAGAAGGAAAGTAACCTAATGGTAAGGAGAGCACTATGGAATGTAAGAAAAAAGGAAGATCCGGTAAGGAAAAGTTTGTTCAAGACTAGATGTAGAGTTTTTGATAAATTTTGGAAGGTAATCATTGATAGTGGTAGCTTAGAGAATATGGCATCTGAAGAGATAATCACCAAACTACAGTTGGAAAGACTGGAACATCTAAAACCCTATCAGATTTCATGGATCAAAGATGATCATACACTCCTGGTAAGTGAACAATGTTATGTGAATTTGAAGATTGGGAAATACTATGATAAGGTGTTGTGTGATATCATACCTATGGATTGTTGTCATATTTTGTTGTGTAGACCTTGGCAATATAATAGACATGCTATATATGATGGGAGATTGCATAAGTATACCATTGTGGCTGATGGAAAGAAACAAATCTTGTTACCATTGATGGAAGAACCTATTAGTAATGTTTGCACATTTGTGAAAGTTTTCTTGATGGAAGGAAGGAAGTTTGTGAAAGATTTGAAAAGGAATGATGTATGTTTTGTTGTAATTCCTAATAAGCTGAGTAAGAAAATAGAAGATAGTGTCCTTGAGGAGATTGACAAGTTACTCAATGAGTATAGTGTAATCATTTTTGATAATATACCTGATGGTTTTCCACTAAAAAGAAGTATTGATCATTGTATGGATCTAATCCCTAGAGCTAGTTTACCAAATAAGGAACCTCATCGGTTAACACCTACCGAGAATCAAGAATTGAACTGATAGAATCAAGAGTTGCTGGAGAAAGGTTTGATTAGAGAAAGTTTGAGTCCTTGTGCAGTACCTGTTGTATTAGCACTGAAGAAGAATGGGGAATGGAGAATGTGCACTGATTCCAAAGAAATCAACAAGATAATAGTGAAGTATAGGTTTCCTATACCAAGAATGGATGACATAATGGACAGTTTGACTAGAGCAAAGTATTTCACCAAGATTGATTTGAAAAGTGGATATCATCGTATCAAAATCAGAGAAGGTGATGAATGGAAGACTGCTTTCAAGAAAAAAGAAGGTTTGTATGAGTGGTTGGTTTAACTAATGCACCGAGTACTTTTATGAGGCTGATGAATGAAGTTTTGAAGAAATTCTTGGGTAAGTTTGTGATTGTATATCTTGATGACATTCTGATATTTAGTAAGACCAGAGAAGAACATTTGTTGCATGTTAAATAATTTTTGCAGAGATTGAAAGAGGAAAAGTTGTTGATAAATCTGAAAAAGTGTTCATTTATGAAAGAAGAGATTGCGTATATGGGATTTTTTATTTCTTTTGATGGATTGAAGATGGATCCTGAAAAGGTTGAAGCTATTCTGAATTGGCCTACACTTGAAAATGCTAGTGAGGTAAGATCATTTCATGGACTGGCAATTTTTTACAAGAAGCTCATTAGAAATTTTAGTGCAATTTGTAATGATATGACTGAGACTATGAGAGGAGACAAAAGAGTATTCAAGTGGACACATGGAGCTGATAAAAGTTTTAAGACTCTAAAGCAGAAAGTTGTTGAATTACCTGATTTTAGTAAAGTATTTCAAGTAGAATGTGATGCAAGTGGAAGTGCAATTGGAGCTATGTTGAGTCAAGAAGGTAAACCTGTTTCTTTCTTTAGTGAAAAGTTGAATGATGTTAGAAGGAAATGTTTTGTGTATGATCAAGAGATCTATGCTATTGTTCAAGCACTAAAGAAATGGAGACATTATTTGATACCAAGTGAATTTGTGTTGGATACTGATCATAAGGCTTTATAGTATTTGGGTAGTCAAAATAAGTTGAATCAGAGACATATGAAATGGGTTGAGTATCTACAAAGTTACACATTTGTGATAAAACATAAGAGTGGAGTCACTAATCAAGTTGTTGATGCATTAAGTAGAAGAAGATCTTTGATGACCGAGATGAAAATTCAAGTTCTTGGTTTTTATGAGATGAAGGATTCTTATGAGGATGATCCTGATTTTTCTGAGCCATGGAGAAAGTGCAGAGCACCTATATAAGATCAACAAGATGCCAAATGGGATGAATATTATATTCAGGAAGGTATGTTGTTCAAAGGTATTCAGTTGTATATACCAAGAGGAGTAATGAGAAATTATTTTATAAAAGAGAAACATAGTAGTGGTTTGGCTAGACATTTTGGCATTGTCAAAACATGGAATTTGTTGAAGGAAAAGTACTTTTGGCCACAATTGTATAAAGATGTTCAGAAATTTGTGAAAAGTTGTGGAATTTGTCAAGTTGCAAAAGGAGTAAGTCAGAATACTGGTTTGTATGTAGCAATTGTTGTACTTGAGAAACCTTGGATTGACATTAGTATGGATTTTGTTCTTGGCTTACTGAAGAAAGTAAGAGGTAATGATTCTATATTTGTTGTTGTGGATAGATTTTCTAAGATGGCACATTTTATACCTTGTAGAAAGACATTAGATGTAGTACATGTAGCAGATCTTTTCTTCAAACAAATTGTGAGATTGCATGGGTTACCGAGGAGTATTATCTCTGACCGAGACAATAAATTTGTTAGATACTTTTGGAAGACCCTTTGGAAAAAATTTGGCACTGTGTTGAAATATAGTTCTATATTTCACCCACAAACTGATGGATAGATAGAGGTTGTAAATAGAAGTTTGAGTAATCTTTTGAGATTCTTAGTTGGAGACACACCGAGTAGTTTGGATTCTGTGTTAGCACAAGAAGAATTTGCATACAATAATTCAGTGAATAGAAGTACTAGGAAAACACCATTTGAGATTGTGAATGGCACACAACCAAGAGGTATATCTGATTTGAGAGACATTGATGATGAGAATAAAATAAGTGCTGAAGGAGAGAAATTTGCAGAATACATGAAGACATTGCATGAAGATGTGAAACTGAAGTTGGAAGAGAGTAATCAGAAATACAAAGACAGAGTTGATAGATCAAGAAGACATAAAACTTTTGATGTTGGTGATGAAGTGATGGCTCATTTGAAGAAAGGCTAATTTCCTGTTGGCACATATGGAAAGCTGGAGCTGAAGAAATTTGGACCTTGCAAAAATTCGAAGAAATTTGATAGTGGAAATGCTTATGAGATTGAGTTACCTGATGATATGGACATATCACCTATTTTCAACATTGCTGATTTTTATGAGTATCATGAATCTAATGAAGAAATGATAGTACCGACAGAGTATCCTAAGAAGCAGAATGAAGAAGTGGAGTAGATTTTAAAAGAAAGAATTGGCAAGAGCACGAGGAAAATAGTATATGTAATATCTGGTAAAGTGGAAGAATAGACCAATGGAAGATAGTTCATGGATTTCATAGTCTAATTTGGATGCATCTAGGATCATACCTATTAAATGATTCTGAGAATAATTTCAAAATAACCCCAGGTGTCTGATGTAGGAGCATCTTGGGTCCTTAGCAATCCTGTGTCACCAAAAATATGTTTGAAGTTTTTCATGTTGCTTGGTTTCTTCTTTGACCGAGTTGGTTGGTAGTTGGTTGGTTTCTTTTGGTTACCTAGTATGGTCGGTCATCTCTTGGGTAGTCGGTTGTTTCACTAGCACTCGACGTTGTTGGTTTGTTGCTCAATCATCCTGGTTTGCTGAGTAGTTTATTTTGAGTTCTTGTTGGGCCGACTTGTGCATTTATTATGGGTCACAAATTTAATGCTAGAATCTATCATTGGGAGGCATGTGGTCCTAGATCTAACCATTCCTTTTGTTGATTGTGGATCTGAAGCCCGACTCAGTTTGGTAGACTCTTGTATAAATGTAGTTATTTGGTTGTAGTTTAGAGGCAGTAGTTGGACAAAAGATAGTAGACATTAGAATTGAGGAATTGTAATAGATCCTCACATGTTTGAGGACTTCTGAGTTTCATTGTAATATATGGCTGAAACTAGGAAGGCCTTACAACCCAGCATGTATGGTTCTATTTGATCAAAATATATGAAAGATCTTGCATTCTCTCTCTCACTATTGTGTTTGTTAGCTTTCATGTGTGTTGAGTGGGCTTGGATCATCAGGGTGTGCCATGCTTTGGCCCCTCATGACCCTTGCCTTGCATCACATCGATCTTCAACTAATGACTGTCTTAGTACATTCACATCTTCTTCTCTTCTCTCACAATCACAATCACACTTAGCAATCACAACTGACTGGCTATAAGTATCTTCTTCCAAATGATATAATAAAGTCAGCCTGTTAGAACCTTCTTGAAATAATATTATAAAAATAATATAACTCTTCAATAACATATCCAATGGCTATACTAAGCATGCAACACAAAATAGGACTGCACAACTCAATATGAGTAGACGCGTCGCTTTACACAGTCAGCTCCACCAAATTAACTAAAAATTTGTTCTTATGTTGAAATACATTATGTGTTCTTAACCAAACATTCTTAACTCATCACCCAACACAAAACAAAACATGCCTATCAAAATGATAGGCACAAATACTAAAACAATATAAACACTGTCAGCTCCATAAGATAAACTCAAGAAATTGTAACTGGAAAATAGAAACAACATAACTCAACTTCAACTGCATAACTAACTCTATGTCCATGAACATAGCATCATAAACATGTCTACAACACAAATATAAATGTGCAAGGCTCCATCATAACCATATTGAAAATCACATACAGAACTCTGCCTGCAACACTGTCAAGAACACTACTGATACAAACAACTACACAACTATCTGCACTTAGAATCAACCTCTGCATCTATGATATCATGTTGATAACATATCTAAGAAACATATGCTCAATACTCTCTCCATAAGACTTCAACACATGTTTCTTACCATATGTTGTCATTAATGACAAACATACAGTCAACATTGGTTTGCTAGCAAATCTCCAACAATATGTACCGAATAATCTTCAAAAATATTGTAACTCCATATGAATCTAAAATATATACATACTCTTAAAAATTTGAATAACTCTTTACAAACTCAAACTCCCCCTTTGTGCATGCTCCCGGTATGTAGTGAAGTACATAGGCATATACATGATTTCCCCCTTTTTGAAATTAATGCCAAAACCAAATGTACTTACAGCTTGTCAAATATGTGCTAGTGGGTTTTTTGCAATGAAGCTAAGAGGTTTTCTCATTCCTCTTTCAAGTTGTCAAGAGAAATGTTCTCAAGATTGACTTGTGCATGCACATCAAAAATATTCTCCAAAAATGAAATTTTTGGGGTGGCTACTAATACCTTATCCTTTTCAATATTTCACTCCATGATCTTCAAGTGTGGAAGTAGCTCAACTTGCAACTCAGTGACTTAGTCACTTATGATTTCTTCCTGCTACCTTAAGTCAGATCTACTGCCTTAATTTTTGTACTTTAAGTATGTTCTTATGAAAATCATTAGGCTCGACTGGAGATGCATTTCCACTTGCCAAAATTTCCTCTTCAATTTTCTTTATCATTTCACTGAGCTTGGCAGTGAAGGTGTCTACAGTGCATAACTTAAACAAAATCTACATTTTCTTCTGAGTAATGGTTTGTAACTCAGAAATTACCTCAAAAAGTTTTACCTTATTTATAGCCACTTCTTGATTGATTTTATCTGCAAGTTTTTGTTGTATTTTAGCTTCTGTTATTTTTTCAATCCTCTTCTCTGCATCTATGTTAGGGGAATTGATATGATTTGTTAGAGATACAAGTTGATCCAATATAGGAGTTTCTTCATTTATTATGATATCAGGAACAACATGTTGAAGGATGTCTCTAACATCTTCTAATATTTGCTTTCTCTTGCTCTCTTTCCTCATTTTTTCTTGTGCTACCTTCCTCATGCACAATTATCCATATTTCCTTAACTCCTCGGGGTCCAAAGTCCTTGGGTCACATTCGGAGATCTCTATTATCTCATCTAAAGTGACTGGCCCTTTTCCATGTTTCTTTTTCTTCTTCTTGCTCTATTGTGGTGATGACTTCACAAATGGAAGTAGAGATTTGACCTCTAAGTTTTTCAGTTCTAGCTTGGTTGACACACTATCTTTCTTTTTCTACTGCCTGATGACCTGAGTCTCAGTCACTTGAGTAGGGGCTTCTATTGTGGTGTTGGTGGTAGTTGTTGTCTTGGTTGTATCTTCCGGCTTAGGGTCCTTTGGTACTTGTGTTTCAACCTCTTTTTCTTTAGGCTCATTTGACTCTATTGTCCCATGTTGACTTGTTCCTTTCTCCCTAGTTGTGTCCTTCTGCTACTTAGGGGTTGAGCCTTTAGGTTCCTTTTGAGAAATAATCTCAACTTCTTGTACTAAAATTGGAAGGTCACCTAGTGTAGTGCTTGATGTTGGCTCGGTAGGGGCTGATTCTTTAGTTTGTGCTCCAAAAATTGTTATATTCTCATCATCTTTCACATCATTAGGATCACCATTAGTGATTTCTTCAATCAAAACATCATTTGTACCTATTATGATCATTTTCTTAGGTGGATCTTGGTATACATCCTAATAACATGTTGGATAGTAATCTATGGAAATGGTTGTGTTTAGCACCTCGGTGGCTGATAATTCTATTAGGTCCTTGGTGGCTAGATCAACATCATCTGAGTGTAGGCCTTTGCCTTTCCTTCTACTTTTTCTCTTGGGTATCATAGCCAATGCTAGCTTGTCAGCTTTAGCTCGAGCTTGGAGAATAGAAGTCCATATTAATTGATTGTTCTCATCAACCTCTTCAAGCTTCCTGACTAGAATTTGTAGAGATATGCTCTTCACTAAAAATATCTTTGAATATGTCTTCATTAGCCCATATATTTCAGGGACTGATAGTTTTGGCACTTCCAATATTAAGGAATGTTCCCTCATTTTCTTTTTGGTTCTTAGAGAATATGTCCACCTAGCAAAAAATTTGTCATATAAGCTCCTAGGTACATACTTAGAGAATTCTATTGGTACCTTTTTTTACTTGATCATCATTTGGATTAATGATTCTTTTATCTTCTCTTGGTTCTCAGTAGACATGTGTGCATACCGATTCATCTTTGGATTTCCTAGACCTTTGGTCTCTACTATTGTTCTTGCAAGTTCATCAATAGACTAATCTCTATTTACAACAACTTTAAAATGACTTATATCATCTTCATCTTCATCAACAACATCATCCTTACCTCTTATCAGTTTCCTCCTCTTCTTAGGTACTTCGAAGGTGGCTTGAACACCTCTCTTCTTTTGATAGGTATTGGTTGGCGAAGGCCTT
The DNA here is from genome assembly GCA_027943335.1 of Chamaecyparis obtusa. Taxonomy (NCBI): domain Eukaryota; kingdom Viridiplantae; phylum Streptophyta; class Pinopsida; order Cupressales; family Cupressaceae; genus Chamaecyparis; species Chamaecyparis obtusa. The sequence goes on along the minus strand of BSBK01002041.1, from coordinate 406,208 downwards.
GAAATATTAACAACTCCTTTCTTTAATGGTGGTGAAGCAACATTGGTAGATCTTCTTGAGGCTCTTGTTTGTACTTTTTCCTGCTTCTTCTTTGGAGTTGGCTTAACCAGTGTTGATTGTGTACCTTTTCCAAACTTGGTTCCCTCTTCATCATATGTAGTGTCAGCTAAGAGTAACTAACCCTCTATTTCTACCTCAACCAAAATGTCCTCAAATGCCACAACATCATCTGTATCTTCTCTAAATCATTTTACCAGTTTATCCATCATCTTTCTAGACTTCTTTGTAATTTTACCAATAACTAGATCTATCTTTATTCTTTGTTTTTCTCCTTCATATGTACCAAACCTAGTGGCTTGAGGATCCTTAGGTTATTCTAGTAAAGCCTTGATTAACCTAGGTGCTCATTCAATGTCTATCTCATATCCCATTGGGGCTAACCATTTTGTTCTTGGTTCTACTATCTTGATCAAAGTATGGCCGGTATCTACCAGAAAAAATATATCATGTTCATATTCCTCGACCAATTATCTTGGTATCCTTCTTCTTGCATTCATTCTATCTTTGATTTTCTCAAAGTAAACATCCATTATACTAACAAAATTCTCACCCAAACTTTGTATCATTTCATTGATTTGCAGTGTCACTGGCTTGTTGGTAGTCCAATTTACATTACCGATTGAAGGGAAAAAGTTTTGCACATAAAAGAATATGCAAAGTAACAATGATCCAAGCTTACATGTGTTTTGTAAGGAATGAATGATAAATATTTGGCAGTCATTCTATAGCAGTTGTTGTTGCATTCATGACTATGATTGTCATTGATGTCAACACACTGATCTTCTAGAGACTTGCAAAGAAGCAGACAGTGTTTTGATTAGCGCACGTAGGATATTGTAGTTGGAGATATGAGATGTTGAGGATATACTCTTTGATAATTTATATGTTGATGGTTAAGAGCATAGATAGTAATTCATTTATTCATGGAAGTTATGAGCATTTTGGTGGAAGTAGTATTCACGCAGTGTTCCTGAGTAGTAGTTTGTGGAAATCAGATGATATCTCCTAATCGGGATGGAATTTGGTTTTGTGTAGTTAAATGGAAATTAGAGACACATTGATAGTGACATGGATGATAGTGCAAACTTCAAGGTTGCATGAGTGGAGAATTATTATATTTGGAAGCTGACGATTTTGTGTAATTTTGATGTGGCGTGTGGAAACTTTTATTTTGTAATTGTGTGACAATTCAATTGTAATTACTTGAGTGTGGTATAAAGGAAGGAATGTGTTTCCTTGTTGTAATGATGGTTGAGATATGGTTGAATGTGAATGTATGCATGAAGTGAAGAAAAGAGCTAATGAAGTTGTGAAAGTGAAATTGTGAAGGAAGACATGCGAAGTATAGATATCTGAAATTGATATCTGGTGTAGCAGTGAGTGCAATTTGGAATAGTGAGAAAAGAGGTAACATATTTGATATTATTATATTGAATAATCTTGAGATCAGTTGGATAGTGTGTTCAGTGATCTTTCCATTGAAGTTGTTTTGGTAGTGGGTCCTTCTGTCTTCCATAACTCTTAACAAGGTTAGAATCTTTTAACAGGGATTAGAAATCTCCTTAACTGAGATTCATATGTACTGAATGTATTTCATAAGATTACTAATAGAGTCCATCCTTTCACAAGGAATATTCATATTAGTGCATCTTTTTTGGGCATCATTCCCACCGAGGTTTACTCTTTGATCAAGAGGTTCCCTAGTCAACATATCTTGTGTTATTGTGTTATTGTGTTATTGTGTATGAATATCTTTCTATGTTTGGTAATTATATTGGTTATATGGTTAAATGTATTTGAAGTTGATAAAAGTTATAATTATCTAATAACTGATTCACCCCCCCCCCCCTCAGTTATCTTGGTGGACTTTAATTTATAACATGTTTTTCTTCTCCGACTGAATTATTCTCATGTTCTCTTCAATTTTCTTCAACAACTCGGTGAGATCTAGCTCAAATCCCCTTTTCACTATCTTGTAAGAAATATCTACCACTCTACAAGGTACACTATTAGGTCTGATCAACTAAAAGAGTTTGTACCCTATGGCGTAGCACTGAACCTAGTTTTGAGATCAACAATAGTAATAATTTTTATTCCTCTTCCATCTCATTCTTCTCAAGTGGTTTTCTCCAACTTGATTCTCAGTCCACTCCTTAGTGCTTTCATTTTGTCAGTTATAGGATAGCCGATTACTGTGTGAATGATATCCTTATTGATTATCATGGCTTCATCTAACCATAGTTTTCCATCATGAAAATAGCTTAAAAATATTCTTATCCACTCATTCTTAAATAACCTCAAGAAATGTAGGGCATTGATCAAACCCTTAACCTCTAGATGTGTGTGTTCATCTTTAAGTTTCCCATCAATACTCAACTCTTGAAAATTAGATTGGAGCTCAAATTCACCTACATCTTTAATTTTACAATGAATCTAGGCTTGGATTTCTTAGACCAATAAAACCCTAGATGGAATGCTTGAGAAAGACCTAGTCTTGTCGGTTTGCAAAGCAACTTTGGCATGAAGTTTTTACTTCAGATTGTGACATGTAGTAGACATTATCAACTTCACATCTATTTCAGCTCCAGCCTTAGATTTCTTGACCTTTGATGCAAATTCCATGTTCTTTAATTTAGGGCTTTTGAAAATAATAGTAAAATAGCTCAGTGATGATAGCACTTACTCAAACTATGATGAAAACTACTTAGAATCTTTCAAGTCTTTGTCCAATCACTCTAAAAATCCTTCGCTCAAATTCACTATGAAGTCTCTTAGTTCTCTATGATTGCAATGTGAAAAATAATCTAAGTCCATTGTGTATTTATAGATTTTTTCAAATTCCTGCTCAAACTATTCACAATAAATGCTTGACCTAACTCAGCTCAGTAACAATAGTCATGCTCGGTGTATATTGTGTTGGAGTAATTTTAGGGTTTTTCTAGGAAATCTCATTTCTAGTCTTGCTAGCTTCCGAACCTTGCCTATGTATCAAGATTTTCATGAATCTACAAGAAATTGTCCAAGAAAATTTGAATTTTGAGTTCACTAGATGCAAAAGTGTCCACATATCCTTGCCCTAAGTCTTCTTACCCTTGGTAGGGTTTTATCTTTGAAAATACCCTAAGTATGCCCTAGACATTCTATTTTCTTGTTACTTTTCTGGGAACTTAAGCTCTCACATATGCACATGGTAATTCCATCTCCTTAAGAGTTCCCTGAGTCTCATGATATTTTTGTGAAGTCATAAAGTATTTAACAAACAAGTGACAAAGCCCTAGATTTCTTTCTATTTCTTTTAGTCGCATAATCTCTAGTTTGATTTGGCGGTTAGTGATTTTATCTAGTGATCAAGTTACAAACTAATCTCTAAGTCTTGTAATCCCTGGCAGTTTTCCTAAAACATTCAGCAACCCAATACAATGGTTTTCTCAGTCTATTAATGTAACGGTGAAGTTGTAAAGTGTCTAGTGATTCAGTGAAAGTTGTAGATGAAGATCTTGATCAACAATTAGTATTATATCTCAGTTTTAACTCTGCGATGAATAATGGATTCAATGATTAAGCGAACAAGGTATTCTCTCAATCTCTAAGACCCAGTGGTTAAGTACAAAATATTAAGCGATTTAGAGATCATCTTATGAAAGGATGAATTATTCTTCAGTTGCTTCATCTCCAAATACTGAGATAAAATTAAAGACAAGGCATTCAACAATTAAGTGAACAATTGTTGGAAACTGCAATTGAAATAAATTGTTGTATTTACATTGATGTCAAACCTTAGTTGGTAAGACAAGTTGCTATCTATGAAAGTACTATATCTATCAGTTGATGAGAAGGATTAGGGAAAGGTTGGTAACAATAGCACCTAGGGAAAGGTTGAGTTATCTTGATACTTCAATGAGTACTTGATTATATGGCACAATGATAACATAATGTATTATTTATCTAAGTAAGACGCAAGACTAAACAAGTAGGCTTAACCAAGTAAAAATTGAAGAAATCTAGTTTAATCTGAGTGATGTTAGTGTCAATCGAGAGTCAGTATATACCAAGTAAATTCAGTGTTGACCGAACATTAGTTTATTGTCGAGTGAAAGTATTTGCCGAGTGAGAAAATTGAAGAGGTGGCTAAGTTGCACAGTGATGACCGAGGATTTGAACACACTATTGACTGAGTGTCAGCAATTTACATTTGAGAAAGAATTCAGATTCCTAGCCAAAATAGTTGATTTCTTGGATTATGTAAAATGTGTTGACTTTATTTATAAAGTCTATGGAGCATTTAATGTAGAGTAAAACATTTTATTGAGATTTCAACAAGGAGGTTGAAGATGTTTCTAGAAGGATGGATGAAGAACTTAAATGTTGGAAGGATTCAGTGGATCTGACCTAAACCTAAGATCTACGAAGGAGATTAAGTGGCAAAAGAGAGATCTATCTATTGAAGAGATATAAGATAACCTATTCATGAGGTTGAGAAAGGAGATGTTGGAGTTATTGATGTTATTGATTGAAAAATTAGAAAGGCTGAAGGTGAAGAAGTTGATCAGAGTTGTGATTAATTGAAGGGATTTCCAAGCAGATCAGTGATGGAGATGAAAATGGTACTTAGTTAGAAAGAAAACATATGTGTACAGAATTGGATCTGTTATTTGCAAAGTGAGTTGTATGTTTTTCAGATCAATACTACTGCTACTTTCTAACCATTTTATCAGTCAAATCCTTTAATCAAGGTTGACCTAACAATCATTGTATAAATCCTTTAATCAAGGTTGCATTCTAATGGAATGTACTAAAGTCCTTAAATAGGGTGCACTCCTAACAGGGTGGTTGAAATCCTTTAACAGGGTCACACCTAACAATGTATTTTGTAAACCTTTGAAAGGGTTGGCTTTTCATAGAGCTCACTTTAGAAGAGTGAAAAATATCAATAACATGTTACAAAGTGGTTTTTTCCAAATTGGGTTTCCACTGTAAATCCTAGTGTCAAACTTGTGTGAATGTTTTGGTGCTAAACATTTTTGTGTTTTGCAAGTTAAATGCTACTGGATTGTGGACTGCATTGTTATCTATTTCTAGTATACATTTCTTTAATGACCGAGTAGTGTTGGTTGTTAGATCTAAAATTGTTGAAGTGTTTGAGAGTTTGTTTTATACATCTGGACATGAGAACAACTGATTCACCCCCCCTCTCTGTTGTTCTAAATCATATTAACAATTTGTATCAGAGTTGTTGGTGCTTACTTAGGTCAAGTTTGAAGGTACTTTAAGAAAATGATCAAGATGTATAAGAAGGAGGTATTGAAGCTAAATAAGGAGAACTTCCTTGCATGGAAGATTTTGATGAAACAACATCTAGTTGGTATTGGTGACTCGGTGAAATATTATGTTGAAAATTACTATGTTACACCTGATGCACCTTTGACTACTGAGGAGATGAAAGCTAAGCAAGAACACAACCAAGCAATGTTGGAGATTGCATCTACCTTAAGCTATCCTAAATTTGAAGACATTAAAAATGGCACCAATGCAAAGAAAATGTGGGACACTCTTTCAAATATCTATGGTGGTGAGGCAAATGTACTAAGGGAAAAATTTGAAAGCCTAATAGGTAAGTTTGATGAAATGAAAATGCAAGAAGGTGAGAATATTGCTCAATATTGTGGTAGAATGCTATTAGAGGAGCTAATGGAAATATTGATGATGAAACTATTATTGGAAAAGTTTTGAAAACTTTTCTTCCTATATATGTCATCAAAATTTCAGCAATTTAAGAATCTAGATGTAACCCCGGTAATACTCTGACTTTGGAAAGCCTTGTTGGTAAGCTTACTACTTTTGAGCTTTCTAATTATGATAACTATACTATTGCAAATGTTAAATCTATATTCAAATAAAAAATGGTTCTGCATAAGTCTAAGAAGGAAAAAGAAAAATGTGTAAGTGAGAGTGAAAGTGAAATTGACACATCTAATGAAGAACTAGAGGATCTTGAAGCTCTTATGGCCAGAAGATTGAAGAGAGAAAAAGGAAAATATAAAGGTAAACTTCCTATCATATATTTTTCATGTAACAAAGTTGGTCAGATAGCTACAAGATGTCCTAACAGGGATGACAAGGATAAGGAAAGAGAGAGAAAGTACAAGGATAAGAGAGAAAATAGTAGTTACTGAAGGTACAAGGACTACAAGGACAAAGGTAAGAAATCCTGCTATATTGTTGAAGAAGAAACTGACACTGATAATGATGATTTTGATATTGAAGTAGTCTATATCGCTATGAAAGATGATTCTGATGAGGATGAGAAAATTACACTTATTTCTTATGTGAGAAAAGGTGATAAATGGATTATTGATAGTGGTTGCCCACATCACATGACTGGTGACAAAAGTAAATTTGATACCCAAGATCAATACAATGGTAGAAGTGTTAAGTTTGGTAATGATGCACCATGTCCTATAAAGGGTAAAGGATTGATTAAGCTAACTAATAAAACCACTTCTGAAAATGCTTATTGGGTTGAAGGTCTTAACTATAATTTGCTAAGTGTTGCACAACTTAATAGCACTGGTTGCCAAGTGGAATTTCATCATAGAAAGGCTAAGATATTTGATGCCACTAGTGAACTGATTGGAAGTGGAGAGTAGACTAAAGGTAATTTTTTCTATCTAGATTTATCTGAAGAGACATGCTTGATTGCACAATTTGATGATGTTTGGTTATAGCATAAGAGGTTATGTCATGTTAACTTTAAAAAACAAGTGAATATTAGTAAAAAGAATAAAGTGAGAGGATTACTGAGATCAAAGAAACCTAATAATGTGATGTGCAAACAATGTCAGTTGGGTAAAATGACAAAGTCTAGTTTCAAGAGAAAAACTTTTACTTCTGAAAATGTTTTAGATCTAGTTCATACTAACCTTTGTGGACCTATGGGTGTACAAAGCTATTGTGGTGCTAAATATTTTATTCTCTTTATTGATGATTACATTAGGATGATGAATGTAATGTTTTTAAAAGAGAAATATGATGCATTTCAGTTGTTTAAGTGGTATTTGGCTAAGGTTGAAAAGGAGACAGGCAAGAACCTGAAATGTCTGAGATCTGACCAAGGTGGAGAATTTATATCAAATAAGTTCAATCTATTTTGTTATGATAGAGGAATCAAGAGATAAATGTCTGCACCTAGAACACCTCCACAGAATGCTATAGCTAAGAGAAGGAACTGGTCTATCATGGATTGTGCAAGGACACTAATTATTGAGAAGAATGTTGTACATAAATACTGGAGAGAAGTTGTAAGTACAGTTGTCTATACATTAAACCTAGTACAAATGTTACACCTTATGAACTACAACATGATTACGCACCTAATGTAAAATACTTTAGAATATTTGGGAGAAAATGCTATATACTAAAAGATAATAGGAATGGAAAGTTTGATGTAAAAAGTGATGAGGGCATAGTCCTAGGTTATTCCACAAAGAGTAAAGCTTACAAGTGTTTGAACTCTAACACTAACAAAATTGTGGAAAGTGCAAATGTGAAAGTTGATGAATTTGTAGAAAAATATAAACAGGAGAGCAAAAGAGAACCTGAAGATTATAGATCTTTTTTCTATATGGAAGAAGGAGAGGTGAGTAATACACCTACACCTGATGCAGAGTCTTAGGTAAGCAATGACAAGCATCAGGAAGATAATGTCGAGCATCAGAAAGATAATGCCAAGCATCAGGAGGATACTACCAATCATCAGGAAGAGGTTGTCGAGCAATCAGAGGTTGAATCTAATAATCTTATTGATGAACCTAAAGAGCAAGGAGAAAAGAAATATGAACCTACTTTGGCACGATATGTAATAAGACATCACAAGCCTGAGCAAATCATTGGAGATAAAGATACTGGAGTTTTGACCAGAAGTAAGTTGAAGAATCCTACATGTTTGTTAAGTGATATTGAGCCTAAGACAACAAGGGAGGCATTAGAAAATGAAGACTGGATACAAGCTATGAATGAGGAAATAAATCAAATAGAAAAGAATGATACTTGGACTCTGGTGCCGAGACCAAAAAATAAAAATGTCATTGGAACAAAATGGGTATTCAGAAACAAGCTTAATGAACATGGACAAATCACAAGGAACAAAGAAAGATTGGTATGCAAGGGCTATGCACAAGAAGAAGGAATAGAGTATGGGGAAACCATTTCCCCTATAGTAATATTAGGAGTAATAACTCTACTTGCATATGCTGCTTACAGAGATTTCAAGGTATACCAAATGGATGTCAAATCTATATTTTTGAATGGTATATTAGAAGAAGAAGTGTACATTGAACACCTAAAGGATTTGTTGATCCAAACAAGAGAAATATGGTTTGCAAGCTAAACAAAGCATTGTATAGATTAAAGCAGGCCCCTAGAGCATGGTATGAGAGGCTACACAATTACCTGATACAGATTGGATTCTCAAGGACAAATGACACTAGCAATATTTACATGAAAGATGAAGAAGGTAAAGGGATTTTGTTAGAAAAAATCTTTATAGATGATATCATATTTGGAGGACAAGATGCCATGTGTAAGAAATTTTCAAATGAGATGCAAACTGAGTTTGAAATATCTATGTTTGGTGAGATAAAATTCTTTGTTGGTTTACAAGTCTATCAAATGGAAAGAGGTATTTTTATCACATAGTCTAAATATATTAAAGAGATACTGAAAACCTTTGGTATGGAGGATTCAAGGCTAGTAAGTACTCCCATGGCTATTGGACAAAAATTGTCTATGAATGATGACACTGCTGAAGTGAACCAAACTCTATATAGATCCATGGTTGGAATGTTGCAATATGTTGTTCATAGTAGACCAAATATTGCTCTAGCAGTTGGGATTGTGGCAAGATTCTCTACCAATCCTAAGGATAGTCATATGATGGCTGTGAAAATAATAATGAGATATTTGAAAGGAACATAAGACTATGGACTGTATTACAAAAAGCATGAGAAATTTGAACTACAATTCTAGACTGACGCAGATTGGGCAGGAAATGTTGATGACAGAAAAAAATACTAGTGGTGGAGCTTTCTTTCTTGGACAGAGATTAGTTTCCTAGACAAGCAAGAAACAAAATTGCATTTCCCAATCTATAGTTGAAGCCGAGTATGTGGTAGTTGCAGTGAACTACTCAAACCTGATATGGATCAAGCAATTATTGAAAGGCATGAAAGAGGAAGTCAATGAACCTATTGTCATATACTGTGAAAACACAAGTGCTATCAACATATCAAAGAACCCACTGATGCACACAAAGACCAAACATATTTCTATCAAATATCATTATTTGAGGGAATTGGTACAAGATAAAGAGGTCAGAATGGAATATGTGAACATAAAGGAACAACTAGCAGACATATTCACAAAAGCTTTACCGAAGGATGCTCATGAATATCTTAGAGGTAAATTAGGGGTGCTTCCCCTAACTGAGGCTGCCTAGTCAAGCTAGGAGCACTGCATCAAATGTGCTACACAAAATATCTGACAAATTGGTGCAGAAAAGGTCACACTTTAGGAATGGCCTAGAGTTGTGAAAAGTATGGAAAAGCTAATAATCAGTCATAAGTAAAGATGACAGAAGAAGAAATATTGTTACTAAGCTGAGAAGATGATATCTACATTTGAAAGATGCAAGTTTTGTTTGTTGCTTTGGCAATATTGTCAAAGAGGGAGATAAGTTAGATGAAAAAAAATGAGAGATCAAGAAAGAGGGAGACATTCAAAGAAGTAAGAGGGAGACATTCAGAAGAAAGAGGCACATAAAAGATTAAGAGGGAGTTACTGTGTGGTCGGTCAAGCAAGCTAGTAGAATGATTTTGAATCAGAATGAAGCTAAGGATATTAAAAATATATTTCTGATGAAAAGACAAAGTTTGGATTGATTAGTGAATCATGTGTTATTCATATGGTGTTTCCATCAATGCCAAAGAGGGAGATTGTTGGAAACTACAATTGAAAGCAATTTTTGTATTGTCATTGATGTCAAACCTTAACTAGTGATACAAGTTTCTATCTAAGAAAGTAATATATCTATCAGTTGATGAGAAGGATTAGGGAAAGGTTGGTAACAATAGCACCTGGGGAAAGGTTGAGTTATCTTGATACTTCAATGAGTACTTGATTATATGGCACAATGATAACACAATGTATTGTTTATCTACATAAGAAGCAAGACTAAACAAGTAGGCTTAACCAAGCAAAAACTAAAAAAATCTAGTTTAAGTCGAGTGATGTTAGTGTCCACCGAGAGTCAGTATATGCTGAGTAAATTCAGTGTTGACTGAACATCAATTTATTGCCAAGTGACAATATTTTCTAAGTGATAGTATTTTTCGAGTGAGAAAATTGAAGAGGTGGCCGAGTTACACAGTGATGACCAAGGATTTGAACACATTATTGATAGAGCATCAGTAATTTACATTTGAGGATGAATTCAAATTCCTAGCTGACATAGTTGAATTCTTGGATTATGTAAAATGTGTTGACTTTATTTATAAAATGTATGGAGCATTTAATGCACAGTAAATCATTTTATTAAGATTTCAATAAGGAGGTTGAAGATGTTTCTAGAAGGATGGATGAAGAACTTAAATGTTGGAAGGATTTGATGGATCCGACCTAAACCTAAGATCCATAGAGGAGATTAAGCAGAAAAAGAGAGATCTATCTATTGAAGAGATATAAGATAACCTATGCATGAGGTTGAGAAAGGAGATGCTAGAGTTGTTGATGTTATTGACTGACAAAGAAGAAAGGCTGAAGGTGAAGTTGATCAGAGTTGTGATTGCTTGAAGGGATTTCCGATCAGATCAATGATGGAGATGAAAATGGTACTCAGTCAGTAAGCCAACATGTGTGTACAAAATTGGATCTATTATTTGCAAAGTGAGTTGTATGTTTTTTAGATCAATACTACTGCTACTTTCTAACCATTGTATAAATCAAATCCTTTAATCAAGGTTGACCTAAAAATCATTGTATAAATCCTTTAATCAAGGTTGCATTCTAATGGAATGTACTTAAGTCCTCTAACAAGGCACACTCCTAACAATGTGGTTAAAATCATTTAACAGGGTCACACCTAACATTATCTTTTGTAAACCTTTGACAAGGTTGGCTTTTCATAGAGCTCACTTCAAAAGAGTGAAAAATATTAGTAACATGTTACAAAGTGGTTTTTCCCAAATTGGGTTTCCACTATAAATCCCGGTGTCAAACTTGTGTGACTATTTTGGTGCTAAACATTTTTGTGTTTTGCAAGTAAAATGCTATTGGAGAGTGGACTACATTGTTATCTATTTTTGGTATACATTTCTTTAACGACCAAGTAGTGTTGGTTGTTAGATCTAAAATTGTTCAAGTGTTTGAGAGTTTGTTTTATACATCTGGACCTGAGAACAACTGATTTAACCTCCTTCTCTGTTGTTCTAAATCATATTAACAACAAGGTGTTTGCTTGATCTCATAAAGTTGGTAGTTAAAGATATTTTATCCAGCGATTCAGTGACCAAAGAAAAGGTAACTATTATCTCGTAATAAAATGGATTGGTCTTAAAGCATTAAGCGATTCAGTGAGAGTTGTGGATAAGGTAAAAGATCAATGATCAATGATCAATGTTTAATCTCAAGATTAAACCAAGGGTAATGAATCTATTTAGCTATTCAGAGATAATGGTGTTTGTTGAGTCTCCCAATATAACCAAGGTTAGTAAAGATAGTCAGAGATCATGAGAACACAGTTATCGCTGAATCTTATGATTAAAATTGGGTTAAGAGAAACATTTAGAGATTCAGAGAATGCTTTCAGTCACTCAATCTCGTGATGTAACTAAAGTTAAGAAGGTAATCTGGAGATTACAAGAACACACTCAGTCACTGAGTCTTTGAGAAAGACTAAGGTTAAGTTAAAGTTTGTGAGATTCAGAGAAAGCTCTTAGTCACTAAATTGCAGAATCAAGTGAAGTTAAAGTTAAAGACTTGGAGATTGTATGAGGACCGTGGATGCAAATCAGATCCGATGGTGGTTGCCAGATCTCCCAATAAAACCATGAGTTAAGAAAATATTAAGAGATCACAAGAATGCCTTCATTTGTCTGATCTCCAAATTAACTCTTAGTTAAGAAAATCATTTTGAGATCAAGAGAACACCTTTAGTTACTTGATCTCCAAAAGGCTTGGGTTAAGTTCTCATTAATTTAAAAGGGAAAAGAGTTGTTATTACATGGAAAGGTACTCTACTAGGATGGAAAAAGTAAAAGGGCAAGCCAATCAGATCGTAATTGAGGGTTTTTGTCAGTACTTGATGGTTTTTGAAAGGTGACACAGTAATCATTCTTTTTGCTTTCTCTTCAATTTTTAATGCAAACTGTCAACATCCAACATTACAACAAGCTATTTTTCAAATTTGGTGTTATGTAGAGTTGAATGCTGAGATGACTCAGAGAAGATTTGCAGTAATTTTGATAACTCCTTCGCATTAAATGATCAATGTTATATTGACGAGACATTCCTACATTTACACTTAACAGTTTTTAGAGAGAAATTGAGATTTTTGAGCAATTACAGTGAGTAAGTTGTCGAGAAAAGTTGCAGAGCTGAGTATTCATAGAAGGATTCAAGTCGAGCTTCATCTAATGGGGAAGCAAAAGAACAAGGAGATGAACAAAAGGGAAAGCCCAATTTCTCTGATGAATTCATTGAATTGTTGCAAGGATCAAATTAGAACAAGAAGGCAAATGATGAAGTCTTCATTGACGATATGGAAAATTGTAGGGACCCTAATACCCCTTCTTTTTCTAGTTTTATGCTTATAAATTATTTCTACATGAATCATGATAGGGCTATCCCAATTTGTAATGCATGGGTTTTAGGCATGGCCAAGTTGAAATTACTGATGTCTTTGTAGATGTTGACCTCATGATCGAATTGTCCAGAAATCATGATCCTATATCCAAAACCATTAGGAAAGGTGATCAATCTCCCTTAGTTATTCTTGATAGGGAATCATTTATGAAATATTTTGATTTGTATTCCTCATCATCTATAGAGATAGATTTGAAGAAAGAGAAAGAAACATATGCAAGCCAATTAGGGCTTGTAAGGAGCCAAATGGTTAGACATATCCCTAGAACTGGTAAATATGTAGCTCCTCTCCCACCACATATGAATGCTCCCTATGGGTATAAAGCCCTAAATTTCTATATAAAGTATCTGGAATATGGGTTGTGTCGAGTCTTAGGGATAGATGGAGATGCTTAGAGGTTGCTAGCTGATCTACTGATGATAATTTTGGATATACATAATTTACATACCAACATAGACTACGATTACATTCAGTATGTAATTGACAAGAATGATGAGGGTCTACTATGCATCAAGGCAAAAAAGAAGCTTATCAAATTCATGCATAATTCCTCGTTAATGCACTTAATTTTGTATTTCAATGTTGATAGCTTAAATGTGCATATGTTGAGACCAAGAACAATGTTTTAGGGATAGCCAAATCCAGTGTAGTTCTGGTTGAGGGTATGGAATTATACCTCCAATGAAAACAACTTTTGTGGTTTCCAGAATTGGATAGTTCATCCAATTTTAGACCTAATGGGAACAAGCATTGTGAGACTCCCTACTGGAGTACTAAAATTTCTCAGGCCCAAGCAATTTATTAGCAAGAGGGATAAGGGCCATAATTGGGGAGATTTTTATCTAGGTCAGACTTTTACACTAATCAAGGTATATGGTTTCCCACAACCCCCTCATTTGTTACCAAAATATGTATCACCAAGGGCATCCCTATTGTATTTTTTGTGGTAGTTGATGTGGACTAACAAGGAGGACTTGGCATCACACAAAAAAGGAACTTTTACTCCTCGTCAGTTCAAAATGGGAAGCTTTTTGATTGATAAAAGAGCACTGCCATAAGTTAGCTTGTGGTTAAATCATTATAAGATGGCTACTATTGTGTATAGGTATGTAGACCCAGAGGATTTCATCATAAATGCCAGAATGTTGCTTATTCCAAATATTGGTACAATAAGAAACCATGAGGGATGTGATAAAGAGGATGTAATCAAAAACATGTTGGATGAGGATGATATGGGAAGAAGACTTACCAAATTCTATGACTTATTGAATTTAGAGGTTCAACTCAAGAAGGCTAAAATTTCCTTTGTAGGTTTCTTCCTAGACCTCCCATACCTAGCCAAAATTAATAGAATGGTAGAGATGCATGGCACTCTATCTAGCCAGTTAGAGGGACATCTTGAAGAGAAGCTAGAAGTAAAAAATGATTACTCTTCTTCTGATTATGAAGAATACATTGATGAATCTCAAGAAGGGGATAGTCAACCTCAAGTCAATGAGCCCCCTATCATTGATATAAGTCAAGATGCACCTAAGGAAGGAGATGTATCTGAACTACCTCGGAAGAAGAAAAAACTTGAGGAAGGAGAGCCCTCTAAAAGAAAGAAATAAAAGAGAGAAATAGACAGGATTAAAGCCTCGGTGCCTGGTGATAGACCATATCATCACCATTTGAGGAAGACTATCAGAGAAGGGAAGAAGGTAGCCACACAAGAAGAAGTGGAGTTACCCCTATTTCTTGGTAAAGATGAAAGGGAAATGTACCAAGAAGAATTACTCAATGATGATCAATTCATTAAGAGTGAGGAATTCAAGAATTTCCTTACATGGAAGAAGCAACAGGAAATTTCAAAAATAGCACCTAAGGGAAGTACTCTAGATGATGAGGCATTGAAAGCCTTAGTTGGATATGATCTTGAATCTAAGACTATTACTGTGGAAGAAGATAGGGAAATGGTTAAGTCCAGTAGGATTCTCCTAGTGCTAGGCTGGGACCTTACCTCAACTTTCATCATAGATCAAATAAGAAAGAAACGTAAGGGCAATCTATCTTATGAGGCCCAAATTGGAGATATGATAAGAGGAAGTGGATATGACCCTAAATCCCAAGCCTTAGCAATGTGGTCCCTTTCATTAAGAACCCAAAAGAAATCGTTACTCGTCATAGAGGATAAAATGGAAGGAGACAAGATCATCTAGACTATTCAAAACACCAATGATCGGGAAGTGTCTAAGGTAGTGACCCATTTTGCACATCTAAATGAAGCTAAGACAACTCAACTGTCAAATAGATATGCAAAATTATTTGAGAATACAATAAATATAGAAAAAAGATAGAGATCAAGGACTAGTGAAGATCAAGGTCCTAGAGGATGAGTTGAAAGAGTTAAAGGTTAAGCTCGAAGAATCTTCTAAAGCAACTCCTCCAGTCCTATAGATTGAAGTTGCAGTCCAATCAGTGGTAGAATTTCCCATTGAGGTAGCAAGGGATTCAGAAAAGGATAAGTTGGATGTGGCTCTCAAAGCACTCAATCATGTCTTACAACATATGTATGAGGAAATTAAAGGGAAAATGGACTTAGTCCATAATTCATACTCTATGTTACAGAAAATAAATGACAACATAAAAAATGCTATGGCTACTTTAGAGCCACTTTTTAATATCTGGTCTAGCAGAGGGGCTCTATTTGAGAAACTAGAAGTAATAAAACCACATAGGGTAGACATTCTAGAATCAGTGATTGAGGTTGGAGAAAAGTTAGTGCAAATTGGCACAACTTGGGGGTTCTTCAAGGGAAAGGCTAATCAGGTGAGAGCCAAAATGCATATGTTTGGCCCGGACTTTAGCAAGTTCCTCCCTCCAATTTACAAAGATGATGGTAACATCATAGAAGTTGAGAAGTGGAAGTCAAATTTGAGTCAGTTGGTGACTAGGCAGGAGGCCTTTTTTAATAATAATGGATCCTTAGATATTGATAGGTTCAACAACATTTTGGATGGCATGTTTAACACTGAAAATGAATGCACCAAATTTATTGTTGACACAAAGGCCATCACTGATTCAAGATGGGACAAACAGGTTAACATGTTGCAAATCCTAAAGGAATATACATGGCCTTCAGAGGAAGAGGTTGCTGCATGGGATAAAAGCACCAAGCCTAAGAAAAAGAAGCCAGTTCCTATTGACCTAGAAGAAATGGATGAAGAGTGAACTATGACATGGCACCTGTTCTTTGAGCATAGGAAGGTTAATTATCACAAAGAGGATGATGTATGTTAGTCGGTAGGCGGTCATCATTCATAAGACAATTCACAGCAGTTACTCTGAATACCTGCAGACAAAGGTGCCACTTAAAGAGTTCACATTGAGAAGAAACTGATTTCTGGCACCCTTTCTCCTTTTCTATTATATGTTAAATTGTATTTTGTATTCTAGTGCAAGTCACTATCCTAGCCATCCAAAGCTTGTTGCATCCTTTTCTTGAGGATTCCAATATGGCTAGTGTATATATAGTAAGCTCTAGATTATTGTAAGGTGGTGAATTACTTAGTGCAATAGGAGTTTTTGCATTAGAGTTTTGATTCTAAGGAATCTTAGCCTTTGAATGTACTGATATAGGAAATTTATCAATGAAAATATATAGAAGTTCCTTGTATATGTTTTGTTGTCTTCATGTATGAATTTGATTTCTTTGTGTATCTAATCTGTAAGGCAATTTTAAATACATCATTCTACAAGGTAGATAGTGGAGTTCAATCTTAAGTCTCTTTCAAGGGAAGGGTAAATCTTAGGTGAGGTCTCAGAGATTTCAATATCTATGCATGGATTTGATGATATAGTATATACATGAGAGTGTAATTTGTAAGGCATTTTATCTGGGTTTTGGGGTTATTTGAATTGTAAAGTTTTATGTAGATGTGTATTTGTTGACTCTGATGCCCTAGGATTTGGCACTGGTCATTACTTAGGTTGCACTATTTCACCATCAATCAAAATGAATAACGATTTACTTTAAAAAAAATTTAGAAGTCATATGTTCATGTCTGTATCAAACATAGAGATAACTATTGTGATTTTTGGAGAGTTACATCTGATAGGTATACTCACCTGTAGCTGAAAGCTCAAAGTGAAGAAGGATTCAGACCCTTAATAACTTAGTGTTTATTATTGACAAATGTATCTATTGGGACTACAAGAGTTAAGTATCAGAGGTTTTCTGATTAGTTTTGATCATCTACAATTTTAGGTACTAACAAAATTGGTGACTTTGCTAGGGACTTTAAATATTTTTGCAATAAACTTGTTACAATTTTCTACTAACTATTTTTTGTTATCCTAAAAGACCAGTTTATAAATCTATCCCCACAAATTTGTGGGTCTCGACTTTGAAATCTGTGTTTACCAGTTACTGGTTAAGCATAAAGAAATTTTTTTAGGTATCTTGTCAAAATCACTATGAGTCGACAAAGATACACTAGGTCATACTATAAGGATCACCTAGAAAGTAATATGGGTGATGAGCTCCATACACCTGGTAGAAAGAAATGGTCTAAACGAGATATGTTTAACCATAGAAAGCAATGGTCTAAATGAGGTATGCTTAACCATCAATCAAAATGAATAATGATTTACTTTAAAGATTTTTCAGAAGTCATATGTTCATGTTTGTATCAAACATATAGATAACTATTGTGATTTTTGGAGAATTAAATCTGATAGGTATACACACTTGTAGCTAAAAGCTCAAAGTGAAGAAGGATTCAGATCCTTGATACCTTAGTGTTTATTATTGACAGATGTATCTATTGGGACTACAAGAGTTAAGTATCAGAGGTTTTCTGGTTAGTTTTGATCATCTCCAGTTTTAGGTACTAACACCATGAAATATCATAAGCTCGGTTAACACATAAAATTGCACTCAGTTAATACTGGCACTTGGTTAACCTTGTCGATAGTTACTAACTAGCAACTTCTTACTCAGTCTAGCATATACCGACTGTAAAGAATTAAAACTCAAAACATATGAAACCATAATGCATCTTAATTCATGCAGATTTGGTATGTGAACACTTGATATAAGGAACTGTATGATAGATATAACTGATTAGAATTAGTAGTTCCATACATACCATTTCAACTTATGGGGAGGTGGCAATGTCACCCAATCCAATGGATGAGGTGTAACTGACTACATTACTTGACTCATCATTATCACCTGATGCTTTTCTCCACATAGTGTTTCTTATCCTCGTGATATCTTCAATTTTATTTCCATTCTCATAAGTTTGTATTTCTCATGCTTGGTTTCTGCAATATTTATTTAGGTGACTGACCTAGTGACAATGTAAACATTCCATGCTAGGGTTTGTCCAATTATGAGATTTGCCTCTCTATTTCATTCTCATGCAGCTAGCTGCAATATTTCCATATCTTCCACATGTTGTACAACTAACCCATATGTTGTAATCCCAAGTATAAGCATTGCTGTGTCTTCTTAGTTGATAGGTCTTGTTCTGTCCTTTCGGTGTCTAGACTTGCTTCATCTTTGTTCTACATTCTTGTGATATATGTCCATGCATGTTGAAAGTGTGACAGTGTTTCTCCATGTAGGGTTTGTTAGGAGTCCTAGTAAACTTAGATCTACACTCATGTGCCTGATGTCCATACTTGTTACAACTATAACAATAACCATTAAACTTAGGAGTGGTTTTAGGGATACCTTTAGCTTTTCTCTTGCAAACATTTGATGTGTGGCCTAGTTTTCCACAATTATAGCATGATAGAATCTTTGATAGATCAGTGTAGCCTAATCTAGTAGTACTTCCAAGTCCTCTTTGATTGATCAGAAATTCATCAATTTTCTTAGAACTATCTTCAACTTTCTTAATCATTTCATTATGTTGTTGCTGCATCTTCACTTCATTTTTCAATCTCTCATTTTCTTCTCTCATTCACCAATGTCTTCAAGTTTCCTTGCTAGCTCACTATTCACTTGGTTGACTTCTTGACTTATAATAACCATCTGATTAGAAATTTCAAAGCGATGCTTGGTAAGTCTCAGTATCTCAGATTCTTTCTCTTGTAGTTTCTCAGTCATTTGTCTTTTGTCTTCAATAGCCAAATTTCTCTCTTGTTCGACTTGCCTAGCATTGTTCATAACATCAATCATTCTCACCATTTGTGCTTCTTGTTAGATCTATAGGGCTTTAACTTGTTCATTAAGATGTAGATTTTTCTCAGATAAATCAGATATTCCTCCTTCAGATATGTCAAATATACTACCTAATCTAGATCCAATGTTCTCAAATGGATCATCAATATCTTCTTCATTATAATCAGTTTCACTGTACTGAATAGCCTTATCCTTTCTTTGAACCAATAACTTCTTCAATTCATCCCTTTCTTGCTTGTATTGTTCAATGAAGATTTTAATATTAATCTTTTGATTCTCAATTGTCTTGTCCAACCTATATCTCTCTATCCTGAGATCTTTCCTCTTTAGTGGTTAAACTTCCAAACAAGAGATCTAGCTCTTATACCAATTGTTGGGATAGGAAAGATATAGTACTAAGAGGGGAGGGGTGGATCAGTATCCTCAAAAAATTTAAACAAGTAACAATCTACAATAGTAGTGCTTAACTAACCAACTGAATACATTGTTTGTGACATACATTCAAATAACTTGTAAATGTAAAGTGCATGTAAACAAACAATAAAACATTCATGAAAATGTTAACTCATGACTCAAGTATTTTTTTTATGAAGAAACCCTTGTTAGAAGGTAAAACTATGGTGAGGATGACACCCACAAATTCTTCACTACTATAGTAAATAAAGTATGTCGGTTAACGCTACAATTGTGATCACTTTTGATGATCTTACCTGGTTAGGAGTAACATAAGATCGATTAGATCTACCTTCTTAAAATATTTTAGCAACACCAAATAAGTGTGCACTTGGTTAGGATATTTATAAAAGATGGTTAAGTCTACTCTGTTAAGAGATTTACAATCTGCTACAATGGTTAAATTGGTAATAGTAAAATATATGTAAATGACAACTTAAGCTTATCTGAATCAAATCTATGAATAACTAAATAGATTTCACCTTAATGTGTAGAATATAACTCTCTTTCCTACTCAGTAGCCTTGTATGTTTATGATAAACTGAATACTATCTCTGATAATTGTTATTTCATGCAAACCCTTGTCTGATCTCTGATATCCTATGAGTGGTTACTGCTTCATGATCTCCTTATCATGCATACTAGAAAATGACATCTTTTACAATTATATAGCAAGCTACTTTGACCTAATTAGGTTTACATCATCTTAGAAAACCTAAGATCTATGATGTACAAAAATAACCTAGATCTAACTGTTACATAGGAATCATCACAATATTAAATGGTTACATCCATAATAAATGTGTCTCGATCTTAGTAAATTGTTTATAGATCTGTGTAAACTATTTGCATAGAGATACATGCCATTGTTGATTTCTATGCCATTTCCTGAATAACTCGGTAAACATTACATTCCCTATTTGGTGAATTAACTGATGCTCAGTGTGTAGAATACTCGGTGTTGATTGGTGCGGTACTCGGTAAATCCTGATGGTCGGTAAACATGCTCGGTTAAACCTATGATCTGTTAGCTTTAGCTTATGCCTTATAATTGCTCAGTATGAAGGCTTTGTAAGTTTAATCGACTAACTTGTTTAACTCCTTATTCCAACCTTTACCAACTTGATAACTCAGATTACCAACTAATCTTATTTGATACTAATGACAGTACTTAATGCTCAAATAGAGATAACATAAAGACACGCTTAAACCTCTAAAGCTAGGTTGATTTGAGGTTTGGTACCTATCGTCAATACAATATATAGACATCAAGTGTAACTTCTGATGTATAAAATAGAAAAGGACATGGATAATAATCCAAACATAAAAAATAATGAAAGGAATTTTTAATGCCATAATCATTCTTATATATTCAAATAATTATGAAGTCATTCCTTTCATATTTAATCCACATTTAAACATCATAATAATAATGTTAATTAATCTAATATTTTAAATGACAGTTATGACAATAATGAGCATATATCAATAAATCCTAAACCAAATAATAAAAAAAGATTACAACCCATATTATCTCAATAACCATTGGCACAACCATCAATGGATCACATGAAATCACATCAAGAGACATAGAACTAGATATTTGTTAATTATCATCATTAATATGTTGTGATTAATGCCATTGTTCTATCCAATCTGGTAATAATATCTCCTATATATCTCTCAATTTGGCAGTGGTATTACTAACAATGGTGTCATTAGTAGTTATTTCAGTCTATTGCATGGTGCATCGATGTTTTGGTCCATACCTATTTTGGTTAACATGAGAATTCTTTTAATATGTATGACATCTCCAACACATTTTGTTAGCATGCTCACAATATTTTATCTTTATTCCAAGCCAAAATGAAAGTATATTGTACCAATGCTTGTATATATTGGTAGTGACATCAAAGCAAGAAGATAGATGACTATATTAATACGATAGATGATATGAGATATGCAAATGTGATTTGATTAGGTATGTAGAAAATTGATATATGTAGTTTAATGACTGTATAAAAGGATTTTTGTATTTTAGTGAGAACTATATTTTGTGCACATATAGATGCAATTTTGATAGTTCATTTTTGTATTTCATACTTCGGGTACAAGATGCCTTTCAACTATATTAGCTAATTTTTTTATTTTTGATAGTGAGACCACCAGTAGTGATCCAAACAATAGTGAGCTACATCAACAGTGAACAACCCTTGTATTTAATAACCAATTACCTAATACTTGAGAGTTAACCCTCTGCTTTGTTTTTCCCATCTTGGGTTTCCATGATAGAAATTTTGTGTTATGTTATTTGATTTCTACTCTTTCATTTTCAACAAGTTTAAATTATGTATGTGGGTTGCTTAATCATTCTTACCCTCAATTTTTTTTTCCAATTTATTTATGGATGTGGATATAATGTTAGTTAATTTTTGGATTTTGAGAATACAAGGGTTTGATACTCTATTGTTACTTGAGCAATGCATAATAGAAAGTGGATTTCTAAAAAAAAATGAAAATGGAAATGTGTCGTAGGCACACATGTTGTTTACATAATACCTTAAAGAAATGTTGTCTCTTGGACAATTATAATTATAGGACATGCATTATGCTCTTATGTTGGACATCTATGCAGAAGTTGCAGTTGGGGTGATGTTTAGAAGTTGGGGTGATGTTTAGAAGGTAAGAAGAGTGATGGAAGATCTAGGAATTACAAAGAAACCTCAACGTAGCTGGATTGAAGTCCACAAAAGGGTACATTCTTTTTGTGTAGGAGATAGATCATACCCACAAACAAAGGAAAGCCACATAAATATGGAGGGAAATCTTTGTGGTTCCATCTGCCATCTTGGTATGAATGTCTATATAACTTTTTAAAGATTTATTTAGTTACCAGATACTAAACGAGTAAAATAAACCAAATTGTTTTGTATGCACAATCTTATATTTATTCAATTGAACTAATCCCTATTGCTGCAATATATGAGAATTTTTTTATTTTTCTAAAAAAAATAAAAATATGACAACTGCCCACCATGAAAACAAGAATGCTATGCCATTTCCTATTCTGCTTGTTTGGATAAAATACATTATTACAACAGAAATAGCATGAAGAAAAATGGGTGATTAGTTCAATTCTTGGATTCCATAAAGATGGAGGCAGCCACCACAAAAGACAATAGCTTGTTTGAAATAGTTTCAGCATGATGTTCATGACCCACATAAAAAAAAAGAATTTTGAAACATCTTCAATAATACTAGT
Source organism: Chamaecyparis obtusa (assembly GCA_027943335.1). Classification (NCBI taxonomy): domain Eukaryota; kingdom Viridiplantae; phylum Streptophyta; class Pinopsida; order Cupressales; family Cupressaceae; genus Chamaecyparis; species Chamaecyparis obtusa. The sequence continues at coordinate 383,345 of BSBK01002041.1, read as the reverse complement.
CAATTCCTATCTTTATTCTATCTTTTTGTTGTAAGAATTTTGAAAGATCTTCAATAGTACCAGTCAATTCTTATCTTTATTCTATCTTGTTGTTGTCATGAACAACATACTGAGAGGAGGAGGAGACCCCATTAAATATTAACTATTGGCGTGACCATTACATCTCATATATGTTGTGAGGTTTTCACACCATTGCCCCAAACAATTTGGCGACCCCCATTTTCAAATCGAGTCTTGGCCTTTTTCTTTCCTTGGCCCCGACATCTCGATGCCTTAACAAATTTTTGGGCTTGGATGGATGACGTTTTGAAAACTATTGGAGTTGAGGGGTTTTGATTTCATTTTCGAACCTGATTATGTTTTGATCTTTTGGAGATTTTGCAAATTTGGGTGTAGAAATGAATTAATTGGATGAAAGATTAAGTGGCCAAGAAATTGGATTTATTTGCAAAATACAGATTTGAAACAAATTATACTTTTCACCTTAATTCAATTTCAAAATTTGAGAAAATAAATTATTTTTTTGTCCAATAAATTCGAAGTCTTGGCTATCAAAGTCCAAAAATTGAGCACTTAATTTGAAAATCTGGGCTAGTGGTTTGAAAATCTTGCCTTTAGAAAATAAAATCTGGTCATCAAATTAAAGGATTGGGCTTGGAAATTTCAAAATTTGGACTTATGACTTTATAAAATCAAAATTTGGCCACCTAAATTTGATAATCTAGACACTTGGTCTAAGAAATATGAGCAAGTTAAACTTTTGAAATCTGCATTGAAACATAAAATCGAGGTGCTAAGAATTAATTTTGCTTTGAAATTTGTATATCTAGGCATTGAAATCAAAAATTTTGGGGCCCTTATGGGTAACGTGTGGCATTGAGATGTTAGGTTGGGGCCTCTTTGTGATGGCATGGCCAATGTGGCTAGTATAATTTATGGCTAGGCACAATAATAAGTAAAATTTGATACAAATTTCAATGCAAGTTTAATTTTTTTTAGGCTAGGTCGGCCCCCTTTTGTATCATTTAATTGAAATCTGGCTTGTCCATATGCAGGTCGGCCCATTAATTGGGAGGCTAAGGTTTGTATAAAGGAGAGTGCTCCCCACTCCTCTCCTCATCTCCTCCAACATCAGTGAAAATTGTAAAGAGTGGAGTTAAGGAGCAGCGATCTTCATCATAGCTAAGGCCTGCAAAAATACAAGGAAGGGCAGCGACTGGTCTAGGAGGGGCGAAATAAATAAGGAGCAGTAAATTTAGAGGCAGCAGACATTCAGAGCAAAGCATGTCCAAATTCATCCAAGGCAACTAAGGAGCAGAGATCAAGGGCAGATCCGAAAGCACGAGAGGGAGGAACGAAATTATTTGTGAGCATATCCAAATCTGATATTAAGAGTAGGCCCAAATTTGTAGAAAGAAAGGCAGCAAGCCTTAGTGGAGGAGCAAAGCATTAAGGCGAGGCTGAATTTGTGAAGAGTAGGGCCAGCAAAATTCAAGGCATTGAAGGTAGATTTGGCATTGAGGAGCATATTTGAATTAGAAGGCAACGACTTGCCATTTAGAGGGCCTGCCCTTTGATGAAGAGACTTGCGACTTGGCTTGAAGAGGGGGAGGTTGTGAATTTGTGAAGAAGGCTTTCTATTTGGAGGAGCAAACTTTGATTGCAGATCTGCTACATAGTGGGGAGGCCACGAATTGTGAAAGGAAGGAGCCATAGTTTGTGCCTAGCCCTGCCAATTTGGGTGAAGGCTTGTGAAATCTGCACAGACTGTTATTTGATATTGAAGAGGGCTGCCATTTTGAGGAGCAGAAGGCTACAAATTTGCCCAGGCCTGCCCATTTTGAAGAATTTGCAAAATTTGGTGAGTGGACTGAACTATTTTCTTAATTGTTATCTTTTCTTTGAGGTTGATTGTTTGGTGTAGGAGACAAGTTTCATGATTGAGGGTGAAGGCTGGTCTAAAAGATAGATTTTCTCCTAGTTCTTGCTTGGTACATTTCCCTATTTTCTTCTTGCATCATCCATCCATCACTTCATCATCTCATTAGGGCTTGAAGTTGGGAGATATAAGTGTAGTTTCCATTTAGGATTTGGAGAAAGGAGATATAAGTGGTAGTCCCACCCCTAGGAAAGAAGTTGGGAGATATAAGTGTAGTCCATCTCATAGGTAATGAAGAGGCAGAAATAAGTGGTAGTCCATCTCACTAAGCAAAGAGGCAGAGATAAGTGTAGTGTGATATGAATTGGCGAGGCAGAGATAAATGTAGTCCCACCTCACTATAGAATGAAGGGGCAGAAATAAGTGTTTTAGGATGGCGGATGCTAGTGCAAGCAAGAACCCAAAGGGAATTAATACCAAGAAAGACAGGGAAGACATGACACCAAGACTACCTTCTTCTCAAAATTGAAGCGAGTCGGCGACACCAACATCGGCACCATTGATATGATACAATTGAGAATTGGTTGCATGAAGGCAAGAAGGGAGTCACCAAGTCATCAAGGCTCACCAAGTCAGATTTCAAATCAGAGTGTGGCGATCTTGTTGTACTTCTCAACTGAGTCATGGGCTCTGCTCAAGGTACACAGTTTGATTCTTGGATGTATTATTTTATTGAAAGAATTGAAAATGGTAAAGAAAGTTTGATTGGACTAGGATCATTAGCATGAATTTAGAAGTTGCAACTTAGGATAGTACAAAATTGGAGGCAATTCTACATGGGGTCCTACTTCTTCTATTTGAATGGAAGGATGTTAGTGATGCTTTTCTAGTCGAACCAAATCCAATTTGGGGGGATGCACTGCACCACTATGGTTGAGGCGAATGCTTATGCCAAGGGGCAGGGTTGTGGCCATCCGGACAGTTGAGGGCATTCAGGGGTTGGCCAAAGAGGAAAACATTAGTAGGGATGCAGGTTTCATTAGGGGTTGGAAGAGATGTGAAGATATTTGAGGCTAGGCAAGGCTTGGCTATTTGTGCAAGCTACTTTGGTTAGAATTGAGAAGGGAGGTATGGCCAAGGCAGGTGCCCCAGAACCCAAGAGTATTGAAGCAGAAGGGAGTGCATGCAAACTAAATTCAAGTGGGAAGGTTGGAGAAGACCATGAAGGCCATGAAGGTTAAAGGAAGGCAAGGATAATGAGGGAGGAAGGCAAAATGAAAGGGTGAAAGGGGTCAAGTTCGATTTCAAGGCAGTGGCCAAGAGCAAGGTTCTCAAATTGCAAGAAGGTTCACACCCAGGCAAGCCACCGAGGCTAAGGCAAGATTACCCCAAGTGCATAGGGACCTCACCCTTTCAAGGTCAGGACATCAAGTACAAGCAAGTTCAAGCGGTGATGAGAAAGTTTCTAAGGATGAGCTCAAGCATCCAAGGCTTCACCTCATCTCAAGGATTAAATAAATTTATAAGATAAGGTTGATGAGGTGACAATTTCATGTGCATGCAATCAAATCATGCCAAGTGTCCTATGTTCTCATTGGTTGACAGATTATTGTAATTTTCTCATTGGCCCACAAAGTTGGTGCCCTCATGTAATTAGTTGAAAGATGGTAACCCTAATTAGGGTTTGTAAGGTTTAATCTTGGCCTTTGATTTTGCCGCTTAATCTTGGCCACTCGTTGTAATTTTGAGCCTCTATATAAGGCCATTTGTTCTCATTTGTAAAAGGGGGTTATGTTGGAGAATTGTTGCCAAAATACTATCAAAATTGTTCTCTATTCATTGTTGTGGTTTGCATGGTGGATATACATGATCATTTTGGTGTATTGCATCTTTCTTCTCATTTCTCAAATTAAAGTACGATTTCATTTCAAAGTTGTTAAAGTAAGAATAAAATTGAATGCTAGTTGTATGGTGATATTGGTAAATGTTTGATAGGGATCTATATACTAGGCCACTAACATCTTAGCGGCTTGTTAAGGAGCCTTGTGTGATAATCTAGTCTAATTCCCCTTGAATTATTGCATCTGTGGAGGTAACGCCGCTAGCAAGCTTTCATTACATTGATCCCTGTCAATTTGCCAATCTTTCCATTCCGTAGGAGTAACAGTAAAGAAGTAAGTAGTTTAGTAGTTAGAGTTTTGAAGAGCAAAGTTGGAAGTGATATAAATTGAGTATACATTGCAAAGCTAGGTCCTACCATCATCACAGCAAGAATTTGACATCCTTGAACGAACAACGTAAGCCCGCCTATGTGATTACCAGCAAATCACATTAATATAACTGAGTTAGTATCCACAGGTGTAAGGAACCTTGCAGTTTTTCTCATGTTCTTCATGAGTATATACTTTTCAAGAGAGGGTTGAGTGTTTGGTATACTATATCAAGTATTCAATTGCTATATGTTATGTAGTGGTACAAAACTAACATCAACAATATATTATCATCTCTCCTAGATGCAAGTGCTAGTTATTCACAATTCCATCATGTGAGAGTCGCCTAAGAATTACTCTAAATTCATTCGTAGTGTGAGAGTCGCCTAAGAATTACTCTAAATTCATAATGTTTAAAGCTGGTTATCATCTATCAAAATATTTTTGAATACATCAACCTCTCAATCTATTTAATATAAAATTCACGTCATCTTAGCGTGCCACCTAAGAATTATTCTTCAAAATTCATAATTTTTAAAGCTTGTTATCTATCAAAACATTTTTCAATACTACCACCTATCGATCTATTTTTAAGAATTTCAAATATTTTTAAATGCTACCACTTATCATTCTATTTTTCAAAAATTCCCATGGCAAATTCTAAAGATCATTAAAGGTCCAAAGCTTCTAGTTATTAAATAAATTAGTGTGAGCTAATTCAAAAATAATGAAATTGACACAACATAAACCAAAACTAAAACTAAATTTTATTATGATTCTAATCCACATATACAAATATCTAAAACATCTCATCACTTGAATTTACGTTCTTCATTCACAAAGCTAAGCAACTCGATCCATCTCAGGTTTAATTATTGCCTTATTCCTAGATTTAATAAATTAAACTATATTAGACAAGGGGGAAGCTATTTTTCCTCTTCAAAATAGTTTCCAAAATAATAATAATATGCTTTCAGCATAATTAGTTTGATGAGTAACATTATAATCCTCATTGATTGTCATATTAATGCTCTTTAGTTTCCATTAAAACTATATAGCATATACCTCATTTTTGTATGATGTTACTCCTTTTCTACTCCTTGAATCAAATAAGATCTCAAAGGTTTACATTAATGCAATATGACAATCTTTCAAAGATCCTTAACATTATATGCATGTATCACATGGAGCTCTAACTAAATTCAATACATCTAATTGGAAATTCCACACCTTGATCGAGTCCAATTTCTATCTATTTTAACAGATAAAAGCATTTACAAAAGATTGGATTTTTAAATATGCAATTCACTACAAGAAAACAATACTTGCCATTACAAGCAAAAAGATACTTCTGCCAAAACACTAACAGCCAAAGGAAAACTATACATTCTAGAATCTCAGTCAAATATGAATGATGTGGTTTGGCTTATGAAACTCTCACCATTTATACAAGCTATGTGAATGCAATTACTTACAGGAGTACACCAAAACATCATTTTTTAATGTCATAGACACTTCGTCAAACTTGGGCAATTTGGGTAAATAGATAAGTCATGAGAACTGAGATTTCTTCACTTCCCTTGGGAACTCATACAAAGATCTTTGGATGTATAACATCAGCTGTGTAAACCATGTAGTGATCTCCTCGGAACCATCTTGAGATCCAATTGTCTACGTGTAGCTTTTGTATCTTGTCCTCCTCTCTCCAATTCCTCCTTTCCCCTCTCTTGCTTTTCTCTCCTCTCTCTTTCTCCTTCCTCTCCCTTCTCTCTTTCTTCCTCCTCTCTCCTCTTTTTCTCCCTCTCTTGCTTCCATCTCCACTCTTCCTCCTCTCCCTCCTCTTTTTCTTCCTCTTTTCCTTGTGCCTCTCTCTTCTCTATTTCCTCCCCTTCTCCCTCTTCTCTCCTTCCAGCCATTTCCTTTATGTTTTTCTTTCCTTTTCTCCTCCTTTCTTCATCCTCTCTCCTCCTCTCTTCAGCTTCTCTCCTTTCCCTTCTTTCTTCCTCCTCTCTCCTCTCCCTCTCCTCTCTCTCTTCTTCCTCCCTCCTCTCTTCCTCTCTTTTTCTCCTCTCCTCCTCTTCCTCCTCTCTTTTCTCCCTCTCTTCTTCTTCTTCCTCCCTCCTCTCTTCCTCTTCCTCCTTACTCTCCCCCCTCTCTTCCTCCTTCCTCCTCTCTTCCTCTTCCTCCTCTCTCTTCCTCCTCTCCTCCTCCCTCTCCCCCCTCTCTTCCTCCTCCTCCTCTCCCTTCCTCCTCTCCTCCTCTTCCTCCTCTCTCTTCTCCCTCTCTTCCTCCTCCCTCTCCCCCCTCTCTTCCTCCTCCCTCTTCCTCCTCTCCTCTTCCTCCTCTCTCTTCCTCATCTCCTCCTCCTTCCTCCTCTCTTCCTCCTCCTCCTCTCTCTTCCTCCTCTCCTCCTCCTCCTCCTCTCTCTTCCTCCTCTCCTCCTCCTTTCTCCTCTCCTCTTCCTCCTCTCTCTTCCTCTTCTCTTCCTCCTCCTCCTCCTCTCTCTTCTTCCTCTCCTCCTCCTCCTCCTCCTCCTCCTCTCTCTTCTTCCTCTCCTCCTCCTCCTCCTCTCTTTTCCTCCTCTCCTCCTCCTCTTTCTCTTTCTCTTTCTTCTTCCTCTCTTCCTCCTCCTCCTCCCTCTTCCTCCTCTCCTCTTCTCTTCTCTCTCTCTCTCTTTGGATCTTCTCTTCCAACCGTTCAGCACAAGAAGGACATGTAAATATAACAGCATCCTTTTGAGCATCCAAAATATCAGCAAGATAATCAGTAGAAACACCAAATCCCATTGCTGCAGTATCCTTAGGCAATATATTCAACACCGAGTTTTCTCCAGCAAGGAATTGTGGCCGGTTGTATCTGGAACAAGTACTGAACCCTAAAAATTCAAATGATTCATTTCCAAAGGACAACTGAGACATTGGATAAAACTGAGGCACTACAAACACATCTCCTTGACTAACCCTTATATTCTCGGCAGAGCTACCATTTGGATACACTATTTGCACCATCCCCCTTCCTCTAGTAACAAAACCAATCTCAGCAGCTCGAGGGTTCCAATGAGGAGACATCATTGCTCCCTGCAATATTAAAAACATAGTGAAAAAACATAAAATTAGCCAAGACTTGTGGGACTTGATATCAATGAAATGTTCTTGTACACAATTTTTTCTGTACCTTGGTTAAATTCACCATGAAAATGTTAAGATCAGAATATTTCAATGGGGAATAGTCTTTCCTATCCACAACTTTGGTCCATCCATACTTGTTATGAAAACTTGGCTTCTTATTTAATATATTGAAGACTTTGGTCTTCTTTTTGTGCCCTCCTAGCATGGCTCCCAGGGCATTTTTTGTACTTACTATGAATCTCTTTCCCATGTCCTCCATCAAGCTTTTATGTTTTGGTGCCACTGAATGAACAATAGGTCCATAATTCTGCCCGCTTAGCAACTCTTCAATTTCCTTGGCAGAGACCTACATGGAAATCATCTATAAGATCATACAGTTGTATACTAAGAGGTCTTCCCTAGGCAGCTATATAAGCTGATTATAATGCTATAATTTCATTGAGTCATTACAGGAAATATATTAAAATGAAAACACATGCAAGGACATCTTACCTTGAAGGCTGATCTTAGAATTTCTTCATCAAACCCTGAGAGAACACTAGCAGGATTGCCATGCCCTCCACCAACAAAAATCATCTGTTATATCCAAGAAAAAAAGCATTAAATCTATCGATGAATACCATACAACCAAAAGGTTCCAAGTCTATGAATACTTGGCATTATGAAAACTACTATACCCAAAAGATCGGCCAGGAAATTTTATAGTTAACTAACATATGTCATATAGGCATAGCCAATAAATATTATTACTTGCAACATCCTAGCCAACATAGTTTCTCAGTTCAAATGGGGAATATTTTTTGGATGTAAACTGATATTAGTCTAACTGCTAGACATCATCATCTTGGAGGAATCGAAAAATACACCCACAAAAATCAAATTTCTGATGATGAAACAAGTCAACTACAATTATAGTAATCATTACAAGCTATAATTATTATATAAGCCTATGTTTGACACACCACTTATTCCTTTCCAGGCATATCCACAACATAACATATATTTTAATATTCATTAACCAAAATATTTATTCCAAATGTTGCTGAATAATTCATGAAGTGATCATGGTTTTTGTGAGTTTACTAATCAATATAAGCTGTCAATGATCCTTGGCCTAAATACTAATCACTGTACCATGTGGTTATTGAATAAGCCCTGGTTCTACATCAAAACAATCAAAGCTAACCATATAACCCTAAAAGATCAACCAACATAGATATCTAGCACTCTCATCTATGAAACATTCATTACTATGCATATGAATTTAAATCCAAACCTGAGATTGATCTCCTTCAATAACATTACAAGCTATAATTATTGTATAAGCTTAAGTTTAATCCACCACTTATTACTTGCCAGGCATATCACAACACAACATAGATTCTAATATTCATTCACCAAATGAGAGCTTAACGAAAATATTCATTCACAAATGTTACTGACTAATTCATGGAGTGAACATGGTTTTTGCGAATTTACTAATAAATATACCTTGCAAATGATCCTTCCCCTAAACACGAATCACTGTACCATGTGGTTATTGAATAAACCACCTGGTTCTACAACAAAGCAATCAAAGGTAGCCATTTTGGCCTAAAAGACCATTCAATATAGATATCTAACATCATAATGAATTAAAATCCAAACCTGAGATTCATCTCCATCCATAGCATGAGCATCAGATTTAGCCCTCTCCATAATGCCAATGAGCCTAAGCCTCTCAGCATCCCCTGTATTAAACACATAGAACACACACCCAGCAGGTACCCTATATATATCTCCAACTTTCAGATCCCTCTCAAACAATTGATTTTCCCTAACCAATCCAAGCCTTGCTTTTCCTGCATTGACAATGAAATGCTCAGCCAACTTCATTCTTCTAATCCACCCTAATTATTCTAAATAAATTAGACTTTGCCCACATGCTATTATACTGAACTTAATAATAAATTCTCACCTGTGAGAACATAGAGCACATAATCTCTATTCAGGTATAGAGGAAGCAGCAAGGAACTGAGCTCCATGGTTATAAAACCCAAATCAATAGGACCCCTGTCATATCTTCCATGAACCTCAGTTCTAATTCTAAGTGACCTAATCACACCAGCATCAGTCCTGGCTACTTCCATAAAATCCCTATAAACAAAGGGACTTTTTTCATTGGAATCCACAGCTCTAACTGTTGCAGTAAAGAAGAAGAAAAATAGCATTGATGAAGCAGAAACAAACTTCATTGTTTCAGGGTTTCCAAACTGTTTTGCCATGAACTGAATCTTACCCGCTTTGAAATGAGTTAAGAAGGTTTTTAAGTGCCTGAATCTTTTGTGGGTTTTGTCCATTGTGTGAATCAGATATTGTTTTGATCTCGTCCGTGGCAATGCGTTTTGACACGTTGATGGTCTTCATGCATACATAGTGTCACCACCTTATGTAAGATTAAGACACGCAGAAGAAGGTGGGGTTTTTCCTAAATGTTAAAATAATTATGTAATGGAGAAGATCCGCATTACTAAAATGCATTCAGATCAATATACGTTGCACTGTTTTTAGAACAACAGTTAGCCTATTAAGGGTATGCCGTATGATTAAAGGGGCTGAAGATGTCTTAGAGTGAGGGTTAAAATGCTTAAGGCAAAGGATTAATTCACCGTGCATAGCTATGAAGTTTGGAACTTGGGTTTCAGTCTTTTTTGTGCAATTTAGTGGCATCTAGAGTTTAATTGGAGTCCTTTTACTTTCCAATTATTTATATGTTTTTCTCACAATGCCCTTAAGGGATTGGCCTTAATTTCGCTGGAATTTATGTCTTGATTTCACACACTTCTTGAGATTTTGATGTTGGAATTTATCTATTGATTGTATATAGTTTTATATTGGAGATCTTTTTGAGTCTTCGTATCTTTTATTGCTTGATTGAATCTAATACCTTGCCTAAAATTAACAGTGACGATTTTAGATCAATCTTTTTCCCCCCTCTTATAGCTTCTAATAACATCAAATAATACAATATTATTAGGATAGTTAACATTATTATTATGATAGTTATAATGTTCACAGGCAATCTTATGTCTAATGTTGTTTTTTACAAACACATTCTTAAGGGTGTAGCTTTTGATCAAGAGTTTTGATTTAAGTGAATTTAGGGTGGAGACCTCAACTTGATTGCTTCATTCTTATATTTATGTTTTTATTCTTAATGTTTCCATGAATATATTATGTGTTGGGATAAGTTGTTATGTCTATTTACTTGTGACATTGTCTTTGGACATGTTGTATACTTTTATGGATTATCTTGTTATGTGTATTTACTCATGACTTTGTCTTTGAGCATTTGTGTACTTTTATGGATTATCTTGTTATGTCTATTTACTCATGACATTGTCCTTGAGCATTTGTGTACTTTAATGGATTATCTTGTTATGTCTATTTACTCATGACATTGTCCTTGAGCATTTGTGTACTTTTATTGATTATCTTGTTTAATGTCATTTGTATCATATCATGTTCTTCAACTTAAATTGTGTGTTGTGTATTCTTTGAATGTGTGTGAGTCATGGCCTTGATAATGGTCCATTTATTATCTTGTTCTTCATAGCTCAAAGGTTACCAAGAATGCCATGAGCATTTATTGCACTCGACAATGGTAATACAATAGGGTGGTGAGTAGTATTCCACTATATTGGTCTATCTTTAAGATCTTTCAAGAGTTAGGAGTCATTGGTTTAGGATTTTATGATATGTCTTATGATTATTGGATCATTTTGGAGGAAACTCATTATTGATAATATTATGCTTTGTATCATAGATATAAATGGAGTTTGATCCTTCCATGTTTGGGAAGTGGCCTATATATTAATTAATGTTCTCAGTTAAATTACTATTTGCAAATGTTTGTAAGGGGTTCCATATGACCCTTGTAAATTTTGTATAGTTTTACATTTTTGTGATTTTTAATGTGTGTTATGATTCGATCGTGTTTAAGATGAAACTGTTTAAATAGATTAACTTATTAATACCATTTAACCTTGAGTTGTACAAAACTATTAAATGGTTATAAAGCTAAAATAATGATATTACATATGTTTGGATTAAATTGTTATATGTTACAATCAAGATTATAGATGTGTATGTATGAATACATAATTTATTATCATATTTTTTGAAATTTCTAAGATTTTTTTCCTATCTTGATGTTGTTGGTGTTGAATGAGCATGGCTTTTCATATTAATTTCATCAAATTCCATAATGTAGTTCTTTTATCTTGTGTTAATGAATCAATATCACTTTCAATCTTATTCCTTGAGAATCATTTGGTCATGTTCTTTTTTCTCATTTGGTCATGTTGGTGTTCACAATCCCTTATTATTTTCCTTGATTCATTTTGTAATAGTTCATAAATCAAGAAGTGTATTCCTCCCTAAGTGCAAAAGTTGAGGTAGCTTTTTGTGACTTGACCTATTTCTTGGTTCGCTTGTGTGTTGAGTTATTTGACTTAGGAGAAATTTGATACTATCTTCAATTTACTTATTGCTTAGTGTATTCAAAGATTTTTTTATCTATTTTTGGGGGGTAATAACCTTGGGGAGATACTAATACTAATGTGTTGAGTGTCAAACTTGAGGGAATTTCAATACTAGTGAATTGATATAAGACTTAGGAGTTTGGAATTGAGTATTTGAACTAAGGGAAGTATAACACCAATGAGATAGGTATCAAGCTTAGGTGAATTGTTGACACAAAGTAGGGCTTAGAGGGGCCAAACAATGGCACACCCTAATGATCCAGCCTACTCAACAACACACTGAATAAATTAACAACAATAGTGAGAGAGAAAATGCAAGATCTTTCATTATTTTTCATCAAATAGAATCATACATGCCAAGTTGTAAGGCCTTCCTGGTTAGGGCTAGCTATTACAATGAATTACAAAAGTCCTCAAACATGTGAGGATTTGCCAATGATCTCCAATCTACTATCTTCTTAATTCTCTCTCCAAAACTACCTTGAAAATTACAACCAATCAACTACATTTATATAAGAGTCTACCATACTGAGTCGGCCTTCAGATCCACAATCAATAGAAGGAACAATCAGATCTGGGACCACACGCTTCCCAATGATTGATTCCAGCATAAAAAAATCTGTGACCCAACATAAATGCACAAGTCAGCCTCAACAAAAACAAAAAGAAACTACTCGGTAAGCAAGGATGACCGAGCAACAGACAAGCATCATCAAGTGCCAGTGAAACAACTAACCACCCAGGAGATAACCGACCACACTCAGTAACCAAAGGAAACCGACCAACTCGGTCAAAGAAGGAACCGAGCAACATAGACAAACTCCAAAATATTTTTGGTGACATAGGATTGCCAAGGACCTAAGATGCTCCTGCATCAGACACCTAGGGTTATTTTGAAATGATTCTCTAAATCATTTGGTAGGTATGATCCGAGTTGCATCCAACTCAGACTGTGAAATCCATGAACTGTCTTCCATCGTTTTATTCTTCCATTTTACCAAATATTCCATATATTGTTTTCCTCTTGTACTTTTGCCAACTCTTTGCTTCAGGATCTTCTCAACTTCATTCCGCTTCTTAGGATACTTTGTCGATACTGTCACTTCTTCATCAGGTTCATGATACTCATACAAATCAGCAATGTTGAAAATCGGTGATATGTCCATGTCATCAGGTAACTCAATCTCATATGCATTTCCACTATCAAATTTTCTCAAAATCTTGCAAGGCCCAAACTTCTTCATTTTCAACTTCCCATATGTCCCAACAGGAAATCAGCCTTTCTTCAAATGAACCATCACTTCATCACCAACATTAAAATTCTTGTGTCTCCTTGATCTATCAGCTTTGTCTTTGTATTTTTTATTACTCTCTTCGAGCTTCAGCTTCACATCTTCATGCAATTGTTGGATATTTGCTAGCAACCCAGTACTGACTGTATGTTTGTCATTGATGACAACATATGGTAAGTAAAATGCATTAAAGAATTATGCAGTAAGCTTTGAGTATATGTTTCATGAACATGTTATCAGCATGATATCATGGATGTGGAGGTTAACTATTAGTACAGATAGTTATATAGTAGCTTGTGTCAGCAGTGTTCTTGACAGAGTTACAAGCAGTGTTCTTTGGGTGATTGTCCATACAGTCATCATGGAGCCTTGTTCCTTTGGATATGTGATAAAGACATGTTAGTGATGTTGCATTCATGGATGCAGAGTCAAACGATTAGTATAATTAAAGTTATGCAATCACTATTCAACAGTAGCACTTTCCTGTGTTTATTCAAAAGAGACGACAAAGATTATATCAGTTCTAGAGTTGCGCCTATCATTTTGGTATGCACCCTTGGATTAGTGCTTGGAGAAGAGTTAGTTATATTTTTTAAGAGCGCATGATGTAATTCAGCTTGAGGAGAAAGTTTCAATCAATTTGGTAGAGCCAACAGTGTGTAGCATGCATCTACATTTGTTAATATTGGACAGATCCCAGATTGTGTTGTGTTCTTAGTAGAGCCGACAGAATTACTATTGGAGTATGTTATGGTTTCTCTAATATGATTTCAAGGTGGTTATAATAGGTCAACTTGATTATATCACTTAGAGGAAAGATATTTATAGGCAGTCATTTGTGATTGCTAAAGTGTGGTTCAGAGTTGATTGTGAAGAGCAGAGCAGAGTGTGCGAAGTGTTGAGCCATCAGTAGAAGGTCTATGTGACCAAGTAAAGTGTTTTTGCTATACATTGGAACTAATCTAGATAGTAGGTCAAAGCGCAATTCACCAAGATCCAAATATAGTGTGTATTTGTTATTCAGAAGGTTGTAGCCTTCACCCCTTCGAGCAGTGTGCTCTCAGACAGTGCATCCTCACCCCTAATAGAGTTAATTGTAAAAGACTCCTAACAAGGTCTGACCCTTGACCAGGTCACTATACTAAATATATTGTAAAGAAACTCCTAATAGGGTTAAGGATCTTCTAACAAGGATCATAAAACACTAGTGCAGGTTATTAGTGGGTGTCAATTCCCACCAGGGTTTTTACCTATTTGGGTTTCTATGTAACAAAAATATTGGTGTTGTGTTCAAGTGTTCTTTCATTGTGTTTATGCTTTATGTTTAAGTATACTTCATTGGATAAAGAATTGAAACTTGTAGATAACTGATTCACCCCCCCCCCCTCTCAGTTATCTCTTGGGACTATTCCTAACAATTGGTATCAAAGCCAAGTGCCTTAGAGAGAAATTTTAATAGCTTGAGGTTGATCAGATGACATTCTTTAGAAAAGAAATTCCTAAATTTGATGGAGAAAATTATCTTGACTGGATGATGCAGTCAAGGCTGATGGATCCAATCAAGGACTGACTGACCTTGTACCCAAACCAATATGCAGCAGAAATACACACTAACAACAATAGATCTGAAACAAAGTAGAAGTCTTTATTCATCAAATTACCAATTACATGCAATGTGTCAGGCTATAAGGTCTTCCTGGTTACATCCAGATACAAAGAAAATAACAGTCTATTAGATCTCACAGGATCCAAATCTTTTCCCCAACATCGGCAGTCAACTAGCCCAGGTCTGTAACACACATCACACTGGTAGGCACCCAGGAAAGATCTAAACTTGTACTCAAACTTCCAAGCAATCTTCCTACTCCTAAGCTTGTAGGATACTAACTTCCTCCCAACCAAAACTCCTCCTAAACAACTACCCAAGCATCCTATAAATATTGATTCCCAGCCACAAGTCAGCTGATGAAACAATAAACCCTTACAAATAAATATTAAATGTTAAAACATCAGTCACCTCTCACGTAACCTTAAAAAATAAATAAAATCTCAAAGCTGGATCCAACGGTCATTAGATCTATATAGGATAATGAAACACACCAGATCTAGGTCCCCACACATCCAACGGTCAATCCATAACACAAGGAGCATGACCCAAATTAAATGCACCAGTTGGCCAAGCCGATCTATCCAAACAACCCAGTCGGTAAGCAAGAACACCAAGCAATAGAAGAAATAACTGAGTAGCCAGTCTCTCAAACTAAGCAAGAACACCGCAAAACCAAGATCAAAACTAACAATCTATCTTAAAAGACAAACATATTTTTGGTTGATACAGGATTGCCAAGACTCCTAGGATGCTCCTGCATCAAACACCCCAAGTAAGAAAGATTTTCTCATAAGGAAATTAGGAATGCCTCAAGGGAATCAAAATAGGTATGTCGAATCTATTCTTCACCCATATATCTTCTTGTCCTTCATCCCAAGTAGTCTTCACTTCATTCACTATCTCATGCAGAAAGTCCTTCTGTTTTCCACTTTTTTTACCCCTCCAATCGGCAATTGATAGCAACCAACTCTGACCACTACCAATCACCTCAGTGCCTTGGTAAGGTTCATCCACTTCAAACTCCTCAACCAACTCAGTATCATCTGCATCTCTCTATGTCACAAATATCACCATCTGTTGTACCATCTCTTCTAGCAAAACCATCTGCTTCATAATCTTAACAAACTCTTTAGAAATATCATTCTCCTTCTCCTTCAAACTAGACTTAATAGGAATAGGTTCATCAACCTTCTACTCATGAGGTTTGTCTTAAGGAAAACACCTGATAACTCCACATCCTTTAACCCCTATCTCCTATAAAGGTATTAGCTTATGCTGAGCTCCTTCATGCCTAACCACATAGGTATTAGCATGACCATCAAACAAAATATTTTTGTCAAACTGTCAAGGTCTACCAAGCAATAAATGAAAAAAGGCTAATCCCATCATTTCCTAACCCTAATCCAAACTCAAAATATTTAATTAAATTTAAATATTTAATCCTCATGTTTATTAAATTCATTTTAATAAATATTCTCAAAACCTAAACCATGGAAATAAATAAAGCTTTATCTATTTCCTAAAATCTATGTTTATCCTAAGGAAGTTCTAGACTCTTCTAGAAAGTCTTATCCTTGTCCCCCTAATCCTAATCCTAATCCTAATCCCCCCCTAACCTTGTCACATTCCCTAACCAAGGTTAGCTAACTCCTAAGCTTAACCCAAAGTCAACAAACTTCTAGAAACTTCTCTTACATGCATTAAATGCATTTAAAGCCTCCTTATCCCTCTTACATGCATTTATGATGCATTTAAGAAGCCCCTCGCCCCTTTCTTACACCCTTTGACCTTAGGCACATTTCCCAAATTGTGCACATCCCTCCCATCTTTCAACCCAATGCCCTTGTGACACTTGTTACAAGGAGGTGGCCCTGAACTAGCACAATCCATGTGCTCCCCTTTGAATGAATCTTGGCCTCTCTTAAGGATTTTGATCCTAGCCACTCATTCCTCCTTCCTAAAGCCTATAAATACTCCTCATTTCCAAGAGCAAAATATTCATTCAACTTTTATTTCAAGGATTGTTATCATGCTCATTTAGCTCTAGACTTAGCATAATCAATACTAATTGTTAGTTTTTCATCATTTTCAAGCTTTCTTAAAACACATCATAGCTTAGTAATAATGGATTAACATAGTTTATTTCATTTTTTTTCATAGCATATCATCAATATCACATCTCTATTTGGTTAATAATAATCTTAGCATAAGCATCATGTAGCTCAAATCTCTATTAAAACTTCATATTTGAGTTCTTGAAGCCTTAGGGGCAATTTTGGGTGTTCTACCCAATATTGTACCACTTTTTGGGGTTTTCATGAGTCTCAAATCATCTTAGAATGCATTAGAGTATGCTCCAAGTGCTTAGAGAGCACACCCACATCCCCTAAGCAAGAGCAAATCAAATAGTACTTGGGTGCACCTATTTAAGCTCTATCTGAGGTGGCTTACTTTAGAGTTTTCTTTGTTTTGGATTGATTTCATGCTAGGTTAAAATCTAATGTTTGTTTGGCTTGAGTCTTTTCAAAATAGGTATCCTCAAAAGCCTTGTCCACATTTTGGCACGCCCAGTGGGACCCACTTCATCGGTTCTTTGCAAACATTCTGATGGATTTTGGAATGTTTTCAAAATTTTCAAGCTTATAGGTGGACGAAGCACTTCGAATTCTTCTTCCTCTTCTTGTCTTTATTCTTCTTGTTCTTGTGGGATCTTGGCCATTTTTTTTTCTCAAAAAAATCTATAAGGAAGCAAAATCATACACACCTTGTTTTAGTGCTTAAAATAAACCCCCAAATCATTCTTGAATGTATTAAGGACTAAAATTTGCAAAATTTGTTCTAACAAACAAGAAAAATCAATCAAAACATTTTCATCCTTGCAACATCAAGGTTTTAGATGCATTCATGCAAAAATTAGGAATATTTCAAGTTTTGGATACTTAAAAAAAAAAAAAAAGAACCTCAAATTTGCATCTCATTTCTAAAAACTTTCAAAATCAATCCTAAAAGTGCATGCAAAAGTTCCTAAAATCAATCCTAAAAAACTTTGTTTTTATTGAAAACTAACTTCATTTTGCAAAAATCTTGAATGCCTTCTTTTTCAAATTTCATGCATGAAAGCTAAATTAGGAACTTGTCTTTTGGAGCTAAAAAATTGAAGAAAAGGTCAAAACAAATCTTGAATGAAACTAAAGGAATGAAGCTAAGTCCTAAGAGTCATTGTCATTTTGAAAATCAAAAGCACTCTTGAATGCATTAAAAGAAAAAAAATCTCTATTCCTTCCTTTTCAGTTCAAGCAAACGCATAATCAAATCTTGAATGCATTAAAGGATCAAAACAAAGCACTTCAAAGTTCTTAAAACAACACGCCAATCTCAATCTTGGATGATCAAAGAAAGAACTTGCAATCGCTCAAATCGTTTACTTTTTGGAGAAAGAACAAAACAAACCTTAAACACTTGTGTCTTCAATTTCAAAGTTCAAACACACTTAATTCAATTTGGAAAAATAATAAAATTGCTTGATGTGCATTTAGGAGTTTTTCAATTCTTGCAAAATCCTTGTTAAAGTAAGCAATGTAGAACATTTAAACTTGGACAAGTTCACTTGTTCTACTTTTAGCGAGGCCTATCCAGGGAGAAAAGTGCTTCCTCCTTGGAGAACAACCTCAAACCAGTATCCCCCCCAGCCGGTATATAAATAAAGTGAAGGCAAAAAGTACTCACTTATATCTCCTAATCCACGGGCATTTTGTGCCAAATGCAAATGTCTGGGGATGGTAAATATTCCTCCCCCAGCGTTGTTGGCTAGGCTCTTAAGTGAGTCACAGGCAGTCAGCATAACCGGGTATGGAGACTCCACGAAACTATTAAAAACTTGATAAAATAGAGGCTACCCTATCTACATCTGAAAGTATCAAAATCCTTGTGCAAGGACCGATTGCAAGGGGTTTACCGGGTCGCCTCAAGATTACTCACCATTTGTATTCCCTTCTAGGGGCTACCAAGCTGTGGACAAGCAATTTTGATACTCACCTTCCTTAGGTAGATCTACTTGAAGTGCTTGACAGTCAAATACTTCATGAAAACATTGTTGGAACATACACTTTCAAAGCTTTATCAGAGTCAGTCATCCTGTTTGTATCCCACAAGTTTGCTTTGTCCCTTGTGGAGATTGCTTTTCTGAAAATCTTTGTTGGAATTTATCCTTTTCCATTGAGAAACATCAAACTGATCAACAAAACCAGTTCAAGATACTTAGAACATTTTGCAGAGAAATCCTTGGAATCAGATATCCAAAAGCCTTTTTGTCTCAAACCAACTATCAGGAATTTCCCCAAAGTTATGCCCAATTTGATCAAACATCTGAAAGCCAAATTACCCAAATCCAAAGACTATCAAGAACAGAAAGTTGCAGAGAGAAACCTTAAGAGCCATCAACCCTTTATCCAAGAAACCCAAGCAGAAGAAAAATATCAAGAGAAGCTTGATAATATTGGCTATAACGCAAGATTCAAACAGTTTTCCTACCGATTCCGAGTGAACCATCGCTACATCAATCTTGAAAGAGAATATTAGCTGGATCCATTGTATGTCCCATTCTACCTTCAGATCTCTAAATCCTATCTTGGCAGTCCTTCATCCTAGTTTCATCCTAGTTTCATCCTTGCATCATCATCAAATCCTTAGTTGCATTCTAGAGTCTTTAGTTACATTCATCATCATCTTCCTAGCAGCATCATAGATCATCCATTCTAGTTGCATCTGCATCATCCTTTTAGGAAGAACATTATTTCATCATCCTTCACCATCTTTCCGTCAACAATCCACAATCAGAATCTAAAATCCTTGATCCAAATCTAGCATCCATCATCCAAAATAGAATCCACCATCCTTTGCACCAAATCCAGAGATCCAAATCCAGAAGCACTTAGTATTCAAAACCTTTGAGTTGTTTCTATCCCTTATCCTAAATCAGAAATCATCCCCTTTTTGACAGAGCATCGTCTAAAGGAAATCCAACTTGTCCTTGCACAGCCTCATCATCTCGAGCAAGAGATTGGCTTGTATTGATAAGAATCTAGTTGACTGAAGATCATTAGTCTATCCTAGGTTGGCCAAATCCTATCATTGATCCTCCATCAGGAAAAACAGCAGCTCATTGTTGACACTGAGTAATCTTCCACTAGCATCCCACCAATCCTCCACCCAATCTTGACCCAAATCAGAGCATCCCACCAAGCCTCCATCATCACCAAGCTTTTTTACCAATCTGTCACCATCTTCCATCAAATCTTCCGCCATCTTTGATTCATATCCAAGCATCTCACCAATCCTTGCATTATAGAAATTTCATCATCCTTAGAAGTTCCTTAAGCTTGCATCCACCATTCTTTAGAGTCTTTAGGAAATATCTTGCATCCATCTAGCATCTGCATCTCCATGCCTATCGAGACAAGATCCAGATCTAGAAAAAGAAGGAACATGAATCCTTATCCAATCACTAGTTCATCTGATCCCAACATTTTTACCAACGCAATGATAGCCTATGATCCCCAAATACAAACTGGAAATACATGGGATGATCCCAATATCCCCTTGGCTCCTCTGGCAATAGAAACATTTGTGAATCATCCAAAGAATCCACCAGTAGTCAATGCACTCATGGCCCAAAACCAGCAAAGCATGTTCACTAACTTTGCACAAGTGCAGACTTCCATTCCACCATATCTCCATCCTCACATTCCCATAAGTACTATCCAAATCCTAGCACAAGTATACTCTCCATTCATCCAACCATTCCTTGATCCAACCTTGCAAACATCTCAAGCAACCTCCACCATTCCCCTTCTTCTGCAAGGAAGCTTCACAAGTCTTGTAACACAAGCTGTAACACCATCTACTCCATTCCCTATCACAGGTACTTCATCATCCGCCATGGCTGCTCAAGCTCTTGCACAAATCCAACGCTTGTCCCAGAATCAACTCCCACCTCTTCCACAAACCTTTGCACAAGAAGTTCCACTATCTTCCATAGGCCAAGCAGCACCTTTCACTCCGGGAGGGATGCAATCATCCTTCCCCTTCACTTCACAAGCTTCCACATCCACACCTTTCGTGCCAGGAGGGACGCAATCATCTTTTCCTTTCAATCCCCAAGCTTCAACATCCACACCATCATTTCAGGGGTCAATGCAATCGTTTCCCTCTTTCACCTAGAAAACCTCTACATCATCTACTCCAAGGGCAACGCAATCGTTCCCCTTTCAAAATTAGCAAACTTCCACATCACCTTTTTCATGGGGAACACAAGTGTCCTCTTCATTCTCCCCCTAGCAAGCATCTACCCAGGCACAAGCCCAGCAAAATTCCTTCACCACAGGAATGCCTTCCATGGGTTTTTCCAATCCACCATTCATATCCCAAACTCCCATTACATCTACCTTCTAGGCATTCACTGCAGCACAATTCCCACCTCACACTGGTTCTCGTTGGGGTCTCACTCAAGAAAACATGAAAGCCTTTGAAATACCAACTCACTCTCCTACATCCCTGTTTGCAAACCAACAAGCTAGCTTCTCACAAGCAGCACAACAACAACCATCTCATCCTCCACCAACTTCATCCTTCATAAGCTATCCATTCCCAACACCCAGTGCTTTTCAGCAAGTTCCTCCACCTTAGCAGCAAAGTTCCTCCTATTTCACAAGTCATCTTGCCTAGCCACCCTTTGATTCAAGCTTCCCTACATCAATTCCACCCTTAAGCAATGCAGGAATGCACCTGACCTATATCGGTCAACCACAGAGCCAAGTTCAGCAAGGATCATCTTATCAACAAGATGCATCATTCCACCAGCCACCCCCACAACAACCATACTTCTAGTCACAGCAACAAACCCCCATCATTCCCCAATAGCAACAATTTTCCTCCTATCAATTACAGTAGCAAGTCCCCGTCATCCCACAACACTAGCAAGTAGTCTCGTATCCTCCACTGCAATATCCCCCTATGCTGCATTAGCAATATCCCCAACAAACATCACTCCAAAATCCAATCCAATCTACCTATCCCACTAGGCCATCTCCATATCCAACTCCACAATACCCACCTCAAATGGGAGTACCCGCTCAAACACCAATCAATGCCGAGTGGGAAGCCATGAAGAACGCTCTTAAGGAGCTTCAAACTGGTACCGATAGAAAAACCTACAAGTTTGAGGAGGTGTGTCCTTATCTGTTTGACCCATCCATTGCCGCTATACCTTTCCCCAAGCACTTTGAGATGCCTAAATTTGATAAATATCAGGGAAAGGAGATCCAGTCAACCATATTAAATAATTCTATATGGCGTGCCAAGAAGTAGCTTATAGTGATAACTATCTCTTACGCCTATTCCCCAAAAGCTTGGGAGGAACTGCTGTTGAATGGTTCTACAAAATACCATGTGGGACTATCACAACCTTTGCTAAACTTTTTGAGAAGTTCATTGCCCACTATGCCCATAATGTTGAGAATGAGTTGACCTTGTTAGATTTCTGCAACTCAAAATAGAAAGAAGGAGAAAGCCTATCAGAATACTTGCAATGATGGCAGAACCTTACCACCAAGTTATCATACCAGCCACCTAAAAAAAATTTGACCAAAATCTTTATTGATAATCTGCATCCTAAGTTGTCCCACTTCATGAGGATGAATTGTCTCCAAACCTATCAAGATATCAAGAGTAAGGGGATAGGTATTGAAAAGGCCCTCCTAGATGAAGGCACAATCCAGCACTTCAAAAATGATGCCCAAAAACCCAGCAATGATAAATCCTACTACTGGAATTGTAACAAGAACATTGTTACTGATGGAGCCACTGATACCAAGCATGTCTAATTTGTCATGGCTAGTCCTCCATCAACTCCTGCATACCAACAACAACAAGTGCCCGTCTATTAGCAACCTCCTCAAGTCCATCAGCAACCCATGCAACAGTATCATTCTCAGAATAATCAATAGAATTATCAGCAGCAAGGCCATCGAGAGCTTATCAAGGTAATCCAAACAATTAGGTCAATGTCATTAATGTTGCTCCCAAACAACACAAGCCTAGAGCTCAGAACAATCCAAGGAAGACCTTCACACCACTGGGTGAACCTCTGGATGTTATCTTTCACCGAATGGCCAAGGCCAACTTGATCATGTTTCCATCAATCTAGCCAGTTGATGATACCACTCCCGAGCCTGATTGGTACAAAGATCACGAATACTATGATTATCATCGTGTCAAAGGACACACTACTTTTAAGTGTATGAGACTCAAAAACTATATCCAAGATCTCATTGATCAAAAAGAGATTCAAGTAGATACACCCACTCAAGCCTTGCCAAATGCCAATTTACAAATCTATCAGAATGTGTTCCCACAACACAATGCTGGGAAGAACCAAGCTAATACCAATCATCCCCAAAATCATGGTAAAGGCAAGCAAGAAGATCACACTACTACCTACATCAATTATGATAAATTTGTTGGATGTATAACCCAAGTTGAGCCCATAGTCAGTGCCATCCATGTCAGAGGAGCGGATCGTCAATGTGTTGTTACTACCCGCAGAGGTTGGATCATTATTGCTGGTGCCCATCCAAGGCCAGTACACAATGCACACAATGCATAATATAACCTCATAGAACATCTTGGGAACACACCAGCCCAAATATCCATCTTGGACCTTCTCCGCACTTCACCTCTCCATCAGGAGATCCTTGAATGAGCTCTCAAAGAAGGACATGTCCCCATAGACATTAACACCACCCAGTTTGTGACCCTTGTGGTACATCTATCCATAGCTTATGCTTTATCCTTCAAAACATCTGACATGATAGACGTTGCACTGGACCATACTCTCCCTCTCCGCATCCCCGTCATGGTCAAAGACTTTGCCATCAAACAGGTCTTAATAAATAATGGCTCAGCCCTGAACTTGTGTACTTTAAAATTCATTCAGCAGATTGGGTTCACACAGGTTGATATAGCATATGAAGTAATCACTATCAAAGCCTATGACAACTTGGAGTATACCTCTAAAGGTACCATTAATTTTCCTATTCAGCTAGGCCCAGCAACCCAAGATACCATTTGCCATGTTGTTGATCTTGACCTACCATTCAATATCCTCCTAGGCCAACCATGGATTCATTCCATCAAGGCTATACCATCTACATACCATCAGTGCATCAAATTTCCGCATCAAGGCACTGAGATTACCATCCATGCTGATCCCCAACCCTTCGCATATTGTCATGCAATGGAAGGATCATTCCCTCACTCCACTCATTGTCCTGGAACTGACATTGGTACTTCTATTGTCAGCTTGTCCCGATCCCATTGTGATCCAGAAACCATTCTCACCTCCACCATCTCTTTTGTCAAGATCAATAACCAGGGCTATGGTGAATACAACCTACATGATGCATTTTCTATAGGAGCCCTCCTGCTTGATCCACATACTCAAGGGCACCTGAGTCACCAAAGCAAGCCTCTTGAAGAGCTTCATGAAATCAAGAGAATCAGATCTATGACTTTTGAATCCCATGGCAACATAAACAGTCAAGAGATGGATCCTAACATCAATAGGTGGTTGTACAAAGATCCCCCACCACCTAACGCTCAACTTCTTGGCTATTTCAAAGATAAATATCCAAAACAACATAAGTATACCACTGAACAATGGAACTATCAAGGCTGTGGTCTAGGACCACAAGACGGTGGTAGCCAATATCCCATCATAGCATCAAAGAATCCTAAGCATCAGGGTCTTGGCTTTAATACCCCTCGCCTGCATCTACAAGGGTGCAATACCACAACTGGGGGCACCAACATGACTAGCGTTCCCCTCTTGAATAGCCAGGACAACCTCATAGAAATCAAAGACATCCTTGAAGAGAAAGAAATCAGATCCTATGATGATATCTTTGACGATGACACCCTCTTGGGGACTTCTATCCTCCAACAACTTGCCATCAATCTCATAGAACTTCCCCTCACCCACCCTGAACTCATAGACTAGGACCAACCAAGCGTCACACACATCGATGAGTTCCAAAGCACGGAAGCACTCCTAGAATTCATGGGGGCATTAGGCCCACACTCAGTTCAGGATTCAGAGTCAACTCACATCTATAAGCTTGACCCAGAAGGATACTTTGGAGAGGAGGCAAGCTTTAGCTACAAAAGAGAAATAGAAAAAGTAAAACATGAGTCCTTATGTGAAAACCCTTCTGGGGCACATTCTGATTCCAAAAAAGTAAAAATAAAGAGCGTATCTTCTAGTGAAAACTTGGCAATTCAAGCGCTAGAAGATGAAGACTTGCCTCTTCCTCCCATCCAGGATTACAGACCAGAGTAGTCACCTATCATCATAGAAAAAACCAAGCTAGTCAACTTGGGTATAGAGGAATGTCTGAGGATCACCTACATTGCAGCCAACATGACAGAAGGTGAAGAAATGGCTTTCATTGCACTTCTTAGAGAATCAATTATAAATTTTGCATGGTCATATTCACACATGTCTGGGCTTGATCCTAATATTATCGTCCATCATCTAGCAGTGGATCCTAATGTCAAGCTAGTAAAGCAAAAGCTAAGAAAAATGCATCCAGAGGTCACCTTATTAGTCAAAGCAGAGCTTGAAAAACTCCTCCAAGCCAAGATTATCAGAGCTATAGATTACTCTGATTGGATCTCTAACATGGTGCCTGTCACAAAGTCTTCAGGCGACATCAGAATATGCATAGATTTCAGGCACCTGAACAAGGCATGTCCTAAAGATGATTTTCTGCTACCAAATATAGACATGATTGTAGATCTTACAGCAGGTCGTGAAATGTTGTCACTAATGGATGGCTTTTTAGGCTACAATCAGATTCGTATAGCAGAAGTAGATCAACATGAAATAGCATTCACAACTCCATGGGGTACCTTCTGCTACAACATGATGCCATTTGGGCTAAAGAATGCAGGAGCCACATATCAAAGAGCGATGACAGTAATCTTCCATGACATGATCCACAAGATTTTAGAAGACTATGTGGATGATATTCTTGCAAAATCAAAGACACACCATGAACACCTTGACATTCTTGAGAGTGTGTTTGATCGCCTACAGCACTATGGGTTAAAGGTCAATCCAAAGAAATGTGTCTTTGGTGTTACATCTGGAAAGCTCCTAGGTTTCATAGTATCACGCTGAGGCATAGAGATTGACCCTAAAAAGGTCAAAGAAATAATAGAAATGCCTCCACCAAGAACACTCAAACAGCTCAGAAGCCTACAGGGAAAGCTTCAATCAATGCGTTGGTTCATTTCTCAACTAGCAGACAAGTTCCAACCTTTTACGCATCTCTTATGCAAAGACACAAGCTTCAAATGGGATCCCATATGTCAGAGAAGCTTTGATAAGCTCGAGTATCTAGCCAATTCTCCAATCCTAGTACCACCAATTCCAAGATGCCCTCTCATACTCTACATCTCGACAACCACTATAGCATTGGGGGTACTCCTAGCTCAGCATGATGACAAAAACAAAGAGAGAGCCATCTACTACATTAGTTGAACTCTTGTCAGCTATGAGCTTAATTACTCACCCATGGAAAAAGCATGCCTTGCAGTGGTTTTTGCCACTCAAAAGCTTAGACATTACATGCTCAGTCACACAATCAGGCTCATTTCAAAGGTGGACCCCCTCAAATATCTACTATCAAGGACAACTCTCATGGGCCGTATGGAAAAATGGGTCATGTTACTCAATGAGTTTGACATATAGTACATAGATCAGAAAGCAATCAAAGGGCAAGTGATTCCCAATCAACTAGTAGATGCACCACTAGTGGATGCTTATCCACTAATCATGGAATTCCCTGATGAACACTTATGTATGATCAAAGAACAAACCATGTGGAAACTATACTTTGATGGCTCTTACACATCACATGGATCAGGGGCAGGAATCCTATTCATCATAGCTCAAGGTGACTACATTCCATAATCATTCAAATTTGGATTCCCATGTACCAACAACATTGCAGAATATGAGGCACTCATCTCAGGTCTCAAAATAGCTATTCAATGGAATATCACAGAACTGCAAGTGTTTGGAGATTCACAACTGATTATGAAACAAGTCCTTGATGAATATTAGACAAAGGATGACAAGTTGTTACCCTATAAAGAGCTGGTGGACAGACTGAAAGAGCATTTTCTGAATCTATAGTTCACACAAATACCAAGACTTCAGAACAAAGTGGCCAACGCAATAGCAACTATTGGATCCTTATTAGAAATCCCACGTGATGGATCACAGTATGAATTCCTAGTTGAGCAGCTACATACATGAGCTTATGAGAACGCCGATGCAGAAATGGTGTGTGTCTTGGTTGGTCCTCAGTCCCCATGATTTCATGACATCCATGCATATCTAAAGAATGGTATCATATCTACCCATCTCACCAATAACCAATGCTAAAACCTTATTCGCAGAGCTTCCCGCTACACTCTTGTAGCCAACACCTTTTATCATCGAGGGTATCACAATATCCTCTCTAGGTGTTTAGATTCAAATGAGGCCATCCTTGCCTTACAAGAGGTCCACACTAGAATTTGTGGTGCCCACACGAGTGGCATGGTTCTAGCTAAGTAGTTTCTTCAAGTTGGGTATTATTGGCCAACCATGGAACATGATGCTTGTGAGTTTGTCAGAAAATGTTTACCATGTCAGCAGCATGCAAATTTGATTCATACACCAGCACAAGACTTGCAGCCCATTGCACCACCTTGGCCATTTTCATGTTGGGGCTTTGACCTTGTCGGCTTAATCACTCCCCTTTCCTCAGATGGACACAAGTACATAATAACTGCCATAGAGTACTTCACCAAATGGGTTGAAGCAATTCTGCTCACCCTAACTACTGGCATCCAGATATCCAAGTTCATCCTTTACCACATCATTTGCCATTTTGGCATACCATCTACCATCTTCACAGACCATGGCACACCTTTTGAAAACTAGCATGTGGATGATCTATGTGCTAGACTCCACATCCATCACCATTTCTCCAGTCTATATTTCCCTCAAGAAAATGGCAAAGTTGAGGCAACCAATAAAACTATCTTGAAAATCCTCAAGAAGGTTGTCAATGATTCTGGTCGTGACTGACACCTCCAAATCAATCCTACCCTTTGGGCCTACCGTACTTCTTATCACACTCCCACAGGCACCACCCCATATTCCCTTGTATATGGTGCTGAAGCCATTTTGTCGATCGAGGTTGAGCTCCCATCATTGCGAGTCTCCATGAAGAACTACACCACTGATGAAGACTATTGTGTGGCTCATCTCACCCAGCTAGACCTATTAGATGAAAAGAGACAACAAGCCTATGATCACCTGGTTGCATACTAGAATCGACTCAAAATGAGTTATAACAAGAAGGTCCATCCCAGATAATTCTAGGTCGGTAACATGGTTCTCAAAGAAAATCAAAAAGTCCAAGCAAATAGAGAAAAGAAAGGCAAGTTTGAGCATACTTGGTTGGGCCCCTATGTTGTCACAACATGCTTTGGCTCCAGCGCCTATTAGCTATCTACACCAGAAGGTGAGCCTTTGAATAACCCATTCAACATCATACATCTGAAGAGGTTCTATGCCTGAACCATATCCTACATATTCAGAAAATTCATAAAAATTGGAAAAACTAGAAAAAAAAAAGAAAAAAAAAAAGAAGAAAATAATCATCCAATGGTAAAAACTTAGCAATTCAAGTGCCTTGGACAAGTATGTTGGTGAGAACCTGGCAAACAGGTGCCATACATAGTGAACCGAGTCATTATCTATCAAACTCCCATCCCCCCATCCCACCATCTCAGTCCTTTTTTTCCATCCCCATCCCCATCCACCATCCCCTCGCTTTCCTCTTTTTCATAATCCTCAAGCAAATCCACAATCCCACCTACACATATCTTGTACCATATCTTGTACCCTATCTTGTACCATATCTTGTATCATCTCCTATATATCCTATACCATATCTTGTATAGTGTGGTCCTTTCTATCCCAAATCTTGAGCTTCTGTACATATCCGTTGTATATCCCTTTTCCCATCCATTGTACATATCATCCCTTTTTGTTGTACATCATCCTTGTCAGTCCTACAACAGCTTTTGATTCAAACTCTTGTCCTACCCAGCCTTGTACTTCAACACCATCAATTGTCAACTATTCTTGATCCCCGTGATTATTCTTTGACTTCATCATTTTCCCAGCAACCACCAACACTCATTCTCTCATCCATCAGTGAGTCCTTGAGGATGTATCCTTCCTCCTATCAGACCTAATCTTCCACCAAGCCCACCAGGTCCATGTCAATGCATCCTTCCACACGTTCAGACCAATCTTCCCACCATTAATCCAATCCGTCACATCAAATCTCTCTCCTTGGAAAAGGATGTCCTTTTGGAGTTCTCATTTTGGTCTTGGATTTTGTCCGTTGGATCTTGTTAATCTTTTATGGCTTCTCGTTGTTCTCTACTCAAAGTCGCCACAATCCTTTATATCATGGTGCGCTATGAATGAGGATAATTTGGGGCAAGGTTTTTTATTTTTTTTGCTTCTGCATGTGAGTCAATCATGTGTTTGTGGTTTCTTCAGCATCGTTTCCCCCATGCCTCCTTCAGATTTCATGTGTGATGTTGGGGCAACCCTGTGTGTCTTTTTAGCGTCAGTCCTATGCAACATTGGTGACAAGGCCTCGTGATCCTAGTATCCTTGGCAGGTTTCTAGCATTCCTATATTAAACTAGGTTGTGCTCTCCACATTTTCCCTTGGAGCTCCCAAAATCTCCTGCATCTTGCATCATATAGATTAATCTTGCATCCTCATATAGTTGCATCCTGCATTTTGCATTTCATCTCAGCTTGCATTCACCCATCTTTGCTCTTGGAAGCTTGGTTATTTATCTCCTCTTCTTCCTAGGTCCTTCCTTCTCTGTTTCCTTTCGAGAAAATTTCACAACGTTTAATCCTTGCATTATTTTCTCGAGGGGGCACAACCCATCATTCATCTAAATTCTAGTTTTGGGCATCTTATTTTCTTGTCTTTGACGCCATGCCACTTGCGGCATCGCATCAAAAAGGGGCAAAATGTAGACACCTAAAAATCCTTTAGAAAATAAAGTATTTTTTATTTTTTGAAAAATTCCTGATGACATCATCATTTATTAATTAATTATTTATTTAATTAATTAATTTATTTTTATGCCATTAAATCCCTTCATCTTAATTAAAAATATTTAATTAAGGAATCCCTCCCAAAAATATTTAAATCTTATTTAAATATTATCTCCTTATTTAATAATTATTTAATTAATAAATTGACCAAAAATTCTAAAATAAATAATTAATTTATTTTTTGCCCAAAACTTGGCCAATTTTCTTAAGACCACTAACCTCTTCCAGAATCTTCTAATCCTTCTTTAATTTCGATTAAAGGCTAATCCCATCATTTCCTAACCCTAATCCCAACTCAAAATATTTAATTAAGATTAAATATTTAATGCTCATGTTTATTAAATTTATTTTAATAAATATTCTCAAAACCTAAACCATGGAAATAAATAAATCTTTATCTATTTCTTAAAATCTATGTTTATCCTAAGGAAGTTCTAGACTCTTCTAGAAAGTCTTATTCTTGTCCCCATAATCCTAATCCCCCCCCTCTAACCTTGTCCCATTCCCTAACCAAAGTTAGCCAACTCTTAAGCTTAACCCAAAGTCAACAAAATTCTAGAAACTTCTCTTACATGCATTAAATGCATTTAAAGCCTCTTTATACCTCTTACATGCATTTATGATGCATTTAAGAAGCCCCTCGCCCCTTTCTTACACCTTTTAACCTTAGACACATTTCCCAAATTGTGCACATCCCTCCCATCTTTCAACCCAATGCCCCTGTGACACTTGTCACAAGGAGGTGGCTCTGAACTAGCACAATCCATGTGCTCCCCTTTGAATGAATCTTGGCCTCTCTTAAAGATTTTGATCCTGGCCACTCATTCCTCCTTCCTAAAGCCTATAAATACTCCTCATTTCCAAGAGCAAAATATCCATTCACCTTTTATTTCAAGCATTGTTATCATGCTCATTTAGCTCTAGACTTAGCATAATCAATACTAATTGTTAGTTTTTCATCATTTTCAAACTTTCTTAAAACACATCATAGTTTAGTAATAATGGATTAACATAGTTTATTTCATTATTTTGCATAGCATATCATCAATATCACATCTCTGTTTGGTTAATAATAATCTTAGCATAAGCATCATGTAGCTCAAATCTCCATTAAAGCTTCATATTTGAGTTCTTGAAGCTTTAGGGGCAATTTTGGGTGTTCTACCCAATATTGTGCCACTTTTTGGGGTTTTCATGAGTCTCAAATCATCTTAGAATGCATTAGAGTATGCTCCAAGTGCTTAGAGAGCACACCCACATCCCCTAAGCAAGAGCAAATCAAACAATGCTTGGGTGCACCTGTTTAAGCTCTATCTAAGGTGGCTTACTTTAGAGTTTTCTTTGTTTTAGATTGATTTCATGCTAGGTTAAAATCTAATATTTTTTGGCTTGAGTCTTTTCAAAACAGGTATCCTCAAAAGCCTTGTCCACTGTATGCAAATTAGATGTTTAACAACTAGAAATGATAAATTAACTATTAAAGTCAATGAATCTATCTAATGCAAACACAATGAAGAATGCAAAGTAACTATGAAATGATGAAACTAATTTAATTACCTTCACCTACCATGCAGCTTGTCTCCATTGTCCTCCTAGCTTTGATTTCTTGAAGATGTTGAGCTCTCAGATTTTCAAAATGAAGTCTTCTCCCAAGGTGCTACCAAAGTGTGGAGATTGAATGAAATGAGTGCACAATAGCTTATGCAAACTAATGGATGGAATGCAAAGGAAATGGTGATTGTATGGAATGCTTGATTGCTTGAATGCTTGTTATCAAAAATACCTATTAGCTCTCAAATGGGAAATGAGGCTCCTTTTATAGAGTTTTGGAGGATCTAGGCCTAGGTGGCACAATCCTACGATTGAGAATGAAAGGTGGAAGATCCTAGGGCTAGGATTGACTTGGTTGAAGGAGTTGAGAGAAAGGAGGATTGTCATGCCCAAAAGTTGAGCAAAACACAACTACAATTTTTTTTAAAACCTACTAACTATCTACCAATAATCACTTTTACGCAACTAAGAAGAGTACACTAACTAGCACAAGATCTTATGTTTATGCAAAATGGTGTAGAGAGAAAAAAAAAAAAATTGATAATATCGAAGGGTCTGACAAAACCCCAAAGGTCAAACCATAGAAGGTTGACCAAGTTGACCAAATTTGACCAAAAGCCAAACTTCATCAAACAGCTCCAAACAAAGCTAAAAGGTTCCCTAGACTATTAGCTTCGACTGACATGTAAATCAAGATAGTTGATTAAAAGTCAACCAGAGTTGACCAAAAGTCAACCAGAGTTGACCAAAAGTCAACCATCACCAAAATATGCACAACCAAGCTAAAAGGAAATAAAATGCATCTAAGAATACTTGGGCATGCAAATTGAGGCATTTGACCAAGGTTTGACTAAAAAGTCAACTATGTAATAACACAACCAACAAGTCTGTTAAGGTCCAATTGATTAGAGACTTGATCACAAGGGTCAAACTAGAGAAGGTCGACCAAGTTTGACCAAGTTTGACCAAAAGTCAAACTTCACTGAACAGCTTCCAAGCTATCTTATAAGGTTTCCTAAACTGCATGCTTCAACTAGCACGCAAATTGAGATAGTTGACTAAAGTAAACCAGAGTTGACCAAAAAGTTAACCATGTATCGAACGACGTGCCACAAAGTTAAAAAGGTTCAAAAATTAATGAAAAATACTTGGGCACGCAAATCAAGGTGTTTGACCTAGGTTTGACCAATGGTTGACCAAAAGTCAACTATGCCCAAATATGACCAACGATGATCTACTAAGGTTTAAAACATAACATAGACTATTTGTGCATGCAAACCAAGGCTAATGCCCTAGGTTTGACCAAAAAGTCAACTATGCACAAAATGGTCAACATGACCATTAAGGTCAAATTGACTTGAGGTTTGACTAAAGGAAGAAGAAATAAAACCTTAAGATGACTATAATGTTCCCTAGTTGAATAGTTAGAGTTATCCTAAAAGTTCGATATTCTAATTAATTAACTCCAAATATATAATTGTCCCATTTACATAGTTACAAAGTATTGAGAAATAAATCTAATGCAACACATCATAATCTGAACATTACAATATTTTAATCTAATTTGTTTAAGCCAATGTGTTCAAATGTTTTAAAAAAATAATAAGCTAAAATAAGTTCTTTAATAGGTTTGACCTAATCTTAACGTTGAAACGTCTAGAATGAATTAGGAGTTACTAATTCTAATTTAAATGTAAATAAAAGTTGAATTTAATTCTAAAACAAAATCTATCTAAAAATAAGTTTAAGTTCCTTATAATGACTTAAGACTTTACTAAATACAATTTAATCTTGATAAAATTCAATTTATCTAATATACTTGAAACACCGAATACTTAATAATAATAACACCCTTATTATATTCTCTTTTTTTTTTATAATTGCTGGTGTAAATTTAATTTCCTAAATTTCAAAACAGCGAGTATGTAGAGAATTTATTTTTAAAATTAAATTACATAATTGCATTCATATTAAGTGGCTAAAGAACTTGTAGGAATCAAAATTTCGATTTAGGCCTTTTTATTTTTTGATAATTTTCAAGAAATTTTTTAATTACAAAATATAAATTTAAAATAACATTTCACAATATAACATTATAATTAATTTATTTAAATTATCGTAATACAAGTAAGATTAAGACAATTCAATACTATCGAATTTGAATATACCTTATAACACTATAATCTATAATATGCATAATGATGCCATAGACAATCATGGAGTTTGTCCAATTAAAATGACATTTAAATGTCCAAATTGCTTTATAATCCATTAAACCCAAAATTTAATCCATAATTTTATTTTCAATACATTAAATAACAATAAAATTTACAAATTTAAAATGTATGATTTACAAGGAAATCCCCGATTTTCAAATTTCAAACATAACTTGAAATGCAAGGTTATAACAAATTTTACAATTTTGAATTTCAAACTCAACAATATTACCAGCTCCTATATCTAGCTGGTTACCTGATAGAGTGAGGTTGACCATGGAGGCTCACCTCCCAACCTAGGCCTTTTCAAGGCCACCCCCGAGCTAGGGGATCAGAACTGGAACGGGGTACAAATAGACACTCAAGCATGGAGGAAAAACATCCATACACAAATACATTTAAGTCATAATCCCAACAGGATTTTTACAAGAGGAAGGCTTCCAAGAGACCTTCCTGAAAATGGGGTAGAGGTGGACTACCAGGTGGAGAAGCCAGAACAAGATACAAATATCCCAAGCCACACATGGACTTGGGAAGACCATCTCCAAGAGATACGATCTAACTCTCCTTATGCCCCCCAGGTGCCCGTAGGCCATGTTTGGCATCATGGGTATCGTGGAACCCCATATTTTATCCCTCCACACATGGGAGACTCTACACATCCTGAGTCTACATCCTACTACCCCCTTCAAGGTTACTCCACCTTCCCTAAGGTGAGTAAACCTTGAAGAAACCCATCCCAAAATGAGATCACAAAGTAAAAACAACATTTTTACAAAACATAAATTTTACAACATGAACCATAAAAAGCCATAGACTCCATTAATGGACCTCCAAGCTCAAACATATGCAAGAAATAACAAAAATAGCACAAGGCCTACCTTGATCCAAGCAAAGGTTGAAATCTTGAAAAAAAACTTGAACTCCTTCCAAAGCTAGCCTCTCTCCTAAGCTTTTTCCAACAAGTGGTCTCCAAATCTAGAGAGTGGGTGATCAACTAAAACCTTACTCCAAGTTTCTCCTAAATAGGCAAACCTCCTAAAATCTAGGAGCCAATCAGAAGAGAGGAAGAAACTTCCATTCCCTTCTTCCCACTTGCCTTCCTTCACCATAAATGGAGTTGAATGCAAGTTTGGGAAGAAGAGAGAGGTTAACCAAAACCTCACAACTTTTCAATCTCGTGCAAAATGAAAACCTTGACTTTAGAGGGGTCATTAATGAGTTTTAAAGCTCTTAATGGGTTGAAAATGACCCCTAACCCCTAAGGTATCAATCTGGGTAGCTAAAAATGACCCTAGTTAGCTTATGGGAGCCCAAAAGACCCTCCTAAACCCCACCTAAAGTTTATGCACGGATTTTTGGTCTTTGTTGACTTCTAGAAACTTCTCAACCCAAGGTTAGTTGATCCTACCCTAAGGTTACACCCTAGTCAAGCCCTTGACCCATAGAATATTAAAATACTTAACCATGCCAACACTTAAGCCACAATTTGCCAAATTTAGCACATTAAATAAAACAATAGACATGACTAATACACATAGACATTTGCTAAATTAGATACACTCATGCAAACCACATATACGAATAAAAGACTACACAACGAGGTCCACATCTCTTTATACAAAGAGGACCTTGGAATGCATGGTATAAACATAGGTTCCAATACTGGATCCCCGCATTTAGATCCATGGTCAACTTATCCTGCACACTCAATGCACACATCAGTAGGTCCAATTAACATGATATAAACATAATACATCGAAACTACTTGGTTTAAAACTATGTCTATAAATCAATCCATTAAGCACAACTTTGGTTTCCTAAACCAACTTTTCTTCGCAATAGTTTTAAAATATCATATAACATCATATGTAACATAATCGTAACTGAAACTGAAACATAACATGTAGTATCTCGAGTGTACCCTGATTACATAATCAGGGACTGAACATATAATATAGAATTCAACAGATCCTCAAATACTTAGGTGTCTCAAAAGTCTATTATGTCTGTAAAATAAGTAATGAAAGCATGGAAAACATAATAGTAATAGTATGACTATCTGGTAGGTCTCACAGGGATGTAGTTGGAATGTGAGATGAAGAATAGGGATGATGTTCCTCTCACATTGACATAGAGGAGAAGAAGGTGGAAGGGAAAGACACATGTCAAGTGTTTCACAAAGACCAAAGAGAGAAAGAGGGAGAGACCTTTTCCTCATGAGGACTCTTTGCACAAGTGTCCTATGAGTCACCTTTGACGCTTAGAGGTGGCTTGAGAAGCTCCTTAGGAATAGGGAATGTCTCTTGACTTGGTTTAAGAGAGGACATGTGGTTATGAGACCAAGTCTTATGAGGCCACATAGCCCTTAAGAATAGGACATGTGTGGGTGAGGATAATTATCAATAAATAATTAATAATAATTATTTATTTTAGCCAAAGTAATGTGTCAGATGACTAGGTAGGTGAGGTGAACTAGGAAACTTAGTCATATTTAGGTGATTGTGTATTTAATTAAATCACTTTAATAAGACTAATTAGAAGACTTAGGATAGAAGAATAGACTATAGTGAATTCACTAAATAAATTGAATAATTTATTTAATAAATAGAGGAATAATTATTAATTAAATAATAAATATTTAATTAATTAATGAAGTCATTT
This sequence comes from Chamaecyparis obtusa, assembly GCA_027943335.1. Classification (NCBI taxonomy): domain Eukaryota; kingdom Viridiplantae; phylum Streptophyta; class Pinopsida; order Cupressales; family Cupressaceae; genus Chamaecyparis; species Chamaecyparis obtusa. Next base: position 347,006 of record BSBK01002041.1, on the reverse strand, counting down.
TTAGGTGTATACATTTTGCCCCTCTTTGAAATAATGTGTGTATCACATTTTTTCAAAGAAAATTTCAAGTATTTTGCCCCTGCCCCAAATAATGTCTAAAATGACATAAGCATGCCCCCTCAAGAGATTGATTAAGAATTTGTGTTGGAAATTTTTTTTATTTTTTTTATTTTTTAGTGATTTTGATTAATCAATCTCATGAAAGAGACAGATGAAAAGGTGGGTGAAAATGGGGGGAAATGAAAGAAAAACAAGAGATAGGGTCCACACACCAAGCACATAGGGTCCACAGGCTATAAATAGGGCTTAGGGGTCCACAATAGGCTCATTGTGCACACTTGTCATTGGGAGATCAGAGCATGAGAGAGAGAAGAGTAGAGCCGCCATGATGTCAGTCTCATTGTCAGATCACCGCTTCGAGAGAGTCAGACGCTTCCAGTGACCACCCGACTCAGGTGAACCGGTAGGTGACTCAATCCTCCTTGGTAATTTCATGATTTGATGCATGTTAGAGTAGAATTGTAGCATGTTTAGGATAGATTGAATGATAGAATTAGGTTAGGAATTTTTTTGTTTTGAGGCGTGGAATGAATGCGTAGTTCCAACGCACTAATGCACAGAAAGTAGGAACATTTGTGTAGAAAAATACAACATTCTGCGCATACATGTAGGGAAACTGCACATTCATACTAGAGGAATGTTAGAGTTGCGCAAGTGTTAAATAAAAATGCGCATTGAAAAATCGGCGCATTTGTGTAGATTTATGGCGCAAATGTTCAATAAAATGGTGCTTTTGTCAAAACCTGTGCATTTGAGCAGAATTATTGCGCAAATGTGAAGAAAAACTGCACATAGGTGAAAACTTGCGCAAATGTTAAAGAATGCTACGCATACATGTTTCAATGTTGTGCATGTGTTTGAAGTGATAGAATGTGGTCAAACTAGATAGTCAATTAGGTCAAACTTGATGTTGATAAGCCAATTGGATCTGTCGGCGTTTGATTTTGATCGATTTGATCAAGATACGCAACATTGTAGCATGTTTGCTAGTTAACCAGTCTTGAATGTAGATAATTGATAGAATCATCTATGGAAACACGTGATAAGAACATGTTTATATTTGATATGATAGGATAGATAGATTGACAGATCAGTTTATCAAAATTTGATATGTTGATTGTTTGTTGACTTGAATAGGAGGATATCATAGATAGTCTGATGTCACAGGAGAGATACCCTGTGACTCAGAATCTGAGACTGGCGTTGTCAGAGATAGATAGACTGTTGATTGGAGCGTTCAAATTCTATTATGTGATTTACATGCCTGAGATTTGGGCGAATCTGAGTATGATGACAACATTAGTAGAGTGATGGCACTCAGAGACAAGTACCTTCCATCTTCCGATAGGGGAGATGACAGTTACATTAGAGGATGTATATCGCATCCTCCATCTTCCCATCACAGGCGAGCTGGTACAGTATGATTGGCATGGTGGAGTTAATGAATGCAGAGCCATCTTTGGTGATGATGATATAGAGGATGGAGAGATCAGCTGGGAGGATATGGTTGACTTGTATGATCCTTTGCCAGTAGTACTAGCAAGAGTGATTGGGGGATTTGTGTGCCCTGATCGTAGATCACATGGATTTGCAGTTGGATGGGGCCGCACATTACAACGGATGATGGAGGGGACCTGATATGCTTGGGGGGTGTGTTTGTTAGCACATCTTTATCATGACATGCATCAGGTGGTGTACCATAGGGGTGCATCATTATTAGTAGGTGTGACACTACTCCATGTTTGGGCATGGGAGCATATTGCAGTGACTCTACCAGTGGCTATCAGATTTCAGGGCACAGGATAGCCCTATATTCATTTATACTCCTCAATTTTGTCTTAGGCAAAACTGGGCCATTTAGAGTTTTGGCAGTATACCTTTGACACACTAGACATAGTGACATGGAGACCCTACCTAGGGTGTGAGCCATGGGATGATGAGCGACAGCTTGGGTTTTATTTTGAGTCACGGTGGTTGATAGGTTGGACACCATTTATCATTGAGCGACAGCCGGTTACCCAGGTCCTGAGATAGTTTGGTAGGATATAGGGCATGCCGCAGGGAGTTACAAAGCATGCTCGCATGCATCAGGAGAGATGAGACTAGGGACCCATGGCATCATTCGATGTTGCTTGGAAGGAGTTTTTGGATGCCCCATTTCAAGCATGGTCGATGAGACCGACGATGATAGACCCAGGGATGATTGTGGATTTGGAGCAGGTTTTGAGGGATTTTCTAGTTCCGCAGATTACAGATCTAGCAGCGAGGCCTCCAGAGAGAGATTCGGTAGAGAGATGATGGGGGAGACTCTGAGGGAGAGATAGATGGGGGTGAGGGAGATGAGGTGGTGGTGGAGGAGATGGAGGAGGAGATGGAGGGAGAGGGGATAGGGCAAGACCTAGGATGAGAGGAGGTGGTGTGAGGCAGAGGGGATTGATGCCACCTCCAGCTAGATAGGAATGGAGACAGCCTCCGGAATAGCCAGCACAGCCAGCTGCAGGAGTGCCACTACAGGTACTAGTCCCTCTAGCACAGATACCAGTTATCCCAGTATAGGGACCAACTGCACAGGTATAGGTGCCATAGGTACAGAGGTGTATCATCACATCCTCTGAGAGTACCCACAGGTTCAGGAGAACAGGGCGGATCCTCAAGAGTAGGTGGTTCAGTAGCACAGGGCCGTATTGCAGCTCGTAGATAGTGACAGATAGATTCAGGAGGCAGTGGGTCATAGATACCACTTGTATACATTTTTTTTTATCATATTATCATTGTATCATTATATATTGACTTGATAGACACTGACTGTAGACACATTGTTATTGATTATATATCATGGGACATTTGGACAGTTTGGTTGTATTTATAGACTTTATAGGATTCATGCAGTTCTACCATGATTTTCTATGATGTTTATATACATGTGCGTACTGACATATGCAGGATGTGATGATTTACTTTTATATGCATGAAATGGATGTCTTAAAATGCAAAATGATTGATTTTCTATATGATGCTAATGGATAAATAATCTAATATATATGATGATGTAAATGCATGTTCTAAATGATGTTCATTAACGCTATGTGATGATGACTGCAATGATGTAAAAAAAATGTGAATAATGTAAAATGAATGGATACTAAATGCATGATGATATTAAATATATGTAATGAACAATAAATGATATTGGAATGCAAATGATATGAAAAATGTACCTAAGCTGATTGACAACATGATAAAATGAAATAAGATGAAATGATAACTATAACAAATATCCAATGAACACACCTAATAATAATTATGCATGTCTTAAAATGATTAAGTGCAAAGTATTTTTGGTTGTCCAAATGTCCTCAACTGAAATAACAATTTTCTTGACACATGAAGAATGGACTTAGGAAAAATAGATAACCTAATGAGAAAGATAACCCACAAAACCTTATAAAAGGAGCACTGCTATGCAATTCATGAGATGGTAAAATGCAATGGAAAATGAAATATGAAATGAGTATCTCCACAACTTCATGTAACATCTTAGAACTTCATAATAATTGGAATTTGATGTTCATCATTGAGCTCGTTATGTTGCAAGAAAATGCAAGCATCATGGTATAATTAAACCAGGATGACCTGAGCACTTTTTGCATGGAGTTTAATATTTCAAACTTGACAAGCATCATGGTATAATTGAACTGAGATGACCTGAGTTTCATTTGCATAACAGACAAGGAATATTTCCCCCCTCCATTGGGGAACAAATATTTGGAGTCGAGGTATGCGATGGCGTATCACCATAAATAGCCTTTGTTAGAACAACATGATTTGTATGTTCTCCATACTATGAAATGGATGAAGGCACTTATATACAGACACCCCAATTACTTTTTCCTTTGATTTCATCAGAAAATACCCCACAAACAGCAATCAAAGAAAATATCATGCCCCATCCTGGCTATTCTAATCAATGACATATGGGAGTTTCAAACTCATGTCAAAGATATCCCAGAATAGCATAGGAAACATGATAACAATGAAATCTAGATATGAATGCATAATTTATAACAAATCATTCTAACATGCCTGCCATGAATATACATTTCTTTTCCCAAAAAGATTGATTTAGGATATGTTGATCAGTTCAAGTGATGATGTATAGATAAGCAGTCACAATTCAAAGGATAGATCATAGATTCTGATTCAGCATGAAGATACCATTGTGAAAGAACATTTGATTGCGTTTGCCTTGCCTAGTGAAAATAACTCCATTATGTCCTCTAAGAGTCACGACTATCATAGATCCACTTCCCAAACTAGGTCGAGGACATGCCCCCAGCTAGGTGATGGACTGACTTATTATGGATGAAGAAAGACGCAACAAGACTAGGATGAAGACCATGACAAAAGATCAAGCTATGATGGGATTTTATTACGGATAGATATAATGGATGATGTATGAACTGGCCATTTTATGATGATATATACATGGTGGGGACAAGGACTGATTAACCATTTTATTGTGGATATATACAATGAACGGACACACTAGAAGAATCCTAATAGATAGAGGAGCTAACTTGTCACACATAGCGCATGTTTCCAGGTTTTCACCATATGCTTTTATTGTAGTTTTTCTTTTGATTTTGTGATTTTTATTTATTTTTATTTACAGAATATATATACAGACTATATACATGCCCCTTGCGTTGAGATTTTAGGGATATAACTTCTTGAGATGGATGCTGTTAAGAGGTTCATCCAAGGGATCCCCTTTAGGTGTAGATAACTGATAGGCTCCAGAACCATAAATTGCTATAATCACAAAAGGTCCTAACCAATTTGGTTCAAACTTGCCCTTCTTTTCACGGTATTGTTGATTCTTTGGATTTTCTCGAAGGACTAAGTCACCCAACTAAAATTCTCTAATCTTTACCTTGCCATTGTACTGATGGGACAGACACTGCTGATAAACTTTCAAATGATCATATGCTCACTGACGATGTTCATCTAGGAGTTCCAATTCAGTCAGGCGTGCAACTCTATACTCTTCATCAGGAATTAAATCTTTAAGAGTAACACGAAGTGAAGGCAACTTGACCTCGAGGGGCAGGACTGCTTTAGATCCATAGACAAGGGAGTATGGAGTGGCTCCAGTAGGAGTATAGATGGAGGTGTGATAAGCCCATAAGGCCGGATTAAGTTGGAGATGCCAGTCACGGTCAGCATCCTTGACAGTCTTTTGTAGGATTTTAACAATTGTTTTGTTTGACGCCTCAGCTTGGCCATTTCCTTGAGGATAGTAGATGGTGGAATAGTTGTGGGTGATGTGGAATTTGGTGCACAAGTCATCCATGTCTTGGTTTTGAAACTGTTTCCCATGATCAGTGATAAGATACATAGGTATACCATATCTACAAATGATATAGTTTAAGATAAACATGGAGGTTTGTTTCCCTATGGCGGTAATTAATGGAACGGCCTCAATCCATTTAGTGAAGTATTCTGTGGTAGTGAGAATCCATTTGTGGCCATTGGAAGATGGAGGATTGATAGCGCCCATGAGGTTGAGTCCCCACCGACTGAATGGAAAAGTAGTTGTAAAAGGATGTAACTCTTGAGCTGGAGCATGGATAAGGTTTCCATGTATCTGACATTTCTTGCATGCCCTAGCAAAATGAAAGGAGTCTGCTTCCATGGTAGGCCAATAATAACCCATACGCATGAGTTTCTTAGCCAAAGAGGGACCACTCGAATGTGTCCCACAAATACCCTCATGTACATCACGTAAGGAAAGTTGAGCTTCGTCATGTCTGAGACATCGCAGGAGAGTACCGTCAAAACCACGCCGATAAAGGGTGTCAGATATTAAGATATAGTGGGAGGTTTGACAAAGAAAAGTTCATTTTTGATTGTGGGATAGGTCGGGAGGTAGAGTGTTATCTTTGAGGTAAGAATAGATCTTTCCATAGGTTGGGGAGTTAGGTCCAATCAAATGACATATAATACTCATATCAGGCTCATCATATGCAGGACAAGTCAAGGATTCCACCAAGAACTCAAAACGGGCCTTGGTATCTTCTATATCAAATAAAGAAGCAATCATTGCCATGGCATTGGTAGCCTTGTTTTCATGCTGAGGAATCTGCTCAAAAGTGATGACAGAGAAATACTTTTTAAAGTCATCAACCATACGTTTATATGGCAATAACTTATCATCTTTGGTCTGATAATCATCATTAACCTGGTTAACAATCAGCTAAGAATCTCCGTAGACATTTATTTTAGATACATTCCATTGTAAAGCCATTTTTAACCTAATCAACAAAGCCTCATATTCTGCTACATTATTGGTGCAGGGAAATAACAACTTGAAAGATTTCAGAATAGTGTATCCTTGTGGTGTGATAAAAACAATACCAGCTCCTGAACCTTGTTGAGTGTATGAACCATCAAAGTATAATTTCCATGCTTGTGTAGACAAAACTAAGATATGAGCATCAAGAAACTCTATGTGTATAGGTTGGTCAACTATTAATGGAGCATCAGCTAGTCGATCTATGATCACTTGACCTTTGATAGCCTTCCTGTCTACATATTCAATATCAAACTCACTAAGTAGCATGACCCACTTAGCCAACCTGCATGTCAATGCAGTCTTGCTTAAAAAATACTTTAAAGGATCAATATTTGCAATAAGCTGAGTAGAATGTGACAACATGTAATGTCTCCACTTCTGTGAAGCAAAGACAACAGCCAGACATGCTCTTTCAATAGGGGAATAGTTTAACTCATATCCCACTAAAGTGCGACTGATGTAGTAGATGGATTTTTCCTTTCCTTCATGATCTTGCTAAGCGAGAAGAGCACCTAGTGAGGCTGTCATGGCTGAAATGTAGAGCAAGAGTGGCTTTCTTGGAATTGGTGACATCAGAGTTGGAGGATTCGCTAGATACTACTTGATTTTGTTGAAAGCTTCCTCACACTTATCATCCCATTGGAATAAGATATTTTTATGCAGCAAATGTTGAAAGGGATGACTGTGATCTACTAGTTGAGAAACAAATCTTTGGATGGATTGTAGATGCCCCTATAAAGATCTTAGTTGATTGATGTTAGTGAGGGAAGCCATCTCCAATATTTCTTTAACCTTTTCTGGATCTACTTCGATGCCTTTAGCTGAGACAATGTAGCCTAACAGTTTGTTGGATGTGACCCCGAATGTACATTTCTTTGGATTAAGTCGAATCTGATATTTTTCCATCCGGGTGAATATTTTATCCAACACTCTCAAATGACCAGCTCTATCTTTAGATTTTGCTAAAATGTCGTCAACATAATCTTCCATGATGGTATGCATCATGTCATGAAAGATCGTGGTCATGGCTCTTTGATAAGTTGCTCTAGCATTTTTGAGGCCAAATGGCATCACATTCCTTCAGTATGTACCCCATGGACAAGTAAAAGTAGTTTTTTCCTGGTCTTCTGGCGCAATCTTGATTTGGTTATAGCCAGAAAATCCATCCATTAATGATAAAATCTCATGCCCAGCTGTTAGGTCAATAATCATATCAATATTTGGCAAAGGGAAGTCATCTTTCGAACAAGCTTTATTAAGATCTCAGAAATCAATACAAATCCTGATAGACTTGTCTGGTTTTGAAACTGGAACAATATTTGAAATCCACTCAGCATAATCAATAGCCTGAATGAATCCAACATCTAGGAGCTTCTTCAATTCTACTTTCACCATTAGAGCAATGTGAGGATGCATTTTGCGGAGCTTCTGCTTAACTGGTTTTAACCTGGTTTGATAGATAAATGATGCATAATGAGATTGGGGTCCAAACTAGGCATATCAGCATAGGACCAAGCAAAGTTGATTTGTCTTTCTCTGAAATTTTTTGCAAAAGCTTCTTTCTCTGATTCTATCACGGATGCTACTACTTTGAGGATGCGTGAAGACTCCTCTGTTCCAATGTTAAGTGGTACTATTGGTTCTATAAGAATGGTAGATTGTTCTCGATACAAATAATTGGGAAGAGTGTCAATCCTTCCATTGTCAGGCACCTCAGAGAGGTTTTCACCATCAGATGTGTCTTTTCTTTTTACTATTTTTGGATATAATACTGCCACTGAGTGGTTTTCACCGTTAGATCTATTGATTATTTTTATATTTTTATGACTGAAAGGATTGGCACTCTCTCCAAAATAGGCCATGTCATTGAGTTTTATCAGAAATCCTGACTTGTGATCCCTTGGTGGTAAATGATCCCTGATGCCAAGATAGTCAATGCTCATGTCATCATTATGAAAGACATCAAGTTCTGGGTGATCGGGAGAATCCCAATCGATAAGGTCAAGATGGACAAGGGGCATTGGATCATTTGGGTCAGTTTCAAAAGCAGAGATGGTATTGATGGAAAAGTTGTCAAGGTTTATGATAGTATCAGCGAGGTCTATTTCCATACTCTCATCCAAATCATCTGTCACAAGATAACACTCACTTCGCTGATGATCAACACGAGTAGTATTACATGGGACCAATCCTAGTGAGTCACTCGTTGAACTCTCGCCCTCATGGTAATTGTTACTATATTGATGGACAACATCAACTCCTATTTCTTCAGTATAATCAGATAAGGAATCCCATTCATAATCATTAGAATCAGAATCATCATTATCTTCAAGTCTATCAATGATTCTTTGAGCTATCCTTTGTTTCTCTGGATCTACATACATACCATGCTTTCTGAATTGTAAGGCAGGAGCTTTAGATGTCTCATGAAAAGGTGGTATTTTTTCTTTTCCTTTTGGTTCTTGTGGTCCTTCTCCTATATATCCTAATCCTGTAGTGTCTCTTGTATAATTGGGATTTTGCAAAATTGGTTTTATAACACCTTCTCTTTGTAACCCTAGAGGTCTAGGACCTTGATATCCCATCTTTTGTAGCAAAGTATACCCTTTTCCATAGACATCAGGTGATATACATTCATGTTTAGTATCCTCTTTAATCTTCTATGTCTTAAGCCAATAATTTGCATTACGCTCAGCTGCCTCTTTGGATATTGTGCCCCCACTTATAAATGTGTTGTAAACAAGTGTGGAAGGGGGTTCTGATTGTTGTTTAGTGATCAAAGATCTACCATATGATTTGGGAGATAAAGGTAACTCAGTAATATAAAGAGCTTGACCTAAAGTATATTCTTCCATACTACTTTCGTTGATGTCTATGTTGATCCCATCTAATTTAGAAGTTGATGCTATATTACTAGGATCACTAGGTGTAGTTGCAGAAGACCCAGTATGATTATAGGGAACCAAAGAATCAGAAATCTTCACATTTCTACAATATTGAAAAGGATTAGAATCTCCTTTGATAGTGATCTCCTGACCATTGTGATGGAATTTTATACATTGGTGATAAGTTGATGGCACAGCTTGCATGGAATGAATCCATGGTCTTCCCAAAAGAATATTATAAGTAAGATCCATGTCCAGAACTTGACAAGATACATCTTTGACAATAGGACCAATTCTAATTGGAAGAACAACAGACCCCTTGGATGATCTCTCTTCCTCATCATAGGATTCTATTTTGATTTTCTTTTTTGGATCAACGACATTTTTATAAAATCCCAATGCAAGGACTAACTTTAACATGCAGATATTCAAGCCAACTCCCCCATCTATTAATACTCTTTTAATCTTGTGATTCTGGACAAGGACTTTGATATGTAAGGGAGCATTATGAGGTTGGGTAATGGCTAAATCATCATTTTCAGTAAAGGACAAATAGTGTGGGGTTGTTAAATGGCCCACCATAGCTTGAAATTGATCAGGATCTAGAGTTGTTGGAACCTGGGTCTCTAAGAGAGCTTTTTCAAGGATATCTTTGTGAGATGGGGAAAGATGCAAAAGATCTAAGATGGATATCTAGGCAGGTGTTTTCTTAAGTTGTTCCAAAAGATTATACTGGTTGGAAGTATTTGGGATAGACTTTGGGACATAAATGGACTTATTTTGTGTAGTGCTTGGTTTAGATTGGACTCCTTGAAGAGTAACTTTGGCTTGAGCACGAGTAGTTGCTTGGACTGGTTGACTCTCTGATTTTTCTTTGATGGTAATAACATTGGCATAATACATAGAAGGATGCCATTCAGAAATGTTACCAACATATCGATAGGGAGTGGAATTATAATTAGCTTGATTGTCACCCTTATTGTTGGAAGAACCCCCTTTTTCATGCTCAGGAAGTGGATCTTTGAAAGCTGTATCTGATTCATTTGAGACATGTCCGTCAACACCAATTTCACCACTTTTGATTAAATCTTGGATTACATTTTTGAGTCTTTTGCAATCATTTGTTTTATGTCCTCTACCTCTATGAAATTCACAATAATCATTCTCATTCCACCAAGAAGGCTTTACTCTAGGTTCAAATTCTTTCATTTCAAGAAGCGTAATGAGTTTCTTTGTGATTAACTTCCGTAATGCTGATTCGAGAGATTCCCCCAAAGGAGTAAAGTTTCTTTGAGGTGACATAAAAGGCAATCTTGGTTTAGATGAATCCTTGTTGGTATTTTGATTTGATGATTGATTGTTGTAAGTTCCTTGAGTAGCATTGGCCTGAATGGTGAGATTAAGAAGGGGTTGCGTTGGTTTGACATTACGATTATCAACAATCCCATCATTGACAATGTTTTTGTTTTTATTCCAAAATTTTGATTTGTCATTGTTATAGTTGTTGGAATTGGAATTTGAGGATCCAACATTGTCTTTAGAATAAAGTTTGATCTCAGCTTTTCTAACCATAGCTTCCTCAATCTTGATACCATTTTCTATGAGCTTATTGAAATTTGGTGGACATTGCAATTGTAACCTATAACTCATTTCTGGTGTAAGGTTATGCAAAAAAATATCCATCTTTTCTTGTTCAAGAATCATTCGTGGATATTTGGAAAACAATTGATGCCATCTTTGCAAAAAAGTAAGGAAAGGTTCTCCATTCTTTTGATGTGCATTGCAAAGATTGAGCATAGTGACCTCATGTTTGATGTTATATGAATAATGAGTCACAAATTTTTCAAGAAGCTCATTGAAAGATTTGATGCCTGGGGGTAGTTTGGAGAACCATTCCATGGCTTGTCCTCCTAAACTTCATGGAAATAGTCGCATAAGATAAGTGTCATTGTGAGCGACTTCAATACAAGCAGCACAAAACTCAAGAATGTGGTCTTGTGGATCCGAATTCCCTTTGTATTTGTCAAATTTTGGTACCTCAAAATGAGGAGGAAATGGAATCATTGCTAAATTCTTATCAAAAGGATAAGGACATATATCATCCAAGGAATACTTCTTTGTTGATGATCCAATTTGGATGTCACGAATTTGTTGTTGAAGCATTTGGATTTGTTGTAGGACGGGATCCAAAGATGGTGTGTTTCCTTGAGTGTTTTGGGAAACATTGTTGTGAGAAGCATTATTTTGTGAAGCGTGATTTGGCTAATCATTTTGAGAAATAGTGTGTTTGTAACACCCCGCCAGCTAACCCAAGAGGACAAGACATAAAACCTCTATAAAATGCAAGTAGTGAATTTTATTTATTTATTTATTTATTTTAACTAGAATAATATTCATCATTACACTTCATATTTCTAAAAGAAGAAATAATTTTCTACTACTTGAATGTAAGATTTATACAACTTAAGTCCTCTCGGGTTCCCTAACGTCACTACTAAAGCAACATCATATAAACCATTTACATGCATAAGATATTCACGGAATCATGAGCTTAAAAGATCTACATTCATTTTAATGCACCAAGTTAAATGTCCCTAACTTATTTCTTTTATTAAACATAGGTTAATCATCCAACATCATTATTCCTTTTATCAACTCATTCCATAAATTCATATTGATTTCATCTACATCTACTATCCTTTATATCACTTTTCTCTAATAATTTAGGTAAGAGATTAATATTCATTAAGGTAGGCATTATCCTAGGTACTTCATTAACATGAACCAAGTATTAACATTATAATCAAGTTACTATTTTATTGCATTGTTTCATAACCATTCATTGTTAATGATTCCAATCACTAACCTATCATTTCTCAATAATTTCCTTGGATCCTTTCATCAAGAGAGAATACATTATTTTTGTGATACATCATTATATATATAACTATATTTAAGATTATTTCCTTTACACATGGACAACATAAGAGTATAGGATAAATAACATAAACACTTTCTTTTAATGCTAGTAACATGTCCAATATTCCACATTCTTTTCCCTTTCTTTTACCTAGAACTACCCATTCCCTTATGCATTGCTTTGAATTGAGATTGCATCAATACTACAAGACTCCTTTTAGGAGATTAAAAATTACATGAATACAAATACATAAGTACATCTCAACATATTAAAATATCCAATAAGAAATCTTCAACTGCAGATCTGGAAAGGAATATGTGCTAGGATCATCCAAAGAATCACGATCAATACCTCGATATAAATATTAACCACCCAACCATGTGGAACCAATAGGCCCACTCCCCCAAGCTAGGAGATAGAACCAAAGGCCCATACAAGAGGTAACAACTAGGAAATTCCTAAGGTGGTGATAAAATTTCTCCAAAGTCACAACACAAAAGAAAAGACAAGAAGACGACAAGGACTACCAGAGGCATGATCAAATTTAGTAGAGACTCTAAGCTACAAGCTAGGTGAGTGTCATCGCATAGCCCTCACCCCTTGGGTTGTCCTGGTACTAGCCACTCTTGGCCCCGGCCCCCAAGTAGGCACATGTGGAACCGAATGCCTCTCGTACAGACAAGGTCATCCAGTCGTACCTACGCATAGGTACCTTCTCCCACTCCCATCCTTAGTCTTTACTAGCACTAAAGGCATGGGCGAGGCACAATTAATCTTGATTAGTGTGTAATTTCTTATTCCAATAATCTCCCATTCCCAATTCATTTATTTAGGTTATCACTTGATTAAATAACTCATAGTAGGTTATCCTGGTACTAGCCACTTAGGGCCCCGGCCCCTCACTATGAGCCACTCACCTAGTGTATTTAGGTTTCCTAACATACATATAAAAATCATAAGAACATAATAGATCCATCATCAAGAATTCATACCAATTCCATAACAACATTTGATTGAGTTTAGGGAAACATATGTTGTCCCTAGTCCACTTGACAACCCTAAACCCAATATGGCATACAGAATGTTCCAAACATATAAGAAGACATCCAAGTGATATTATAAACATATTCAGAGTATACATAGATCCAATTAACCAAAAAAATATTCTAATAGCCTCTGGTGACCATACGAAACCTTAAAACTTAATGATGTTCTTAAACTGAATTATTTCAAGCAATGATTAAATGCAAAGAATAGTCATCATAGAACAGTCATCCATATCTTCCACAAAACAAATAATAAAGGAAATCCCTTCAGTGGAGATTTAGCTAACATAATTATGGACTCTCAAATTGATTTTTAGGAAGATCCAACGGTGGAAAAGAAAGTTATGACTTCTGGTTTAAAACAGAAAATTCTGGTTAGGGTTCAGACCTGCCTTCACTAAAACTGTTGTAATTTTCACAAAACATAATAAAAATTCTCCAAACCAATTGGAAATGAAAGATAAGACTTAGGAGAATATTTTATATCAAATTTAGACTTTTATATAATCATATCAGCCTGTAGCATATGAATACATTTGACAGAAAATTCAGAATCGAGAATGGACAGGCATAGTCTGCCAAAATGTCAAAAATAAGGCATTAATTAGACCCCAAAAATAAAATCAGAGAGATACCCATTTTAGATATGTGAATTTTACTTCCAGAAAATCAATTTAGTAAAACTATAGATTCAATTTAAATTATTATAATAATAGATCTCCAAAAATGGGTTGCTAAAAACCCTAGGAAAACACAAGCCAATTCTTACAAACAAAAACTCAAAACTTTAAAATAACCATAGAAATTAAAAGTACAGATATAATAAATAATTATAATATATAAATAGATCCATAATCTATCAGAGACATAAAGTAACTAACATATTCAATCCATACCTCATGTCCTACGAAGGTTGAATCGAAGAAGGAAGGAAACAAAAGAGAAGACAAATCCAAACTTGAGATGCATCCTTCAAACCCTATCCACTTTCAGAAATCTCCATGAAAGAAAGAAATAATTTCACAGCAAAGAATCCCTCTCTCAACTATTGAAATTCTCACAAAAATGTCTCTCTCCCAAAAGCAAAGATAACCAAAAATTCTTAAAGACATATGCTTACAAAATCTCCCTCACATCTCCAAGTTTTCTCTCCAAAATCACCATGAAAATTAAGGCCATCCTCTCCTCAATGCTTCAGCCCCAAAATCTCCTCCCTTCAAATAAGAAAGTAGTGCATATAAATAGATTTCCAAAGGTTGAGAGGAAAAGTAACCAACTCCCAACTAACTCTTAACTAAAGGGTATTATAAAATAACTTAATATCATACAACTATATTACTCAAATATACAATAAAAGATTATTTGTATTCATTCATACACATATGTAATATTATCCTAACATATATGCATATGCCATCATTAATTACATCAATATCTATATATATAACCTATCCTCATTATTAATAATTAACAATTGAGAATAATATACCTCGCATTATTTAATATTTAATTATTAATAATATTATACTTTACATTAATCCCAAAATATACACCATCAACAATATCTACAATAATTAACATATAATCACATATAAATTATATATATATAAATCCATATATGTGTGCACCCATATATATATTTCCATATATATATATATATTTATATTTATATAGATACATGCCAAATACCAAACACTATAATCTATAAGATTATGAAGTAATAGATCACAATATTATTACCTATTTATAATTACTATAGGATATAACACTGAGGTAGAATAAAATCACATGCCTCAAAATAAATCTAATCATCAAAAGAGGCCATAAAAATCAACTATGAAACATATCGAAAAAACCATAGGATCAAACAAGGTCAACCAAAGTCAACAAGGAAAGTCAAGCCAAACTCCTGAAACACAACATAGAAAGATTAACTAAGAATCATACCAAGAAGGAGAAATAAATAAAATGAGTAAACAAATCATACAACCAAATGAATTCAAGTGGTCACAAGGCACTAACTACAACCATGCCCAACCGGGTGCGTTGGATCTGGGTTTTTGACCCAAAGGTTGACTGACAAAGAAGGAACCCTAATATTTCCAAATTGGAATAATGACAAAGGAAGACTAATGTAGGGGCCTTAGTACTATCTCCATAACAACAACCATCAAGGATTTGAGGGCATGCTCAAACCTGTGAAGCCAAGTGAAGTCGATGCCCGATACCTGCAAGCCTGCATCACAAAGAAGAAATACATATGCACGGATATACATATAAAAGAAAACATTGTAGATAGATGACTAGGATCGATACATCATGTGGACCTCAGCTATGTGAGTAACTATGACTTCATCCTGAATCATGAAAATACATCATGTATATATATACACTCAAAGCATGTAGCATCATCATAATGAAGGTTAGAATCTCAAGCATTGTGTTAGTCTCTTATCAATACTAACAATAAATTAACATAATCAAATCATCAAGTGAGATACAAGATTCATCCAAGGTAACCTTAATAGAAGAAAATATAAATAACCACTTATATATATCTATCAAGTACATATCATATAACATCCTAACTATGTTCATAAAGGTCTTGTAGGTACTCAATACATACATGGAGATACATACAAAAATGATACCTTTAGATAGTATGTCTGATATTAGAATCATTGAGTACTAGCTTATGAAATTATTATAAACAACTATAGGAATAGATCAAACAAGTATCATGTACAACTTAAGCTGTAAGAAAACATCGAAGGATCTTAATTCTTTCAAAAACACAAAACTTATATTAGGGTTAGAGGGATATTACAGTGTTGCTCATGACTATGAGAAGCATTGGATTGCTGATTGGTTTCCTTTGCTCCATGAGTATCTTGAGAACCTTTAGGAATTTTTTGATTATTTGTGTGAGTTGGTTCTCTAAGATAAGAAACATCAAAATCACTTGGTAACTTAGCTCCTTGTTGAGCAAGCATGAGAAAATACATCTCTTTATTCAAGCCTAAGAGTCTTTCCATGACATGATAAAATTGAGGATCTTGTGAAGCTTCCCTAAGTTCTTCATCGGTGGGTTCATCAGTGGATGTAAAAAGTGAAGTTTTCTTAGGAGCTTCGGGCCAAGGATTTTCTTTGTTGCTGGTATTGCCTTCCATCTTGTCTAGAGATTCTAGATTGGTGGCTTGTTTAAATTTCTGAGATCGAGTTTGAACCATAAAATTGAAAGAATTGATTGTGGGATGAAAGATTTTTGATGAGAAGATATGGAAAGTGATTGATAGGAAAGATATTGAAATGTGTTGAAAAGTGATAAGACAACTTGATAAAATCTAAGTCAATAGGAGGTATAGATCTCACTATGATATGACAAAGAGAAATCAAGAGATAATAACCTAAGAAAGTTTGATCATTAAGGATGATATATCCTGATATGGTAAACTCACGAAGATCAAAATCTAATAGATAAGATAATGTTTCAACACAAAATCAAAAATTTCAAAGATTTGGAAGAAAAATGATTTGATGAATCTTGATGAAGGAATAATGAAAAGTGATGAATGGTCAAACTAAAGATCAAAGGTCTGTGTAACTTGACTATTTCTTCAGAATCTTACTAAGGACGAAAATGGGTATCTGAAAAAGTGATTTTGAAAATTGCAATGTTTGTGGAAATGCTCACTGTTGTAAATGCGCAACAACAAATGCGCAAGACAGATTGATCAATGTGCAACAAAATTAAATAGATGCGCAATAATATGTAACAGATGCAACTGGTAGTACTCAAAAGCACAAACAGTCTGAACAGATGCGCAAAAAGATGTGATATATGCGTAGGTTTTTAAGTTCTGATCTGAATTGAAAGGCTTTGGATTTTCCTGGTGTTGGCTGGTTTTCTTTTTTTGTTTTGGCAAAGTGAAAAATGCATAAACACATGCACACAAGAAAGAAATGATGTTAATCTGAATATGCTAATATGAATGAAAAAACACGCTTACAATCCTATGGTTGGCAAGGATGATATCTGCTGAATCCCCACTAGGATAATAAAATCCATCTACACAAATTCATAGCAGATAGCCTAGGAACTTGGAGGCACGGGCTCCTCCTTATAGTGCACTCACTTCTCAGGCACACCAAGTTCCAAATTCAATGGGTCGTTACTTCCCAAAAAATTGCTATCTCTACTATGAACTGTGAGTAATGTGGGGTGTCTTCACGAGCTTGGGTGACTCCTTGAGCTAGTAGATAGAAGGTTTTTGGCCACTAAACAAAAGTTTTTAGTAAGGACATCAGTTCAGGTGCTTGTGATCAAGTCATTTTCCCAATTAAGGGGGCTCTCCCAATCCTTTCAAAGTAAGGCTTTCACCTCTACTAAGTAGGACTTTAATGCACCACTAGGGTACTGGAGGAGATTTTGGTTGCCACAATGAATTCACACCTATCTAATGTGAGACTAATCACACTAGCATTTTTTATATACCGGTTTGGAAGGGCTTGGCTTTAGCCTATTACCGGTTGGGTCATTCCTTGGGGTGAGTACCTCTTTTCCCACCAAAGACCGCCCTCTAAAAATTATAACAGTTTCTCTTACACCCAAGGTCCACGAATGGCGAGGGTAGAGGATACGTTGTTATAATTTTGGGATTATAGATATGCTATTAAGGAAAACACAATAGACACTTGAGCTATACTAAAGAATACACACAATGCAAATCCATGTCTTATTTTAGAGCCCAAATGAGATTATGGTTTATTTTGCAAACCCTTTAGGAATCCCTGCAAAGAAATATGTTAGAAATTTTAGCAATAGGGTCTTCTACTAAACGTCCTGCAAAATAGCCTAAAAGCTACCAGAACAAACAGAAACTTGTTAAAGGATAGCTAAAATAAAAATGAATCAGAAATTTTAATCTAAATACTGTCAATAACAAATGCGCAATAATAGTGAATCAATGCGCCAAATTATTAAATAGATGTGCTGAACAGAATAATTAATGCACAGAAAAATGTAATATAAGCGCATAAAATGGAATGTATGCGCAGAAAATTGGGACAAATGCGCAACAAAGTTAAACAAGTGTAAAGATTTTTAATCAAAATGAAAATGGGCGAGATAGAAATTGACTGTTGTGATCTGAAATGAATGCGCAGCACAGATGAATGGATGCGCAGTAATCATGAATGAATGTGCAGAAATAACCTGGAAACGTTTATACATAGAAAAATAAGAAAATAGAATGTTAAAAATGGAGGCTGGCCCTCCTTCTAGCACCAAAAATGTATGCAAATTAGATGTCTAACAACTAGAAATGATAAATTAACTATTAAAGACAATGAATCTATCTAATGCAAACACAATGAAGAATGAAAAGTAACTATGAAATGATGAAACTAATTTAATTACCTTCACCTACCATGTAGCTTGTCTCCATTGTCCTCCTAGCTTTGATTTCTTGAAGATGTTGAGCTCTCAGATTTCCAAAATGAAGCCTTCTCCCAAGATGCTACCAAAGTGTGGAGATTGAATGAAATGAGTGCACAATAGCTTATGCAAACTAATGGATGGAATGTAAAGGAAATGGTGATTGTATGGAATGCTTGATTGCTTGAATGCTTGTTATCAAAAATACCTATTAGCTCTCAAATGGGAAATGAGGCTCCTTTTATAGACTTTTGGAGGATCTAGGCCTAGGTGGCACAATCCTACGGTTGAGAATGAAAGGTGGAAGATCCTAGGACTAGGATTGACTTGGTTGAAGGAGTTGAGAGAAAGGGGGATGTAGTTGGAATGTGAGAGGAAGAATAGGGATGATGTTCCTCTCACATTAACATGGAGGAGAAGAAGGTGGAAGGGAAAGACACATGTCAAGTGTCTCACAAAGACCAAAGAGAGAAAGAGGGAGAGACCTTTTCCTCATGAGGACTCTTTGCACAAGTGTCCTATGAGTCACCTTTGACCCTTAGAGGTGGCTTGAGAAGCCCCTTAGGAATAGGGAATGTCTCTTGACTTGGTTTAAGAGAGGACATGTGGTTATGAGACCAAGTCCTATGAGGCCACATAGCCCTTAAGAATAGGACATGTGTGGGTGAGGATAATTATCAATAAATAATTAATAATAATTATTTATTTTAGCCAAAGTGATGTGTCAGATGACTAGGTAGGTGAGGTGAACTAGGAAACTTAGTCATATTTAGGTGATTGTGTATTTAATTAAATCACTTTAATAAGACTAATTAGAAGACTTAGGATAGAAGAATAGACTATAGTGAATTCACTAAATAAATTGAATAATTTATTTAACAAATAAAGGAATAATTATTAATTAAATAATAAATATTTAATTAATTTATCAAGTCAATAGTAATTAAATAATAAATATTTAATTAATTAATGAAGCCATTTGTAGGTGTATACATCCACATCCTCTTCTACCTCTTTCCAACTGAACTTCTCTCCACCAAATATTTGCATGACCTTTCAACTTGGTCTTTGCAAATCTAACCCTATCAGGATCTTCTATTTCTTCACAATCAAAGTATTCATCAATCTCATTGATCCAATCAATCAATTCTTATGGCCTAAGGTTTCCAACAAATGTAGAAACTTCTATCTTAGGTCTTTTCCCAATCTTAGACATAGCCTTCGGAATTTGATTCTCCTCAGAATCTTTAGCTTCTTCTATAGCTTCTTCAAAATGATCTTCCTCATATTCATCATCACTATCCTCTTTCAAGGTGGGCTTCTGTTAGAAATAGGAAATACTGAGAGGGGGGGTCAATCAATATTCTAAAAATTTTATCTTTTTCCTAATTATGGATATAACAAGTTGTCTTTATACATGCATAACATAAAATGCTAAACAACATGCATAACAATAAAGAACTCATAACACATTATTTATTCTTGAGGAAACCCTAGCCAAGGGAAAACCCTGGTGGGGATGGTACCCACAAAGATCCACTAATCAAAAGTATCTTGTTAAGGATGTTGACCCTATTAGGAGTCTATTACAAACATATAGTGTATCAGTCCTAATTAAGGGACTATAGGCCTTTCTAGAAGCCTCAACCCTGTTAGGAGTTGTAGTACAAAATGTGATTACTAGCTGAGCCCACTACCCAAACAATTAATGTACAATATACACTGATTATAAAAGAGGTTAAGGTACATAACCTTATACTTCTTGCATCAATATCTCTTCACTAATCTTTCACTATTACTTCACATATCTCACATCATATAACTTTTTACCATCATACTTTCTTTTCTTTTTACAATTATATTTATACAAGTTATTAAGGCTAATAACTTTACTTGGTCGGCTGCCATATTAAAAAATAACTTTATCCAAGGGTAAACATCTAGGATTTCATCCCTTTATATTTTTAAGTCATTATTTTGATAAACAAAATAATCCCTTAACTCTTTACTAGTTTTGTCTTCATATTCTGTCCTGTCGGCCTCACACTGTCTTCGGTAAAACTATCATAACTTCTTCCATACATGCTATACTAAATTTAACTCTAAGATGGGTCATCATTAGTCATCATAGAGTCTATGTTCAAGTGCGAAAGCATTAAATTCACTCCATTCAACATTGTAAATGAAAACTGTGCCTGGGTACACTGGTAAAAATATTGTCTCACACTTAGACAAAGTTGCAATGTGCTCTGTCATACTTGCTCTCTGACTTGTGTGATCTTCATGTGGATCATATGTTTCCATAATGACAACATCTATGCAATTAACTAAGCCAAATTGCCAACAATCTCCCCTTTGTCATTGGTGGCAACATATGAGAAAATTGGCTAAGTGTTCTAAAAAATTGTCAAAATTGTGGCCATAGTATAACATATATATACTATCCTTATAACTCCTCAAAAATCTTATCTCTAATACAATACTCCCCCTAAGAGTATCAATCCTTATCATATACTATGAATTTTCTACTAAATATCTCTCCCCCTTTGACAACAATGACAAAATAACGGTAGGGAGGGCTACAAAATTGTATCACAAAAATTTATACCTCAATTTATTTATTGCAAAGCTGAGAGGCTTGCAACACAATCTAAAAATTTTGTCTTCATGGCTTCTATCTCCTTTTCCCATGATTTCTTAATGGAATCTGCCAGATTGAGTAGTGTGCTCAATCCATAAGATGCTATTTGACATGCTTGGAGGTTTTCAAAGTTAAATTTATAAAAAGACATCTTAGCTGTAAGACAATCTTCCAACTGCTCTTCAATAACACTTAACTTCATAGAAGCATGCTCTCTCAAAAGAGTATATCTTCTTAATTTCTTGTCTTTCTCATCTTGTACAATTCTGATTTCATCATACAGTTGCCTAACTTTCTTCTCAACATTACAGACCTTCACATTAGGGTTAGATAGAAGGTTTGTTTCATTTAGAATCTTTGCTTCCTTCAATTTTATCTTTTGATCTTCCTCAGTTGTCAAAGTCTCTAATTTTGTACACTATATGTACAAAGATTTTTCTGTTTCCAAATGTTTCCTCAATTCTTTGATACAGATATCAAGAGTATTGATATCATTGCTGATGTACTGACTAATGTTCAACAACATTCTAGCCTCATTGTCTGCCTATGCTTTCACTTTTGCAATATCAGCTAGGTTAGTGAACTCATCATCAAAAGTGCTCATCACTTTCTTTTCCTTCTTCATAGGGTCTACTTGTACAATCTATGTGGTCACAATACTTTGTAATTTTTCAGTGAGGTCCTTCAAACATCCTTCAAGACTTTTAACTTTCTTATTCTTCCCAATAATTTTTCTCAAAGATGTGATCAATTCCATCTGATCATCATCATCTACTTCTTTTCCCAAATCCTCAAACAAAGATCTAGTTTGCTTCTTCTTTCCAATTTTAGGAGTAAGACTGATTTCTTCTATAGAGGGTATAGGTGCTTGTACTTTTGATACTTTGGGTTCTTCAACAATAAATTGGGTCTGCTCTGCTTATGTAGTTCTATCCGGCTCATCAAGAGCCGAATTGTCAACAATGTTCTCTAGATTCTTGAATACATTATCATCAATATCCAAGGTGATCTTTGTACCTTCAACATTCATAGATTCTTCTTCAATGTTTATAGTTGGTGGAGAGGGAATGTCCTCTTGTTCTACTTCTTCTGCTTGCTCTGCTACAACTGATGTCTCTCCAACAATTTCTACCATAACTTTAATTATTGCTTGTTCAGTCTCTGCATTCACTTGTTCATATTGTCCTACCATGATCTGAATGGTTCTCATTTTTGTCCTTAAATGGGTGCTAAGGGGCTTCAAAATTTGTTTAAGATGTTCATCATCTCTTACATCACATAGTTTCTTCACAACATTCTCTCTGATAGATTTGTCTTCTTCTTGTGCTCTCATCTTCCTGTTAACAAGTTTCTTCAATAAGTCATCAAGTATCTTTCCCTGAATAGTGTCAAACTTCTTATTAGCTAGAATCAAATGCTTGACCACTACATTTTCAAGATTCAATTTATCAGAATAGTCATAAAGCTTGTAGTATTTATTCATTTTAGTGAAGTCTCCATCTTTTATAATTTCTTCATTCACTCTCTCAACTCTAGGTTTCCATGCTTTCTTCTTGATAGAAGTGTCATCATCTTTAATTTTTGCAATTTTCCTAGGTACTAGTGGCACCAAATTTCTCTACCTCTTACCAGGTCTAGTAGCAATTTCTTTCACTCTCTTTCTCAATGTGGAGGAGGTAGATCTAGTAGGTTTTCTTGCTACTTGTTCCTTCTCAGGTTCCTCTACTTTCACCTTGACTGGTATTGTACTAGATGATAAGGGAGGTATAGACAAAATCTCTTTCTATCCAATATCTTTGATTCCTACTGCTATCTACTTTGCCACTAAGAATTCTCTCTCTATCATTCCTGTATCCTTCAATATTTTCTTAATAGTTCTCTCAACTCTTTTCTTATATTGTTTCTCCTCAAGTATAGCCTTTCCGGAGTTGAAATTTTCTTCAAAAGTTCCAAATTTGTTACTATGAGTGTCAACCTTGCACTTAAGTAGCCTATTCACATATTCTTCTATCTTAGTTTTAGATATTTCATAGCCAAGAGGGTCTATGAACTCAATTCTAGGTTCAACTGCTTAAATGTATGTAAAGTCAGTGTCAACCATAAAACATACTTCATTCTTGTATTTCTCCACAAGAGACTATGGAATCCTTGATCTGCTAGACACAATATTCTGAAATGTCTTAATAACAAGTACTGCACTCTCATTAACATTATCAATAACATGCTTTCTATATACCACATTAATCCTTTCCATTGTAGTTTGTCCATCATTCCAATCATTTCCTATGGTGTAAGGAAATCTCCTCAAAAGATGAAAAAACATGTAAGTGATCCAAGATGAAAATCTAAATTGTGCATACTTTGTCTTCTTAATCTTCTCCAAGTTCTCAAACAATTGAATTCTTATAATTTCACACATATCAACTGGCACTTTGGCAACACACATCAAATAAGCTATGTGTACCATTCCAGCTACCATGTCATCCTCTCTTGAATTTACACAAAACTTAGTTGTTAGGATTTTGCATAAGTATCTAACATCATGTTGTTGGATCTTACTAATTACAATTCATCTGCCATTATAGGATGAATTAGTGTTATCAATGACTATTTTTCTCATGTTCTTCTCATTTAAAGGAATAGCTCCAGATTTAGATAGTCCAGTGACTTCATGAATCAAATTAGCGGTAATGTCTATCACTCTATCTTCTAGCCAAAACTTCCCATTATGAATTCTGCTAAGGATTATCTTAGTGTATTCTTCATTATCAAACTCATACTACAATGCATACTTAACAATCTCATTGTCTTTCAAATGATCATATCCTTCTTTCAATGAGATGTCCTAGTTGTAAATCTTCTCATACTCATTCGTAAAATCACTATCACTGATGGTTTCTAACTTGCATCCAAGATAACTTCTTACATTCTCTAAATGCAAAACTCTGTCTGGTATGGATGATAAAGCTAACTTAGGGTCTTCTTCCAAGGGTTCTACTGGTTCCCTCTTCATTATAGGTCTATTTCTATCTCTGACATTGTGAATTAAAGATACATCCATGATTACTTCAAATTCCTTTTACCGATTCACAGATCTGTCAAGTAAAATACCTTGATTTCATGATTTTAGGGCTTGCATAGATTTGGTGCTCAAATCCTTCACCAAATCATTGCAAAAAGCTTCCAATCACTGCTCCTTGATCTCCTTAACACTTTTATTCACTTTGATGATCAAATAACATTGATCATAACCTTTTATTACTTCAATCTCACTTAGGTCTGACATCGCATTCAATTCCTTTGTCGTTTCTTTCCAAAAAGTTGTTTTTGCTAACCTATAAAACTTAAAACTTCTTGTGATCTCACCAAACATAATATTTTTCTTTGCGCTCTTAACCATAGCATTAGAATATCATAAACTACCTTTCATTAATTGTGCAAGACTCAATTCATCATAAATCTACTTCTACAATAATCTAAGTTCCTAATCTACTATAATTTTCATGAATTAAGTGCTTTGAGATAGGTCAGGTAAGGATTCATTCTTACCACTTGATACTTCACCTTTTTGATTACCTTCAATGTTGAATATGTCTCCTTGATATGTGCTTTTAACAAACTTCACTTCTTTTGTATTGCTACAGAAACCTTTCTATCTATTACTTGCATCTTCATTTCTTCTTTCATGATTTCTAGGGTTAGGGTTAGGTTGAAAAACTCCATTGTTCATTCTGCAAAACCTTGCTATATGTCCAATCTTTTTGCATATCTAACAAACAATTCCATTGTTTCCATATCTTGGTCCAAGTGGATTAATCTGTGATCTGCAATTTCTAGCAATGTGTCCAACCTTGTTGCATCTATAACATATTACTCCATTTCTTCTATTCATATCTTCAGTAGGTTTCTTATTTGCATTTTTAGTATTCATAAAAATTCTACTATTATTATTATTCTCAATAAATTTAGGTTTCCTACATTCAATAACTCTATGTCCAAATCCATGACAGTTATAACAATAACCATTAAGAGGTTTAAATTGCTTACCTGTGCAATCTCTCTTTATATGACCAATAGTATTACAAGCAAAACATCTACCTTTGAATTCTCTTTGCATACCTTTGGATGATTCCTCTTGCTTCGATGATTCTTCTTCTTTAGGTGTATCTTCAAATTTGTTGATCTCATCAGACTTCTTCTCATCTAAGCTTTTAGATACTTTCAGATCTGGTTCCTTGCTTTCATCATTTTCTTTAAGAGTGTTAAATCCAAGACCAGTTTTATCATAGAATGGTTTCTGAAAAGATGCTTGTTTATCAATCTTCTCACTAGTTGAATATAGCCTTTCAAGTTTTTGCTTGGATTGAGTCAGTTCGCGTTTCACAATCTTGTTGTATTTCTCAAGTTCAACATAATGCAAATTGACTTTCTCAAGTTCAAATGTTACATTTCCAAGTTTAGATTTCAGTCCTTCATTTTTAGTTTTTAGAATTTCATTCTTAGATTTTAGATTCTCTTCATTCTTGCCATTTCCATATTTCAAACTAATCTTCAAATTTTCTATCTTCAATTCATGCTTAAGGATCTCATTTTCTTTTTCCACATTGTCATTACAATCTTCAATAAAAACTTCATATTCTTTTTCAGATCTTAGATCTTCCAATTTGTTTTTCAGTTTCTCAATGAGGTTCCTTGCATCATCATATTTTCCTTTCAAAGTGTCTCTTTCATCAGTAATCATATCAATCTGTTCAAGGGCTTCTGCAAGATTCTTCTGTAGTTGATCCATATCCATAGAGATCTTCGTCAAGCTGCTAGGCTTTCCTTGAATGATTCTTTTCCGAGTAACTAAGCTCTGATACCAATTGTTAGAAAAAGGGAATACTGAGAGGGGGGGGTGAATTAGTATTCTACAAATTTTATCTTTTTCCCAATTATGGATATAACAGGTTGTCTTTATACATGCATAACATAAAAAGCTAAACAACATGCATAACAATAAAGAACTCATAACACATTATTAATTCTTGAGGAAACCCTGGCCAAGGGAAAACCCCAGTGGGGATGGTACCCACAAAGATCCACTAATCAAATGTATCTTGTTAAGGATGTTGACCCTGTTAGGAGTCTATTACAAACATATAGTGTATCAGTCCTGATTAAGGGACTATAGGCCTTGTTAGAAGCCTCAACCCTATTAGGAGTTGTAGTACAAAATGAGATTACCTACTGAGCCCACTGCCCAAACAATTAATGTACAATATACATTGATTACAAAAGAGGTTAAGGCACATAACCTTATACTTCTTGCATCAATATCTCTTTGCTGATCTTTCACTATTACTTCACATATCTCGCATCATATCACTTTTTACCATCATACTTTCTTTTCTTTTTACAATTATATTTATACAAGTTATTAAGGCTAATAACTTTACTTGGTCAGCTGTCATATTACAAAATAACTTTATCCAAGGGTAAACATCTAGAATTTCATCCCTTTATATTGTTAAGTCATTATTTTGATAAACAAAATAATCCCTTAACTCTTTACTAGTTTTGTCTTCATATTCTGTCCTATCGACTTCACACTGTCTTTGATAAAATTGTCATAACTTCTTCCGTACATGTCGTACTGACTTTCACTCTAAGATGGGTCATCATTAGTCACCATAGAGTCTATGTTCAAGTGTGAAAGCATTGAACTCACTCCAATCAATGCCACAAACAAAAACTATGTCTGGGTACACTGGTAAAAATATTGTCTCACACTTAGACAAATTTGCAATGTGCTCTGTCATACTTGCTCTCTGACTTGTGTGATCTTCATGTGGATCATATGTTTCCATAATGACAACATCTATGCAATCACCCCAGCCAAATTGCCAACAACTTCTTCTTTCTTAACTCTTCTTGTAAGTCTTGCACTTGTTTCTGCAAGGCCCTAAAATCATCAATACTGAATTCTCCAGTAGCTTCCTCTTATTTAGAGATCTCATGATTTCTCCTCAGAGGAATCTTCAAATCAAGATCTAGATACAAACACTCAAGATCCACTCAACTCCAATAGGAACAGACTTATCTCAAACAGGAACAAACTTTGCTCTAATACCACCTGATGCAGTCAAGGCTAGTGGATCCAATTAAGGACTAACAGACCTTGCAGCCAAACCAATATGTAGCGGAAATACACACTAACAACAATAGATCTAAAACAAAGTAGAAGTCTTTATTCATCAAATTACCGATTACATGCAATGTGTTTGGCTATAAGGCCTTCCCAGTTATGGCCAGATACAAAGAAAATAACAGTCTACTAGATCTCACAGGATCCAAATCTTTTCCCCAACATCAGCAGTCAACTAGCCCAGGTTTGTAACACATAGCACACTGGTAGGCACCTAGGAAAGATCTAAAATTGTACTCAAACATCCAAGCAATCTTCCTACTCCTAAGCTCGCAGGCTACTAACTTCTTCCCAACCAAAACTCCTCCTAAACAACCACCCAAGCATCTTATAATTATTGATTCCCATCCACAAGTTGGCTAATGAAACAAAAAAACCTTACAAACAAATATTAAATGCTAAAACATCATTCAGCTCTCACATAGCCTTACAAAATAAATAAACTCTCAAATATGGCCCCAATGGTCATCAGATCCGCATAGGAGAATGAAACACACCAGATCTAGGTCCCCACACATCCAATAGTCAATCCATAACACAAAGAGTGCGACCCAAATTAAATGCACCAGTCGGCCAAGCCAATCTATCCAAACAACCCAATCAACAAGCAAGAACACTGAGAAACAAAAGAAATAATCGAGAAGCTAGTCTCCCAAACCAAGAAAGAAAACCACCAAACCAAGATCAAAACTAATAATCTACCTTCAAAGACAAACATATTTTTGGTTGATACAGGATTGCCAAGAATCCTAGGATGCTCCTACATCACTGGAAGAACAAGATGTTGACACATTTGCAATGCATTTCTTTTGAAGTTTTTAATGTAACTATCAAAGAAGTCAAGATCCCTACTTTAGAAGACCTTGCAAAGGATGATGCTACTAAAAAGAAAAAGGAATTATTTCATCAGAATGCAATATCCAAAGAAGCCCTTATCAATGCCCTATCTTATAGTGAGTTTTCAGAAATAAAAAAAGTGGATACAATGCATTAGAGATGCTATCTGAAGAGAACATTAGAGCTTACAACCAAAGGATTAATGAAGCAGTTGCAGGAATCAGGAACAATGGTGGAGAGATCTCGGAAGAAGACATTATGGATAAATTGATGACCACTCTCATAGTAGAATATGAAAACAAGATCAACATACTTGATGAGACCATGTAGCTTACATCAAATTTCAAAAGAGAAACCTTGATCAACAAAATTTCAACTTTTGAGATTTCAAGATTGAAGACAGAACCTAAAAGTGAAATAGCCTTCAAAGCTTTGGTCCATGGTAAGAAATCTGCAAACACCTCTAGTACTTTTGATGATGATGATGAAGAGAAAACACTAGATGATTTCATTGCTATGATTACTAAAAGAGAAAAGAAAGAAAAAGAAAATATGAAGGTCAATTACCATTCAAATGCTTTTCATGTAATAAGATTGGTCACTTTGCATCTGAGTGTCCTACAAGAGTTAAAAAGTTCAACAATAACTACAAGCCTAAGTATACAAAGGAATGTTACTATGCTAGAGATGAAGAATCAGATGAAGAATCAGGAGAAGAGGAGATTGGATTCATTGCTCTTGAAGATAAAAAAGAATTCACAAGAGTTAGCATTGATTTCACAAGAAGACATCAAGATAGATTGGATCATTGACAGTGGTTGCTCACATCACATGACAGGTGACAAAGATAGATTTGTTCATTTGGACAAATACAAAAGAGGCATGGTCAAATTTGGAGATAACACTCCTAAACCTATCATTGGTAGAGGAGCCATCACCATGAATGGAAAGAATAGCACTGATGATGTTTTTTATGTTGATGGTTTGAAACATAACCTCCTGAGTGTTGGGTAGTTGCTTGACAAAGGCTACAAATTGGAGTTCAATGGAAACAAGTGTAGATGATAGTTGGCTATGGCATAAAAGACTATCATATCAATTTTGATAACATAGTGAAAATCAATAATGTCAAGGCAGTAAGAGACCTACCTAGCATAGAAAAGCCAGTTGATACTATATGCAAGGAATGTGTAATGGGAAAGCATGTGAGGAATTCATTCAGGAGCAAGCATAATTTAGTAGAGAACAAGTTGGATCTGATTCACACAGGCCTGTGTGGACCAACTCAAACAAGATCATACTATGGTGAAAGGTATTTCATTTTGTTTGTAGATGATTATTCTAGAATGATGTGGGTTGCATTCTTGAAAGATAAGTCAGAAGCATTTGAGAAGTTCAAAATATTCAAAGATAAAGTTGAGAATGAATCTGGACTTAAGATAAAATGTCTAAGGTCAGATAGAGGAGGATAATTCACCTCTAAAAGATTCTATGAGTACTGTGAAGAACATGGCATAAAGAGATAGTTAAGTGCACCTAGAACACCTTAGCAGAATGGGATTATAGAGAGAAGAAATAGGATTATCCTTGACACAGTGCGCACCATCATGATTGAAGGAAAAGTTGCACATACCTATTGGAGAGATGGGGTCAATATAGAAGTCTATACAATCAATAGAATATAATTAAATACTGGCACTGACAAAACACCTTATGAGCTATGGTTTGGTAATGTTCCCACATTGAAATACTTCATAATCTTTGGAAGCAAGTGCTACATCAAGAGGGATGAAGCAGTAGGCAAGTTTGATGCAAGAAGTGCTGAAGGTATTTTTCTTGGTTACTCTACTAAAAGTAAAGCTTATAGATGTTTTAACTTAATATTGAAGAAGATCACTGAAAGTGTTCATGTTAAGATTGATGAAAAGTTTATGGTTCAAGAAAGATATCATGATTACTCACCTATGATTGAAGAAAAACCTAGACCCTCCACTAGTGAGACAGTTGTTGAAGAGATGTTTGATAGTATCAATGTATTATTCAATGACCATAAATCAAGTGAAGAAGAAACTCAGAAGGAAGATGAGACAGTATCACCTAAAGTTCCAAAGTTTACATCTAGAATTCATTCCAAGAATGACATCATTGGAGATCAGAGTGGAAAAGTCTTAACAAGATCACAAGCAAAGAATTCAGCTAGCAATGAGGTAGTATGTTTACTATCTCAGATTGAAGCCTTAAGTATTGAAGATGCATGTAATGATTTAGATTGGCATGATGCTATGAAAGAAGAACTAGATCAAATTATCAAGAATGATACTTGGGAACTAGTCCCAAGACCTAGTGATAAGAATGTGATTGGAATAAAATGGATATTCAGAAACAAGATGAATGAAGATGGTACAGTAGTAAGAAATAAAGAGAGGTTAGTATGTAAGGGGTATGCGCAAAGAGAAGGCATTGATTATTCAGACACATTTTCACCTATGAGAAGATTAGAAGCTATTAAGTTGTTTATAGCTTATGCAATAGTCAAAAACTTCAAAGTATATCAGATGGATGTCAAGTTAGCATTCTTGAATGCAGAGGTAAAAGAAGTATACATTGAGTAGCCATAAGGATTCACTTTATCAGACAGACCTGATATGGTATGCAGATTGAAGAAATCCCTTTATGGAATTAAGCAAGCCCCTAGAGCATGGTATGAGAGACTGGATGGCTATCTAACAAAGATTGGATTCAAGAAAGGAGTAGCAAACTTTAATCTATTCATAAGAGAGAAATCTGAAAGTTTATTACTTGTAGCCATATTTGTTGATGACATTATCTTTGGAGGTAATAAAAAACTTAGAACTGAATTGTCTAAAGAGATGCAGAATGAATTTGAGATGATCATGATTGGACCTATCAAATAATTTTTGGGATTGAATGTGAAGTAGATAGAGAAAGGTATTTTCATTAATCAGTCCAAGTATGTGAAAGAGATATTAAAGAAATTCATGATGGATGATTGTAAGCTAGTAGGGACACCTATGATAACTAGATGCAAGGTTACAAAAGAAGATGATTCACTAGTAGTAGATATAACATTGTACAAGTCTATGATTGGCAAACTTATCTATCTTACTCAGACCAAACCAGATATTTCCAATGTAGTTGGCATTGTTGGAAGATTTGTAGTAGAGCCTAAACAAAGTCACCTCATGGTAGTAAAAAGAATATTTAGATACTTTCAAGGCACTATAGACTATGGTCTATGGTATCCCAATTCAGAAAATGTTGAGCTTCATGTATATACTGATGCAGATTGGGCAGGATGCATTGATGATAGAAAGAGCACATCAGGAGGAGCAATGTTTCTTGGTGACAGACTTGTCACTTGGACAATAAAGGAGCAAAATTATATCTCTCAGTCAACAAAAGAAGTGGAGTATGTTGCAGTAGCCCTGAATTGTTCTACAATTATTTGGATCAAGAAAATGATAAAGGATTTTGGAATTCAGATTGACTATCCTATTGTTATACATTTTGATAACACTACCACTATCAATATGTCAAAGAATCTTGTGATGCATGCAAAGATAAAACACATTGAGATCAAGTATCACTTCCTAAGAGAGAAAGTAGCAGAAAAAGTAGTTAAGTTGGACTATGTGAGTACTAAAGATCGGCTAGTAGAAATATTAAGAAATCCCTTGCCAAAGGATACTTTTGAGTATCTCAGGGAGAATTTGGGAGTAATTCCCTCCCCTGATTCTACCTAGAAGAAAGAAGAAAGAGCATCAGTCCTCAGGGATTGATGGATGGTTGACTACTCTACCTCAGGAGTAGTACTGATGCTCAAACTATTTGGTGCCCTTTTCCATTGATGTCAAAGGGGGAGTAATATATAGTAATGAAAAACAAAAGTAAAATAAGGAGTAATATACTAAGGGGGAGTAGTATTCAGTTATGGAAGTGGTTTAGTTGAGGAAATGGAGAATGTTGAAGAATATTGCAGCAAATGGAAGATTCATCCTTGGGGGACTTTTGAAGAGGAAATGGAGAATGTTATAAAAAAAATTTCATTTGGGTTGGTGGTGTTTTTCATTCCATATGTTTCCATTAATGCCAAAGGGGGAGATTGTTGGATATTTTCTAGCAAGCCAGTGTTGACTGTATGTTTGTCATTAATGACAACATATGGTAAGTAACATGTGTTAAAGACTTATGCAGTAAGATTTGAGTATATGTTGCATGAACATGTTATCAGCATGATATCATGGATGTAGAGGTTAACTATTAGTACAAACAGTTATATAGAAGCTTGTGTTAGCAGTGTTCTTGACAGAGTTACAAGAAGTGTTCTATGGGTGATTGTCTGTACAGTCATCTTTTAGGAATAGTCCCAAGAGATAACTAAGAGGGGAGGGGGGTGAATCAATTATCTACAAGATTCAATTCTTTATCAAATTAAGTATATTTAAATATTAATCATAAACACAATGAAAGAACATATGAACACAACACTAATATTTTGGTTATGGGGAAACCCAAATAGGTAAAAACCCTGCTAGGAATTGACACTCACTAATATTCTGCACTAGAGTATTATGATCCTTGTTATAAGATCCTTAACCTTGTTACAAGTTTCTTTACAATATATTTAGTATAGTAGACTTGGTCAAGGGTCAGACCCTATTAGGATTCTTTTACAATTGTCCCTATTAGGGGACAGGACGCATTGTCCGAGAGCTCACTGCTCAAAAGGGTGAAGGCTACAACCTTCTAAATAATAGATACACACTATATCTAGATCTTGGTGAACTGCGCTTTGACCTACTATCTAGATTAGTTCCAATGTATAGCACAAGTACTTTACTTGGTCACATAGACCTTCTTTTGATGGATCAGCACTTCGCACACTCTACTCTGCTCTACTTAATCAACTATGAACCACACTTCAGCAATCACAAATGACTGCCTATAAATATCTTTCCTCTAAATGATATAATCAAGTCAACCTATTATAACCACCTTGAAATCATAGTAGAGAAACTATAACAAACTCCAATAAACATTCTATCAGCTCTACTATGCATGCAACACATTCTAGGACCTGTCCAATAAGATAATTGTAGACACATGCTACACATTGTCGGCTCTACCAAAACAATTGGATATTTCTTTTCAAGCTAAATTACTTCATGCTCTCTTAACTGAACATAAATAACTCTCCTCTAAGATTTAATCCAAGGGTCCATACCCATAGGATAGGTGCAACTACAGAACCAATAAAATCTTTGTTGGCTCTTCTGAACAAACATAGGAAACTACTGCTGGCAAATAGCGACTGCATAACTTCACTTCTACTCATTAAAAGACTATGCATCCTTGACTAAAACATCACTAACATGTCTTCAACATATTTCCAAGTGCGTAAGGATCCATGATAACTGTACGAACAACCATACACAGAACACTACTTTTTACTCTGTCAGGAACACTATTGACACCAACTGCTATATAACTATTTGTACTAATAGTTAACCTCTGTGCCCATGATATCATGATAATATCATGTCCATGCTACATATACTAAAAGCTTACTGCATATGACTTCCATGCATGCTACTTTCCA
Organism: Chamaecyparis obtusa; assembly: GCA_027943335.1. Classification (NCBI taxonomy): domain Eukaryota; kingdom Viridiplantae; phylum Streptophyta; class Pinopsida; order Cupressales; family Cupressaceae; genus Chamaecyparis; species Chamaecyparis obtusa. Next base: position 313,018 of record BSBK01002041.1, on the reverse strand, counting down.
TATGTTGTCATCATTGACAAACATATAGTCAGTACTTGCCTACTGGAAAATCTCCAACAATCTCCCCCTTTGGCATTGATGGAAACATGTGGAATGAAAAACCACCACCAACCCAAATGAACATTTCTTTTATAACATTATCCATTTCCTATTCAAAACTCCCCCAAAGATGAATCCTCCATCTACTGCAATATTTTCCAATATTCTCCATTTCCTCAATAGAATTGTTGTCATATATGAATGTTGCTCCCCCTTAGTATATTACTCCTTTTTACTTCTATTTTTCATGACTCTGTATATTGCTCCCCCTTTAAATCAATGGCAAAGGGCACCATTTATTTTAAGCACTGGTACTACTCCCGAGGTAGAGTAGTCAACCTTCCATTAGTCCCTGAGGACTGATGCCTTTCCTTCTTTCTTCCAAGTAGAATCAAGGAAGGGAATTACTCCCAACTTCTTCCTGAGATACTCAAAAGTATCCTTAGGTAAGGGCTTTGTGAATATATCTGCCAACTGATCTTTAGTACTCACATAGTTCAACTTGACTTCTTTCTCTACCACTTTCTCTCTTAGAAACTCATACTTGATCTCAATGTGCTTTGTCTTTGCATGCATCATAGGGTTCTTAGACATATTGATGGTGCTAGTGTTATCACAATGAATAAAAATAGGATAATCAATTTGAATTCCAAAATCCTTTATCATCTGCTTGATCCAAACAATTGTAGAACAATTCAAGGCTGCTACAACATACTCCACTTCTACTATTGAATAAATAATACAATTTTGTTTCTTTCTTGTCCAAGTGGCAAGTCTATCACCAAGGAACACTGCTCCACCTGAAGTACTCTTTCTATCATCAACACAGTCTACCCAATCTGCATTAGTGTACACATGAAGCTCAACATTTTCTAAATTAGGATACCATAGAACATAATCTATAGTGCCCTATAGGTATCTGAATATTCTCTTTATTGCCATGAGGTGACTTTGTTTGGGCTTTGTTGCAAATCTTTCGACTATGCCAACTGCATTGGAAATATCAGGTCTAGTTTGAGTAAGATATATAATTTTACCAATCATAGACTTATACAATGTTATATCTACTACTGGTGAGTCATCTTCTTTTGTAAGCTTGCATCTAGTGATCATAGGGGTTCCTACTAGCTTGCAATCATCCATATTGAATTTCTTTAGTATCTCTTTCACATATTTTGACTGATTAATAAAAATTCCTCTTTCTATCTATTGCACATTTAGTCCTAAAAAGTATTTGATAGGACCAATCATACTCATCTCAAACTCATTCTACATTTCTTTGGCAAATTCTGCACTTAGTTTGTCATTACCTCCAAAGATAATGTCATCAACAAATATAGCTACAATTAGTAAACCTTCAGATGTCTCTCTAATGAATAGATTACAATTTGCTGCTCCTTTCTTGAATCCAATCTTTATTAGATATTCATGTAGTCTCTCATACCATGCTCTAGGGGCTTGCTTAAGTCCATAGAGTGCCTTCTTTAATCTGCATACCATATCAGGTATGTCTGATAAGGTGAATCCTTCTGGCTGCTCAATGTATACTTTTTCTTTCAAATATACATTTAGGAATGCTAACTTGACATCCATCTGATAAACTTTGGAGTTTTTGACTATAGCATAAGCTAGAAAAAACTTAAGAGCTTCCAATCTTCTCACAAGTGCAAATGTGTCTGAATAATCAATGCCTTCTCTTTGTGCATATTCTTTACATACTAATATTTTTTTATTTCTTACTATTGTACCATCTTCATTCATCTTGTTTCTAAATATCCACTTTGCTCCAATCACATTCTTATCACTAGGTCTTGGGACCAGTTCCCAAGTGTCATTCTTAACAATTTGATCTAGTTCTTCTTTCATAGCATCATGCCAATCTGAATCATTACATGCATCTTCAACACTTAAAGGTTCAATATGAGATAGTAAACATACCGCTTCACTACTAGCTGAGTTCTTTGCTTGTGACCTTGTTAAGACTTTTTCGCTCTGATCTCCAATGATGTTTATGTTGGAATGATTTCCAAATGTAAACTTTGGAACTTTAGGTGATGTTGACTTGTTAGCCTTAGGAGTTTCTTCTTCACTTGTCTCAAGGTCATTGAATAACACATCAATACTGTCAAACATTTCTTTAATTACTGTTTCACTAGAGGAGGGTCTAGGTTCTTCTTCAATCATGGGTGAGTAATCATGATATCTTTCTTGAACCATAAACATTTCATCAATCTTTACATGAGCACTTTCAATGATCTTTTTCAATCTTAAATTGAAACATCTATAAGCTTTACTTTTAGTAGAGCAACCAAGAAAAATACCTTCATCATTTTTTGCATCAAACTTGCCTACTGCTTCATCCTTCTTGATGTAGCACTTGCTTCCAAAGATTTTGAAGTATTTTATTGTGGGAACATTACCAAACCATAGCTCATATGGTGTTTTGTTAGTTCCTATCCTTAATTGAATTCTATTGATGGTATAGACTATTGTATTGACCACATCTCTCCAATAAGTGTGTGCAACTTTTCCTTCTATCATGATGGTGCACTCTATATCAAGGATGATCCTATTCATTCTCTCTGTAATTCCATTCTACTGAGGGGTTCTAGGTGCACTTAACTATCTCTTTATGCCATGTTCTTCGTAGTACTCATTGATTCTGTGAGAGGTGAATTCTCCTTGTCTATCCAATCTCAAACATTTTATCTTTAGTCCAGATTCATTCTCAACCTTAGCTTTGAATATTTTGAATTTCTCAAATGCTTCTGACTTATCTTTCAAGAATGCAACCCACATCATCCTAGTATAATCATCAACAAACAAAATAAAATACCTTTCACCATAGTATGATCTTATTTGAGTTGGGCCACATAGGTCTGTATGAATTAGATCCAACTTGTTCTTTGCTGAATTTTGCTTGCTCTAGAATGAATTTCTCACATGCTTTCCCATCACACATACCCTGCATATGGTATCAACTGGCTTTGGTATGCTAGGTAGATCTCTTACTACCTTTAAATTTCTTATCTTTACTATGTTGTCAAAATTGATATGACATAGCCTTTTATGCCACAACCAACTATCATCAACTTTAGCAGCAAAACAACTTGCTTCTTAATTGAGTTGGAAAACATTACCTCTTGTCTTTGAGCCTAGTGCAATCATAACACCATCCTTTTTATTAATGATGCATTTTTCATCTTTGAACTCCAACTGATAGCCTTTTCTGAGTAACTATCCAACACTAAAAAGGTTGTGTTTCAAACCATCAACATAAAGAACATCATCAGTACTATTCTTTCCATCCAAGGTGATGGCGCCTCTACCAACTATTGGTTTAGGAGTGCTGTCTCCAAATCTGACCATACCACCTTTGTATTTGTCCAAATGAACAAATCTATCTTTATCACTTGTGATGTGATGTGATGTGAACAACCACTATCTATAATACAGTCTGTTCTTATGTCATGTGAAATCAATACGAGATCTTGTTTCTTCTTATCATCTGTATGATTTATCTTATTATTCATTTTGTATACAATAGCAATGAATCCAATTTCTTCTTCACCTGATTTATGATCTGAAACTCCATCTCCAGCATAGTAGCATTCCTTAGAATACTTAAGCTTGTAATCCTTTTTGAATTTTCTAGCTCTAGTAGGACACTTAGATGCAAAGTGACTGATCTTATGACATGAAAAGCACTTAAATGGAAATTGACCTTCATATTTTCCTTTTCCTTTCTTTTCTCTTTTTGCAATCATAGAAAAGAAATCATCTAGTGTTTTCTCTTCATCATCATCATCAAAATTACAAAAAGTGTTTATACATTTCTTACCATGAACTGTTGCTTTGAAGGCTGTCTCACTCTTTGGTTCTGACTTCAACCTTGAAATCTCAAAAGTTGAGATTTTGCTGATCAAGGTCTCTCTCTTGAAATTAGATGTAAGCTACATGGTCTCTGTTGGGAGTATTCTTAAATTTCTTAGGTTTTTGTCCAAACGTTGGTTTAGTCCTCTAGTCTATGAAGTTATCCTAGGTACAGGTGCCGGAATGTCTTAAAAAATTGTCATAACCCTATTTCAAAATTCCTTACCTTAGGTATTGTCCTTGAAGAGTTTCGAATTCATGTCAAAAACCCCAAAATGCTTGCCATTTTCAAAATAAATCCTAAGTCAATGTCTTTATTCCTTTTCAAGCATTACTTTTTAAGTCACTTAGGTCCATTAAAAAGCACATGCGTTTATTTTTACGCAAGGGGTTATATTTCATCCTAAGTCTAGAAACCCGATCGTATAAATAACATGTCTTATGTTTCAAGTCCATCCAACTGTGAATCCTCAAAGAAGATCTAACGGTGGTCTCATGTTCGCATGGAATATTTCCAAGCCATGCCAACATGCAAAATAACCATTGATCTTATGACAAAATCCTTTTAAGCCGCCGGTCCCACCTCACCTTTGTCAATAAAGAAATTCCGCATTTGCAACACCTAGCAAAATGTCGGATACTTTCCTTCTTTTCAAGCACCGGTGTCTGCTGAAGCTAACCAATGAGAAAACATCATTTATGCATAGAAGGATCATTTATGCACAGAAGGATCATAGTTTTATCAATTTTGATAAACGTTTTGCAGCTAGACTCAGGAAGCTGTTTGTCTTAGATAACCCAAGAATCCCAACAATGTTAGCATAGCTTGTCAAGTCAAACTAGTTCGCTAAGAGCCTGAACATCGTACACAATTGGGGAGATGTCATTTTCTACAATGTATCAATTGTTATCAGATTGTATGGTTTCAGGGGGACCCCTTTTATACTACCCTATCAAGTACCTGCAGAGTTCTTGAGGCAATTGGGAGATATTGAGGAGTGTGCCCTCACTGGGAAAGGCAAGGGAACTTTATTCCCAAATGTTACCATTGCCCATCAATTCATAATTACCAAGGGTGGATGGGTCTACATGGATAAAATTCTGGCTCCATACCATATGGCTATTGCAATTGCTAGAACAAAAGATCCAGAAGGTTTCTATAATGAAATGTTTAAAAAGAGAGCCAAGTGTGCCATGATCAACCATATTTTTAATTTCCCTAAAGATATCAGTAGGAATGTAGTAAAGATACAGGAACAAGAGGTTATGAAAGAAAAATGGTTGGTATACAAGAAGACACTAGATTTTATCCGGCAATTTGATTCAGGATGGGATCCCCTAAAAAGCATAACTCCAATGGGGAAGAAAATAGACACTCTCATGAATTGTTTTCAGGATATTTTCCAGACTTTAAATGAGAAAAAGGAAAAGGTTATGAAGGGTGATCCAAAAAAGGCTAGACAATTGTTGAGCAAGCCTGTGTTTGCAAAAGGGTTACCCCCGGGGAGGTATATGGTACAAAAGAAGACTGGATACAATGTGGTGATACCAGAATAGAGCTAGCAAAAGTAGATGGATAAAAGGGATGTCCCATCAACCTCACAACAGGTTGGAAAACAAAAGGAGATTGTGGAGATCCCTGATTCTCCTCCTCCTCAAACTTCTAAAGATATAATTGATTCTTCACCCCCATCAAAAAGGCAAACGTTGGAAGAGAGACCTGCTCCTGTGGAAAAGGAGTAATCCACATCACAGTGTCCTATAAGAATTTTTGATGACCAAGAGATTGCAGGACAAGTACAGCAAGTAGATGCTCTAGGTCAGATCTTTATGACTTATGAAGAAGTAAATGAGGGAGTGCCAGAGCTACCAGAAGAACCTAAGTTGGATCTAATAGTAGGGGAGTTAGTAGGTACTGAATTGGACCCTGTAATCAAGAAAGCTTGTGAAGAATTTTTGGTTGATGACACTTTTGTTAAAACTAGGGCCTTTATGCAGTTTCTTTGGAAATTAAACATCAAACAATTTCAAGAAATCTGTGAGAAGAGACATGAAGAGAATCCGGAGAAGGATTTACAAGTCATAGAGGAAGAAGTGAAAATAGAGATGACTGCAAAGTTCAAACAAATCACTCTAGAACAGGGAAGAGATATGGTAAAGATGTCAGGAGTACTGATCCTCCCAGAATGGGATATAGCTGATGCAGTAGTGTTTGATGTAGTCAAAAAATAAACCACTCCTCTCCATAGGACTCTGGAAAAAGTAGAACAAGATGTTAAAGGAGTCACTTTCAGTGATAATCATCAACCATTGGTAATGTGGTCTTTGAGGAAGAATGAAAGTGATAAAGGAAAGCAAATTGTCAAAGATGACCTCTCAGGGAGTTTAATTGTGAGAAGAGTTACTGATAGATCTTTGGTGGAAGCATCAGGTATGGTAATGGCCATGGCACAATTAACACAAATGGTGGTAGAAAAGGAAGCTAAAGAGAAGGATGAGCTCACTGCAAAACTGGAAACAGTTTTGAAGGTTTATGGTGAGATGAAACAGGAGATTCTTGAGAGAGATTCTGATTGCAGATTTAAGAAAGAAATTGGGAGAACAGGGCCCAATACAATTATCAAAGAAAATTCAGATAGCTTCCTCCTCTACAGGGGCTTCCTCATCAAGCCCCATTATTGAACTTCCCCCTTCCCCTTCTCCTCCTTCCATAGATGAAGATGATATTGATCAAAAGGTAAAGAATAAGTTAGCTGATAAGATAAAAGGTGTTGTGTCACATTTTGTTGCAAAGGTGAGACCTAAAGAAATATACAAATCTGCAAAACAATTGGCAGATGTCTTAGTGACTTTTCAGAAAGAGGTGGCAACTGTGGACAAAATTTTGGAAAGATGGACTGCAAGGAAAGATAGTTTGAGGTCATGGTTTGATCAAAATAAGGATCAGTGTGTTGTAAATATTGAGCTTGCAAGTACTTACAGAGTTATCAAGGATCTTTTTGACTTTGAGGTAAACAGGGAGAGTATAAGAAGAAGGTCAGAAATCTTAAGGACAAGATATTTCCAGGATGATTTCCAAATTTTCCCTGGTATTATTAAGGCAGATGGGGTAATCAAGGATAAAGGTCAATGGATGGAGCAAATAGATAGACGAGTACTGACTAAAATAAATGACATTCTAGGTACAGATGATAATACCCCATTTGTATACTTTATTGAACTCCTTCAGGATGCTAGGTTATACTTTGCTAATGTGAGAATAGAAGTTCATCAGTTGGTTGCTGAGTGGGAAAAGTTGTCCCCAAAGAAAGATGAGGTCCTTGCCTTTCATTGGCCAAGTGAAGAAACCTACATGACTTGGGAATCCACATATCTATCAGGAGATTCAGAAGAAGGGGCAATCAGGTGAAGAAAGTGACAGGTGTTAGTATTCCAAACTTTTGAAAGTAAAGGTAAAAAGGGACAAAAATGTTAAACAAGTTATCATAGACACGAATGTGACACCTGGCCAAATAGAGTTGCAGATGGCATCTGATCTAGAAAATGAAGGAGAGCAAGTTTCAAACAAAGAATGATGTAAATTAGCTGGATGGCAGTCATCATTCATTCAACAAATTTAGCAACTGCTCTAAAATATCTTTAGACAAAGATGCCACCTACGGGATTGTTGGAAATAGATATTTGTAATCTTTTGTTGCAAACAACTTTCTCTATTTGTAATCTTGTTTTTAGTGCAAGATCTTTTAACAGCCATCCGAAGCTTGTTGCATCCTTTTGAGGATTCCAAGATGGCTGATTGGTATAAGTAGTAAGTCCTTGTTCATTTCAAAAGGAGGTTGAAAAATATACTGTAGAGGCTCGACGCCATGGTTGAAATCTTAGAATATTTTATCAGATTTTGAAATGTATTGATACAGTGAGATTTTATTGGAATACAATAGAATTCCCTTGCATGATTTCAATTGTCTTCTTGTTTGAATTATGTGGCTTTTGTGTATTGAATCTATAAGGTAGTTTTGATATACCGTTTACAAGGTATCTGTGATTTTAATCTCTAGCTCCTTTCAAGGAAAGGGTAATGTCTTTAGGTTAATTTCTGAGAGCTTAGGAATTTTTCAAGAATTTGATGATCAAACGTGTTTAAGAGAGGATGAATTGTAAGGAACTTCATCTGAGATTTGTTTGTGTTTCTTTTAGAAGATTTCTGTAAGTATATGTTTCACTGTTTGACTCTATACCTGAAGATAAGGCACTGGTCTATCCTCGATTTGCAGAGATCTCACCCTCAACAAAATTCAAATAGTAATTTACTTTCATGTATGTTTGAACGACTGAGAAGATAAAGTTTTTATTAAGGATATAAACTATTGTTGTGATCCTTTCAAGAAGTAGATCTAAAAGGGGTTAACCTGCCCAAGTTCAAAGCTCGAAAAGAAGAAGGAGTTTATCCTTATCACACTTGCCATTTTTCTGCAATGAATTTTTACTTCCATTAATATCATTGTGGAGCATTGAGTCTAAAGGTAGGTACACCCGCCTGGGTCTGAGGAGCCCAAAGTAGAAGAAGGACTTGGTGCTTATCAATTAGCCTTTTCCCTGTAAGAATCCAGAGTTGAGAACCTGAGAGTCAAGTTTGAAAACTATATTGGTGATTCTACATGAAAAAGAGCTAACAAATTGGCGACTCTACTGGGGAGAACCTTCTGAATAGCGTGCAATAGGTTAGTGCAAATCTTGTCTATTGTGCATTTGTAGACCAGTATAGAATATTTTCATTCCCGCGTAAAAGTAGGTGGCAACTCTAAACTATGTGCTACCAGTTGCTAATTGTTGTAAACTTTGTTAATATTGTCATGCTATACCATGAGTCGACCAAGGTACACTAGGTCTTATTACAAGGATCACCCCGAAGAGAATATGGGTGATGGGCTCCATACACCAAGTAGGAAATAATGGTCTAGGAGAGATCAGCATACTGCTAGTTCCCAAGGCCCTTCTCGAGAAAGATCCTATGTCCCACTCCCTCATGAGTACTCATCCTCTTCTGATGATCCCAAACATGTCAAGAGGGTTACACCAAGTCTGCACATGCAGAAAGAAGTAATCACAGAGGTCATAGAAGTAGGTTATTTCCCTGCAAGAGAAATTCTGGAACAACTAGAAGAAACCTCTGCTACTAAGGCCACCTCCTATGATTCTGAAAAGTTGAGAGAAGAGGTGGTTGCTTTAAGAAAAAAGGAAGGTGAACAACTGGCTAAGATTGCCAATAGGTTGAAAGCAAGAGAATAGCAAATCTGTGATTTACTCATAGAGAGGCAGGAACTTCTCAAGAGAACCAAGAAAAATGAGACCCAAGTTAGTGATTTAAACCAAGATGTTCAAGGTTTAAATAGGGACTTATTTGGTGACATGGAAGATTTGAGAAAGCAGGCCCAGGATAATAAACCTAAGCAAGGTGAATTTGAGGGAACAGGCCATGTCTTAAGGAAATTGTATCCCTCTGAAATCTAGAGGAATAAGGAGATTATAATTGCTCCCAAAGAAATCCTTGATAAGGGAAAATAGAAATTGGTGGGTGTACATATTAATGAGCCCAAGAAAATTGTATTTCCTCCTAATGTACATTCTCACAAAAGTATAGACTTGGAGAAGGCTAGAAAAAAAAAGGAAGAATTGGCTATTCAACTGGAGAAACTTGAGTTGGAGGTTGCTGCTGATGAAATGAAGAGGAAGATTGCCTTCCTACATGCTAACATGAACACATCCACTAATACCTCTATCCCTATCACCATGGGAACAACTCCTTTCAGTCAGCCCAATACTTCACTTCCAAATGCTCAAGCCTTTCACCCTGGAAAAATTTTACCTAGACCAGTTCCCAATCAAGTTCCCAGTATAGCTAGTGGTACAGTGGGAACTATACCCTGTCAAAATGTTGCAAATACCCCTCTAAATCAACCAAATATCCAAAGATGACCAGTTCATTTGGATAGATATAGGCCTTTGTTTTTTGATGGTATTCCTGGCCAACCTAATGCTATCCCCAATGGAATCAGAAAGAAGATCCCATTATTTACTGGGAATAATGTTATTACCTGTGAAGAGCATCTAAAGTTTTTTATAGATAAGGTCAATGATTATGAAATTGAACATGAAGATGTCATAATGAAGCTCTTTGTTCAATCATTAATTGAGGATGCTAGGGATTGGTATAGGGGGTTACCTAAGAACAGTGTTGCATCTTGGGAAGAATTTGTCAGATATTTTAAAGAGCAATATGCAGAACATGTGAACTCTAGCTACATGCTCAATGAGTTCAATAATATCAAGAAACATTACAATGAGAGCATGTTAGAGTTTAATAGCTGATTCCAAAAGGCTATGTATAAATTGTTCCAAGTATTGAGGCTAGATGATGCAGTCTGCATGACAACTTATTTCAATTCTATGGATGGTAAGATGTCTTACCTTTTGAGAGACAAGAATCCCCGTACCCTTAGAGATGATTTTAAGTTGGCTATAAATATTGAAAGTAACCGAAAGGCATCTGGCCAAATGTATAAAAGGGATGAAGGTAGATTGTGGAAAGAAACCAGACCACAACCTGCAAGGCCATCCAAAGAGGAGGATAGAATGGACAAAGGGCCTGGTAATAATAAAGATTTCCCAGCAAGGTTTGATAAAGGTGGTAGAAACTTTCAAGATGTGAGACCTCCTTATCAAAGGCAGGACAAAGCCCCTAATTTGAGAGATATGCCTTACAAAACAAACTGGAAAGATGGGAGGCCTGTTCCTGATAATAATGAACCCCAAAAGGGAAGGGATACACGAGATCCTTTGAAGAAAAATATAGCACATAATGTGGAAAGTACCCCTTGGTGTGTGGCCTGTAGTATGCCCCACTCACCATTCCAGTGTACTATTGCTCAGGCTTTGGGAGAAGAGGCCAGTGACTCATATGCAGGAGATTATGAAGGATCTGAAAAGCTTGCTATTAATATGTTTACTACTGAACTAATGGAGGATCTTGAGTCCTCAGATGATGAATTTATTTGCCCTGATGTTGATCATAAGAGGAAGATTTTCTCTGATTATGAACAACAAATATTTACTCAGTCTGATCAGGAAGAGTTTGATAGTTATGACTATAAGACTCACATGGTAGAATCCGGGTCAGATGAAAGATAATGGAGAAAGCCCAGTGAAGAAGAAATTAAGAGTTTAACTATGGCTGCTATTACATAAGCAAAATCCTCATACAATTTGAGGAACAGAAAGGTAGGTAATCATCAAGGAGTCCCTAGATCAGTGTTTGTCAAAAGTAATCCTTAGAATAAGGACTCCCCAAAGCCCAATATTGTGAACAATAAAGATGAAGGGTTTGAAGCTGAAAAGAAAGGGAAACAAGAAGTTACTACCGACAAGGTGAAAAAGAAATTTGGCAAGTCAAAGGATCACCCTGATTTTGGTATTGACTCCCCTACTTTTGATATGAGACATGCTTTGTCCCAAATTAAGGTTTCCATTCCTCTGCTTGAAATGTTGAAAATAGAAGAGCACAAAGTAGCAGCCCTGGCTCTCATAAGTGAGCAGAGAACTACTCCTATTTTACTAGATGAAGGGAAATCCCTGGACTAGCCAATTGCAATTAATGACATCTCTGATGTATGTGTTGGGACAATTGTGACACAGGAACCCTCTTCTATCAATCCTTTCTATGTCACTTTGCTTGTAAATAATTTTTTGCTAAAAAATTGTATGATTGATTCTGGTGCTGCTACAACTGTAATGCCTTACCAAGTGATGAAGGAGTTAGGGTTGTAGGTTGATACATCCAGGGGAAGGTGTTATGCCATGGACAATAGGGCAGTACCTGTTGTAGGGAGCCTGATTGGAATTGAAGTAAAAATTACTGCATTCCCAGAAGCCACATATAAAATGGATGTGGTTGTTGTTGATACAGAACCTCACTATGGCATGTTATTATCAAGACAATGGGCTGCAGCAGTGGGTGGAAAGTTGCAACTAGATTTATCATATGCTACCATCCCAATAAATGGAACTGAGGTAAAGTTGTACAGGGAGCCCCGTTCTTCAGTCATGATTGAAGTGGTTGCTCCAAAGGATCTAAATTGCTTTGTAGATATTGACATGAGCAATTTTGTGATTGAAGAAATAGTACCTCAGTTAAAAAACACAGACCCAATTGTGGATGAGTTGATTTTGTAGCAAGGTGGACTTTGGCAAATGTTCTTTGATGGTGGATGCTCCAAGGAAGGATCAGGAGCTGGTGTGGTGTTCATTTCCCCATCAGGTATTACATTTAAATACTCTTTCTTGTTGACTTTTGAGTGTACAAATAACACTGCTGAGTATGAGGCTTTGATACTGGGGTTAGATGTTGCCATAAAACATGGTATTAAATCTTTAAAGGTTCATGGTGATTCCCAGTTGATTATAGCCCAAGTGAGATCTCAGTATGCTTCTAAAGATGAGAAGTTGAAATTGTATAAACATGCTGTTTGGGATAGGCTAGAGTTTTTTGATGCTTTCAATCTACTTTGGGTAGAAAGATCCAATAATATCATGGCAGATTTTCTTGCAAATGTTGCCCTTAAGAGTGAAGATATAACCCTCACTGGTGTGTCTATGTTAGAAGTCAAGTCTAGGCCTGCAGTGCCTGACAATGTATATAATTGGAAAGTTTTTGAGGATGACTTAGATATCCTTAGGTTCCTTCAAGGCCTTGATCAATATGATGGTCAGTAAATAGATCTCAATGAGATATAACAGTGTGTTGAGGGAAAAGAATGCATCATGGGGAATGAGATAGTGCAGTTGCCATCCAACCACATACCTAAAGGGTTAGTAGAATTGGAAGGAATGTTCAAGATAAATGATGGTTTTTTGTCTCAGAAGTCTAACACTAAAATGGAGGACTTAGAGGAAATAAACTTGGGTTTAGAAAACTTCCCAGAAATGGTATACATTGGCAAGAAAATGAGTAAAGAGATCAGAGGAAATTTGATAAGACTTCTAAAAAAGTACAAGCATGTATTTGCTTGGTCCTATGATGACCTCAAAGCTTATAGGGCTGACCTGTTTCAGCATGAAATTCCTCTAAAAGAGGAAACCAGACCTTTTAGATAGAAGCAGAGACCCATTAACCCTTTATTGGCTACCAAGATGCAAGTTGAGTTGACAAAATTGAGAGATGCTGTTATTATTGAACCAATTAGGCACTCAACTTGGGTCTCGAATCTTGTGCCAGTAAGGAAAAAGAATGGTGATATTAGGCTTTGTGTTGATTTCAAGAACCTGAATGTAGCTTCACTTAAGGATAACTATGGATTGCCCAATATGGAGGCTATGCTGCATAGGGTGACTGGATGTGAACTCTTGTCAATGATGGATGGTTTCTCCAGGTATAACCAAGTGTTGGTCAAAGAATCAGAACAATTTAAGATAGCCTTTACAACCCCATGGGGAACATATGTATATGTTCGCATGCCTTTTGGTCTAAAAAATGCTGGAGCAACATTTCAGAGAGCCATGGATGTTGCATTTGAGGAATTGATAAATGTTTTAATGGTTGTTTATCAAGATGATCTCACTGCTTATTCCAAGAAAGCTGAGGATCATTGTTCCCATTTGGAGAAGGTCATTCTTAAGGCCTTAGAATTTGGTGTGTCCTTGAATCCCAAAAAGTGTCAATTTTCTATGACAGAGGGGAAGTTATTTGGACACATAGTGTCAAAAGAAGGAGTCAGGATTGATCCTGAAAGAGTAGAAGCGATTCAAAAAGTCCCTCCACCAAAGAACATAAAAGGTGTCCAGTCATTTTTGGGACAGATTAATTTTGTAAGAAGATTTATTGCCAACTTTGCAGAATTGGTCAAGCCCATAGTGAAGTTCCTAAAGAAGGATGTGAAGTTTGATTGGAACCTTGAAGCTCAACAAGCTTTTGCAAAAATCAAACAAGCAATTCAGGAGGCCCCAGTTTTGGTATCCCCTGATTACTTAAAACCATTTTCTCTTTTTTCCTTTGCATCTTTTCATACTATTGCAGCTATCCTTCTGCAAAAGGATCAAGAAGGGTATGAGCATCCTATAGCCTTTTTCAACAAGTCATTACAATCTATTGAATTAAATTATGAACTAATAGAAAAGCAAGCCTATGCACTTGTGAAGGTAGTCAAATCTTTCAGACCATATCTGGTCTGTGCCAAGGTCAGTGCTTATGTGCCTCATGCTGCAGTGAAGGATATCTTAACACAGAGTGAAGTCATAGGAAAAAGGTGTAAATGGATAAATAGGATTCAAGAGTTTGACTTGGAAATTCATATTACAAAATTGGTGAAAGGATTGGGACTTGCTAAGTTAATGAATGAGGAAAACATGGACCTTGTTCAGGTAAATAATGTTGCTGCTAACATTGATATGATTACTAGTATTGAAATGCAACCTTGGTACAAGGATGTTATTTATTTTATTAAAAATGCTAAATGTCCACCTGATTTAAATAATAATCAAAGAAGGAGTCTGAGATTGCAAGCTCAGAGATATGTCTTGATCCAAGGTGATTTGTACTAGAAGGATAATGATGGTATTTTACTCTTTTGTCTGGATAAGCATCAATCAGAGAAAATGTTAAAGGAAATGCACTCTGGAATGTGTGGAGGACATCATTCAGCTCGATCAACTGCTCATAAAATCTTAAGAGCAGGATACTATTGGCCTGTGTTGTTCAAAGACACTCATTCTTATGTGAGGAAATGTGAACCTTGTCAGAGATTCTCTAAAAAATTGAAGTTTTCAGGTGCATTATTACTGAACCCTGTGGTTGTAGAAGCTCCTTTTGCAATGTGGGGTATGGATTTTATTGGAGAATTCTCTAAGAAGTCTAGTGGGGGACATAGTCACATTTTGGTGGCTACTGATTATTTCACCAAATGGATTGAAGCCATCCCAACCAAAAGGGAAACCAATGCTGTTGTCATTGAGTTTCTGATGAAAAACATAATTACTAGATTTGGTGTTCCTGTTAAATTGGTTGTTGACAATGCTATGAGCTTTAGGTCACAGGAGATCACTGATTTTTGCTTAGAAATGAGCATAGTATTGTCTTACTCATCCCCTTATCATCCATAAGCCAATGGACAGGCTGAATCCAACAACAAGAGTATTTTGCAGATCCTGAAGAAAACCCTGGAGAAGAATAAGAGAAGCTGGCATGTAAAATTAAAGTTAGCACTCTGGGCTGATAGGATTTCTGAGAAGAGGGCTACTGGTAAGTCCCCTTTTGAAATGGTATATGGTGCTAAATCAAGATTGCCAGTAAATAACTTCCTTCCGATCTATAAGTTTATGCAAGAAGAGGACATGAAAATCAGTGATCCACTACAGGAGAGAATGGTTCAGCTGATTGAATTAGATGAGATTAGAAGGGAGGGACAAAAGGAAAATCTAAAGTTGCAGCAGAAGATGAAATATCTTTTCGATAAGAGAGCAACTGTGAGAAAATTTCAGCCTGGTGATATGGTTCTCCAATGGAATGCCAGAGCTGAGGATAAAGAGAAACACAAAAAATTTGAGTCCTTATGGATGGGACCTTATATTGTCCATCAGACCCATGGTAAGGACTCATATTTCTTGCAACATTTGGATGGTGAAAAGCAGGAATTGCCAGTGCATGGACAATTTCTAAAAATCTTCTTCAGTTAATTCTTTTTCCATGCACAGTAGGCTTGTATATATGTATAGGTGTGTTTGTTTCTGTTGCGTATTTCTTTCTTGTTTTAGGTTTAGGTTTTGTGGTCTGCCTCCCAGAAATTCGTAAGTTCTTGCTATGATTTTGCAATCAAGCATCCTCAGATAGAGCCACTGTTGGGAGTATTCTTAAATTTCTTAGGTTTTTGTCCAAACGTTGGTTTAGTCCTCTGGTCTGTGAAGTTATCCTAGGTACAGGTGCCGGAATGTCTTAAAAAATTGTCATAACCCTATTTCAAAATTCCTTACCTTAGGTATTGTCCTTGAAGAGTTTTGAATTCATGTCAAAAACCCCAAAATGCTTGCCATTTTCAAAATAAATCCTAAGTTAATGTCTTTATTCCTTTTCGAGCATTACTTTTTAAGTCACTTAGGTCCATTAAAAAGCACGTGCATTTATTTTTATGCGGGGGGTTATATTTCTTCCTAAGTCTAAAAACCCGGTGGTATAAATAACATGTCTTATGTTTCAAGTCCATCCAACCGTGAATCCTCAAAGAAGATCTAACAGTGGTCGCGTGTTTGCATGGAATATTTCCAAGCCATGCGAACATGCAAAATAACCATTGATCTTATGACAAAAGCCTAATGTGTAAACAAGGTGGGACCACTGACAAGTCTCTCACAAGTGGCGGCCTTCTATTTCTCAAGAACAGTAGGGCCGGTAACAGAAGAATCTCTGAGGGTTTAAAAATAGTAAAAGGGAAGATCAGACGGCTGTCGTATAATCGCATGGGATCTTTGAAGCTATGCGATTATGTGACAGGCCATTGATCTTGTGTTGAATCAAGTGAGATTCTCTGATGAAACCTTTGACAGATGTACATAAATGATGTTTTCTCATTGGTTAGCTTTAGCAGACACCGGTGCTCGAAAAGAAGGAAAGTACCTGACATTCTGCCAGGTGTTGCAAACGTGGAATTTCTTTATTGAAAAAGGTGAGGTGGGACCGGTGGCTTAAAAGAAGACAGTGATGGTGAGTGGTAACAGGTTTTCACATGTTTGCATAAGCTTCTTTTAAGCTATGCGATCATGCGAATAGCATTTTATGTTAAGGGAGGAAAGTTACAAGAGACCGCTAGGAACAAAAAGGTAGTGTGACGGTTAGTTGCATGTTCACGTGAGTGTTTTTTATGCCATGCGATCATGTGATAAGCCGTTGGATCATCTGCTAATGAGGATCGACGGTTCTCATTCAAACTGAAGGTAAAATGGTGCGAAGTAAGGCTTCCCATTGAAGAAGTGTGAGTTCGCTCTTCTAGAGGAGTAATTGTTTCAATCGTGTTGAATTAATTGTTGACAGGACTACTCTAGTGGCTCATATATTAGAATTTTGTGCACTTTTAGAAGCACAAAGAGATCAAAATTTGCAGAGATTCAGGCGTGAAGATTTGTGAGGTTTGGCTACTATTCCCAGGTGGTTTCTAAGAAAAAACGTCGGTAAAATTCTTGTGTGATTTTCTTCCTTATTAAAAGAATCACAACTCTGTATTTAGTCTATCTTGCAAAGGTTTTTTTTAAAAATAAACCTTAAAATGGCCCCAAGGAAAGAATTGTCGGGTAAAATAGAGTATAGTGAAAGAGGTTTGCACGAAGATTTATTGCAGTTACTTCCCAACTCTTCCACTACCCCTGTGAAGAATAAGAGTTTGATTCCCAAAGATCCTAGGGTAAAAATAGCAGAAGGTTTATATGACATGGCAAGTTTTATTAGAGAGGCCAAAATTGGTACTATCAACGCAAGAGGTGACTCTGATACCACAGGACTGGAATTATTCAAAGTAGGTTTTAGTCAGAGAAATGCCCCTCACCCTGCAAGCAATATATGGTAGTCTGACTTAGGAAAACTTGTCGTGCCTGGTGTCTTTTTAGATGTAGATTTGATGACCCAGGTTGCAAAAAATTATGATCCAATCACTAAAGAAATTAGGGATGCAAAGGGAGTGTTATTGTTTAAAGTTTCGGCTGAAGAAATCAGGAAGGTGTTCGAGTTGAGTGAACCTTCAGAAAGTTTGGAAAGCATTAACTTTGAAGAACTAAGGCAAGTATACAATGCACAAAGGAAATATTATAGAGGCAAGTTGTTGAAGGATTTCTGCACCAAAATTGGAAAAATGGTTGTTGTGGGGCAGAACACTCCAGAGCCTTTTAAAATAGAATATTTTGATCTTAGAGCTAGGGGTGCATATTGGTCATTATGTCAGGTTTTTGGAGAGGATGTTAGTGAAAGGATGCGAATACACTTGATGTGCATGATGATCCAAATTTTACATGCACACGTGTCTATCACTTTTGATTTTGCTCCTTTCATTGCTGAATTAATCCATAATGGATTAGTAAAGATTCAAAAGAATGAAGGTGACGGACCCTTTTGCTGGTACTCTTTCATAATGTACCTATTTCTGTTCAAAGGAGCAAGCTATTTTGAACAAGAAATGGAATTGGTGAGAAAGAAGGATGGTGAAGACATGCCAGTCCAACTATGGAGCCTCACAATGACCTGGGATAAGAAGGATCATAGTTTTATCAATTTTGATAAATGTTTTGCAGCTAGACTCAGGAAGCTGTTTGTCTTAGATAACTCAAGAATCCCAACAATGTTAGCATAGCTTGTCAGGCCAAACCAGTTTGCTAAGAGCCTGAACATCATACAAAATTGGGGAGATGTCATTTTATACAATGTATCAATTGTTATCAGATTGTATGGTTTCAGGGGGACCCCTTTTATACTGCCCTATCAAGTACCCCTTACGATTGGAATTGCAGAGTTCTTGAGGCAATTGGGAGATATTAAGGAGTGTGCCCTCACTGGGAAAGGCAAGGGAACTTTATTCCCAAATGTTACCATTGCCCATCAATTCATAATTACCAAAGGTGGATGGGTCTACATGGATAAAATTTTGGCTCCATACCATATGGCTATTGCAATTGCTAGAATAGCAGATCCAAAAGGTTTCTATAATGAAATGTTTAAAAAGAGAGCCAAGTGTGCCATGATCAACCATATTTATAATTTCCCTAAAGATATCATCAGGAATGTAGCAAAGATACAGGAACAAGAGGTTATGAAATAAAAATGGTTGGTATACAAGAAGACACTAGATTTTATCTGGCAATTTGATTCAAGATGGGATCCCCTAAAAATCATAACTGCAATGGGGAAGAAAATAGACACTCTCATGAATTGTTTTCAGGATATTTTCCAGACTTTAAATGAGAAAAAGGAAAAGGTTATGAAGGATGATCTAGAAAAGGCTAGACAATTGTTGAGCAAGCCTGTGTTTGCAAAAGGGTTACCCCCGGGGAGGTATATGGTACAAAAGAAGACTGGTTACAATGTGGTGATACTAGAACAGAGCCAGCAAAAGCAGATGGATAAAAGAGATGTCCCATCAACCTCACAACAGGTTGGAAAACAAAAGGAGATTGTGGAGATCCTTGATTCTCCTCCTCCTCAGACTTCTAAAGATATAATTGATTCTCCACCCCCATCAAAAAGGCAAAGGTTGGAAGAGAGACCTGTTCCTGTGGAAAATGAGTACTCCCCATCATAGTCTCCTATAAGAATTTTTGATGACCAAGAGATTGCAGAACAAGTACAGCAAGTAGATGCTCTAGGTCAAATCTTTATGACTTATGAAGAAGTAAATGAGGGAGTGCCAGAGCTACCAGAAGAACCTAAGTTGGATCTAACAGTAGGGGAGTTAGCAGGTACTGAATTGGACCCTGTAATCAAGCAAGCTTGTGAAGAATTTTTGGTTGATGACACTTTTGTTAAAACTAGGGCTTTTATGCAGTTTCTTTGGAAATTAAACATCAAACAATTTCAAGAAATCTGTGAGAAGAGACATGAAGAGAATCCAGAGAAGGATTTGCAAGTTATAGAGGAAGAAGTGAAAACAAAGATGACTGCAAAGTTCAAACAAATCACTCCAGAACAGGGAAGAGATATGGTAAAGATGTCAGGAGTACTGATCCTCCCAGAATGGGATATAGCTGATGCAGTAGTGTTTGATGTAGTCAAAAAACAAACCACTCCTCTCCATAGGACTCTAGAAGAAGTAGAACAAGCTGTTAAAGGAGTCACTTTCAGTGATAATCATCAACCATTGGTAATGTGGTCTTTGAGGAACAATGAAAGTGATAAAGGAAAGCAAATTGTCAAAGATGACCTCTCAGGGAGTTTAATTGTGAGAAGAGTTACTGATACATCTTTGGTGGAAGCATCAGGAATGGTAATGGCCATGGCACAATTAACAGCAAAGGTGGTAGAAAAGGAAGCTAAAGAGAAGGATTAGCTCACTGCAAAACTGGAAACAGTTTTGAAGGTTTATGGTGAGATGAAATAGGGGATTCTTGAGAGAGATATTCTGATTACAGATTTAAGAAAGAAATTGGGAGAACAGGGCCCAATACAATTATCAGAGAAAATTTAGATAGCTTCCTCCTCTGCAGGGCCTTCCTCATCAAGCCCCATTATTGAACTTCCCCCTTCCCCTTCTCCTCCTTCCATAGATGAAGATGATATTGATCAAAAGGTAAAGAATAAGTTAGCTGATAAGATAAAAGGTGTTGTGTCACATTTTTTTGCAAAGGTGAGACCTAAAGAAATATACAAATCTGCAAAACAATTGGTAGATGTCTTAGTGACTTTTCAGAAAGAGGTGGCAACTGTGGACAAAATTTTGGAAAGATGGACTGCAAGGAAAGATAGTCTGAGGTCATGGTTTGATCAAAATAAGGATCAGTGTGTTGTAAATATTGAGCTTGCAAATACTTATAGAGTTATCAAGGATCTTTTTGACTTTGAGGTAAACAGGGAGAGTATAAGAAGAAGGTCAGAAATCTTAAGGACAAGATATTTCCAGGATGATTTCTAAATTTTCCCTGGTCTTATTAAGGCAGATGGGGTAATCAAGGATAAAGGTCAATGGATGGAGCAAATAGATAGATGAGTACTGACTAAAATAAATGACATTCTAGGTACAGATGATAATACCCCATTTGTACACTTTATTAAACTCCTTCAGGATGCTAGGTTATACTTTGCTAATGTGAGAATAGAAGTTCATCAGTTGGTTGCTGAGTGGGAAAAGTTGTCCCCAAAGAAAGACGAGGTCCTTGCCTTTCATTGGCCAAGTGAAGAAACCTACATGACTTGGGAATCCACATATCTATCAGGAGATTCAGAAGAAGGGGCAATCAGGTAAAGAAAGCGGCAGGTGTTAGTATTCCAAAATTTTGAAAGTCAACGTAAAAAGGGAAAAAAATGTTAAACAAGTTATCATAGACATGAATGTGACACCTAGCCAAATAGAGTTGCAGATGGCATCTGATCTAGAAAATGAAGGAGAGAAAGTTTCAAACAAAGAATGATGTAAATTAGCTGGATGGCAGTCATCATTCATGCAACAAATTTAGCAACTGCTCTAAAATATCTTTAGACAAAGATGCCACCTACGGGATTGTTGGAAATAGATATTTGTAATATGTTGTTGCAAACAACTTTCTCTATTTGTAATCTTGTTTTTAGTGCAAGATCTTTTAACAGCCATCCGAAGCTTGTTGCATCCTTTTGAGGATTCCAAGATGGCTGATTGGTATAAGTAGTAAGTCCTTGTTCATTTCAAAAGGAGGTTGAAAAATATACTGTAGAGGCTCGATGCCATGGTTGAAATCTTAGAATATTTTATCAGATTTTGAAATGTATTGATACAGTGAGATTTTATTGGAATACAATAGAATTCCCTTGCATGATTTCAATTGTCTTCTTGTTTGAATTATGTGGCTTTTGTGTATTGAATCTATAAGGTAGTTTTGATATACCGTTTACAAGGTATCTGTGATTTTAATCTCTAGCTCCTTTCAAGGAAAGGGTAATGTCTTTAGGTTAATTTCTGAGAGCTTAGGAATTTGGCAAGAATTTGATGATCAAACGTGTTTAAGAGAGGATGAATTGTAAGGCACTTCATCTAGGATTTGTTTGTATTTCTTTTAGAAGATTTCTGTAAGTATATGTTTCACTGTTTGACTCTATACCCGAAGATAAGGCACTGGTCTATCCTCGATTTGCAGAGATCTCACCCTCAACAAAATTTAAATAATAATTTACTTTCGTGTATGTTTGAATGACTGAGAAGATAAAGTTGTATTAAGGATATAAACTATTGTTGTGATCCTTTCAAGAAGTAGATCTAAAAGGGGTTAACCTGCCCGAGTTCAAAGCTCGAAAAGAAGGAGTTTATCCTTATCACACTTGCCATTTTTCTACAATGAATTTTTACTTCCATTAATATCATTATGGAGCATTGAGTCTAAAGGTAGGTACACCCACCTAGGTCTGAGGAGCCTAAAGTAGAAGAAGGACTTGGTCCTTATCAATTAGCCTTTTCCCTGTAAGAATCCAAAGTTGAGAACCGAAGAGTCAAGTTTGAAAACTATATTGGTGATTCTACATGAAAAAGAGCTAACAGTATCATCAAGGATGTAGATCTTTCTTTCATATTTAGGAGTGAGAGTAGTCATTAACTTGTCCATAATGTCCTCCTTTGAAATCTCTCTAGCATTATTTCTGATTCCAGCAATTGCTTCATTTATCCTTTGATTGTAAGCTCTGATGTTTTCTTCAAGAAACATCTCTAATGCATTGTATCTTTTCTTCCATGTCTTTATGTGCACATCCTTTTCTTGTTTGTCTCCTTCAAATATGTCTTCTAGGTGCTTCCATATTTTGTGGGTTGTATCCACCTTTTTTATTTCTGAAAACTCACCATCAAATAGGGTGCTAATAAGGGATTCTTTAGCAATAGCATTCTGATGAAACAAGTCCTTTTGCCTATCAATAACATCATCCTATGCAAGTTCTTCTAGGGTAGGTATCTTGGCTTCTTTGATAGTTACATCAAAAACTTCAAAATTAGTGCACTGTAAATGAGTCACCATCTTGTTCTTCCAATCAAGATAATTCTCTCCATCGAACTTAGGACTTTCTTTCCTAAAGTATGCTATCTGATCAACCTCAAGCTATTAAAATTTCTCTTTGATGCACTTGGCTCTGATACCAATTGTTAGGAATAGTCGCAAGAGATAACTGAGATGGGGGGGTGATTCAGTTATCTACAAGATTCAATTCTTTATCTAATTAAGTATACTTAAACATTAAGCATAAACATAATGAAAGAGCATATGAACACAACACCAATATTTTGGTTACGGGGAAATCCAAATAGGTAAAAACCTCAATGGGAATTGACACCCACTAATATTCTGCACTAGAGTATTATGATCCTTGTTAGAAGATCCTTAACCCTGTTAGGAGTTTCTTTACAATATATTTAGTATAGTAGACCTACTCAAGAGTCGGACCCTATAAGGAGTCTTTTACAATTTTCCCTATTAGGAGAGAGGACGCACTGTCTGAGAGCTCACTGCTCAAAGGGGAGAAGGCTACAATCTTCTAAATAATAGATACAAACTATATCTAGATCTTGGTGAACTACACTTTGACCTATTGTCTGGATTAGTTCCAATGTATAGCACAAGTACTTTACTTGGTCACATAGACCTTCTAATGTCTCAACACTTTGCACACTCTACTCTGCTCTACTTAATAAACTATGAACCACACTTCAACAATCATGAATGACTACCTATAAATATCTTTCCTCTAAATGATATAATCAAGTTAGCCTGTTAGAACCACCTTGAAATCATAATAGAGAAACTATAACAAACTCCAATAAACATTTTGTCAGCTCTACTATGCACGCAACACATTCTGGGACCTGTCCAATAAGATAATTGTATATGCATGCTACACACTATTGGCTCTACCAAAATAATTGGATCTTTCTTTTCAATCTGAATTGCTTTATGCACTCTTAAGAGATCATCAATAACTCTTCTCTAAGCTTAAATCCAAGGGCACATACCCACGGGATAGGTGCAACTATAGAACCAATAAAATCTCTTTCAGCTCTTCTGAATAAACACAAGAAATGGCTGCTGGTGAATAATGACTACATAACTTCACTTCTACTCATTAACAAACTATGTGTCCATGATTGAAACATCACTAACATTTCTTCAACATATATACAAGCGTGCAAGGCTCCATGATAACTGTATGGACAACAATACACATAACACTGCTTGTTACTCTGTCAGGAACACTGCTGACACCAACTACTATATAACTATTTGTACTAAAAATTAACATCTACGCCCATGATACCATGTTGATATCATGTCCATACTACATATACTAAAATCTTACTCCATATGACTTCCACGTATGATACTTTCCATATGTTGTCATCAATGAAAAACATAGATTCAGTACTGGCCTACTGGAAAATCTCCAACATCATCATGGAGCCTTGCAACTTTGGATATGTGATAAAGACATTTTAGTGATGTTACATTCATGGACATAGATTCTAATGATTGGTATAAGTAAAGTTATGCAGTTCCTATTTAGCAGTAGCAGTTTCTTGTGTTTATTCAGAAGAGCCGACAGAGATTATAATGGTTCTGGAGTTGCCCCATTCATTTTGGTATGCACCCTTAGATTAGTGCTTGGAGAAGAGTTAGTTATGTTTGGTTAAGAGAACATGATGTAATTCAGCTTGAGGAGAAAGTTTCAATTAATTTAGTAGAGCCGACAATGTGTAGCGTGCGTCTACATTTGTTCATATTGGACAGGTCCCAAATTGTGTTGCATGCTTAGTAGAGCTGGAAAAATTACTATTGGAGTATGTTATGGTTTCTCTAATATGATTTCAAGGTGGTTCTAATAGGCTGACTTGATTATATCACTTAGAGGAAAGATATTTATAGGCAGTCATTTGTGATTGCTTAAGTGTGGTTCAAAGTTGATTCTGAGGAGTAGAGCAGAGTGTACGAAGTGTTGAGCCATGAGAAAAAGGTCTATGTGACCAAGTAAAGTGTTTGTGCTATACATTGCAACTGATCTAGAAAATAGGTCAAAGTGTAGTTCACCAAGATCCAGATATAGTGTGTATATATTTTTCAAAAGGTTGTGGCCTTCACCCCTTTGAGCAGTGTGCTCTTGGACAGTGCATCCTCACCCCTAACAGGGTTAATTGTAAAAGACTCTTAACAAGGTCTGACCCTTGACCAGGTCACTGTACTAAATATATTATAAAGCTATTGGAAACTACAATTGAATCAATTGTTGTATTGTCATTGATGTCAAACCTTAACTGGTAAGTCTGTTGCTATTTAAGAAAGTACTATATCTATTTAAGTGTTGCCAAGGGGATAGGCAAGGTTGGTAACAACCACACCTAAGGAAAGGTTGAGTTATCTTGATACTTCAATGAGTACTTGATTATGTGGCACAATGATAAGACAATGTATTATTTATCTAAGTAAGAATGAAGACTAAACTGGTAGGGTTAACCGAGCGAAAGTGAAGAAATCTAGTTTAAGCCGAGTGTTGTTTGTATCGACCGAGCTAGTATATGCTAAGTAAAATTAGTGTTAATTGAACACCAGTTAATTTTTGAAGAAGACAGTGCTAGCTGAGGAAACAGTTTATGTGATGATCAAGCTTTCTAAGAGAAGACCGAGAAGTTGAACACAGTATTAATTGAGTGTTAGTATTTTTCATTTGAGGAAGAATTCAAATTTCCAGCTGACATCGTTGAATTCTTGGATTATGTAAAATGTGTTGACTTTATTTATTGATTGTATGAAAGCATTTAATGCACTGTAAAATATTTTATTGCAAATATTTTAAGAGATTTGAGATATTTCTATAAGGATAGCTGAAGAATATAATGTAGGATGGATTCAATGAATCTGACCTAACCCTAAGATCTATGAAGGAGATTAAGCGGCAAAAGATGTATTGACCTAATAAAGGTAGTATTAAGGAAACCTAAGCAAGAGGTTGTAGAGAAGAGTAGATGCTGGAAGAATTGTTGATGTTATTGACTATCTAGTAGAGAAGGTTGAAGGAGAAGTGTTGTGATTTCTTGAAGAGAGTTCTAAGAAGATCAGTGATGGAGATGGAAAAGGTTCACAGTTAGTAAGCCAGCATATGTGTACGGAATTGGATTTGATATTTACAAAGTGAGTTGTATGTTTTTTAGATCAATACTACTGCTACTTTCTAACCATTGTAACAGTCAAAATCCTTTTAACAGAGGTTGACCTAACTGTCATAGGTATAAATCCTTTGAACAAGGTTGCATTCTAATGGAGTGTATGTAATTCCTATAACAAGGTGCACTTTTAACAGAGTGGTTTAAATCCTTTAACCAGGTCACACCTGACAGTGTGTTTGTAACCTTTGACAAGGTTGGCTTTTCACCGAGCTCACTTTAGAAGAGTGAACATAATAGTAACATGTTACAAAATGGTTTTTCGCAAATTGGGTTTCCACTATAAATCTTGGTGTTGATACTTTTTTGAATGTTTTGGTTTGAACATTTATGTGTTTTATAAGTTAGATGCTATTGGATAAGTGGAGTACACTGTTATATGTTTCTGTTATGCAATCAGTAATGACCGAGTAGGTGTTGGTTATTAGATCTGATTTGTTGAAGAGTTTAAAGTTATTTTTTATACATCTAGACTTGAGAGCAACTGATTCACAACCCCTATCTGTTCTTCTAAATCATATTAACAATTGGTACCAGAGTTGTTGGTGCTTACAGAGAACAAGTTTGAAGGTACTTGAAGCAAATGATCAAGATGTATAAGAAGGAGGTACCAAAGCTGAATAAGGAAAACTTTCCTTCATGGCAAAGCTTGATGAAGTTGCATATGGCCAGTATTGGTGATTCTACAAAGTATTACATTGAGCATGACTATGTCACACCTGTTGCACCTTTGACTACCAAGGAAATGAAAGCTAAATAAGAGCACAACCAAGCAATGTTGGAGATTGCATCTGCCCTAAGTTATCTAGAATTTGAAGACATCAAAGATTGCAATACTGCAAAGAAAATATGGGACACCCTTGCAAAATTTTATGGCGGTGACATAAATGTGTTGAGAACAAAATCTGAGAGCCTAAGAGGTAAATTTGTTGAAATGAGAATGCAAGAAGGTGAGAATATTGCACAATATTATGGTAGAAGAAAAGAAGTTGTAAATACTATTAGAGGTGCAAATGGAACTATTGAGGATGAAACTGTAATAGGAAAATCATTGAGAACTCTATGTCCTATCTATGAAATCAAAATTTATGCAATTTAGGAATATAGATGTAACTCTACTAATGCTCTTACTTTAGAAAGTTTGGTTGGTAAGCTTACTGCTTTTGAAATTTCTAACTATGATAACTTCATTGTTCGTAATATTGAATCTTCTCTTAAGTCACAAATGGTTTTGAGTAAGTCAAAGAAGGAAAAAGAAAGATGCATCAATGAAAGTGAAAGTGAAATTGAAAGTGAAAGTGACAGTGACACATCTGATGAAGAGCTTGAGGATCTAGAAGCTCTTATGGCTAGAAGACTGAAAAGGGGAAAAGAAAGGTACAAAGGTAAACTCCCTATTATTTGTTTTTCATGTAATAAAGTTGGTCATATAGCTACTAGATGTCCTAAAAGGGATAATAAGGATGAAGAAAGAGACAGCAAGCATAAAGACAAAAGAGAAGATAGAGGTTACCGAAGATACAAGCACTACAAGGAAAAGGTAAGAAATCTTGCTACATTGCTGAAGAAGAGACTGACACTAATAGTGATTATTTTGAAATTGAGGTTGTCTATGTTGCAATAAAAGATGAATCTGATGAGGACGAGAAAATTTCATTGATATCTTACGTGAACAAAAATGATAAATGGATTATTGACAATGGTTGTTAACATCATATGACTAGAGATAAGAGTAAGTTTGATACATTAGATCATTATAAAGGTAGGAGTGTGAAATTTGGTAATGATGCACCATGTCCTATTAGAGGAAAAGGATTGATTAAGTTGACTGATAAGATCACTTGTGAAAATGCATATTGGGTCGAGGGTCTTAACTACAATTTGTTGAGTGTTGCACAACTTAATAGCACTGGCTACCAAGTGGAATTTCATCACAGCAAGGCCAAAATATTTGATGCCACTAGTGAACTGATTGGAAGTGGACAATAGACAAGAGGTAATTTGTTCTATCTAGACCTATCTGAAGAAACATGTATGATTGCACAACTTGATGATATCTGTTTATAGCATAAGCGGCTATGTCATGTTAACTTTGATAATCTGGTGGAAATTAGCAACAAAAAGAAAGTGAGAGGTCTACCTAGATTGAAGAAACCTGAGAATGTAATATGCAAAGAATGTTAGTTGGGTAAGATGACAAAGTCTAGTTACAAGAGAAAAACCTTTACTTTTAAGAATATCTTAGATTTGGTTCATTCTGACCTTTGTAGACTGATGGGTGTACAAAGCTATTGTGGTGCTAGATATTTTATCTTGTTTGTTGATGATTATACCAGAATGATGCATGTAATGTTCTTAAAGGAAAAATCTCATGCTTTTCAATTTTTTAAGTAGTATGTGGCTAAGGTTGAAAAAGAGACAGGTAAGAACCTGAAGTGTCTGAGATTTGACCGAGGTGGAGAATTTACATCAAAAGAATTTAACCTATTTTGCAATGATAGAGGGATCAAAAGATAGATGTCTGCACCTAGAACTCCTCCATACAAGGTGAATAGTGGTAATTTGGAATCACCACTATTTGTGTATGTGTGTGGGGAAAATGTAAGATTCACTCCTAAATCCAAATTCCCAATGGAGAGATCCAATTTGATCAACCAAGAGGTTAATACACAATCGAATCAATCTATGAAGAATATGGAAGAGAGAGAGAAACCCTATAGTCCCTATAGTTGGATTAAGCTTGAAATCTAAAATAATTAAAGTACAAATACTAACCTTGAATTAGGGCAGATCTGGAAAATATTGAATTCCAACTTCTGTATGACCTTTTTGAAGATTTTGTCACCTATTTTGGACCAGAAATGCTGAGGCGGACAAAACCCAAAAATCTTTTCTCCAAATTCACATAGGTTGAATTTGACCTTTTAAAAGGTCAAAGACCACATTATTTATTTGAAGTCCAATTCCAATTCTATTCGTAGATCCTGAAAGATTGCTGAAAAGGGTATCCAAATTCGCTCTCAGATCCAAGATTCCACACCTGTGCCTGCAAGAAAAATGGTTTTTTTTTGTTGTATGGGGGGTTTGCCTGGGTCAAACCCCAGTTTGGAATCAACCATAATATTGAAATTGAAATAGGAGAATGCTAGCAAGTAGTAGAAATGAATCTAACAATGAAGCTATGCAATTCAATAGATATGCTAATGTATTTGGAATGTAATCGAATATATTGATATGAAAGCTTGAATATAACATAATCAAACCTCCATGATTGTATGCTTGAAATCCACCTTGAGGAAACAATGATATAGATCTTGAAGATGAACAAAGGATCTTGAAGGAAGATCACACCACCATGGTGACTAGATCTAGGGTTCAAATGATAGATCTTGAATGCTTGATCCAAATCCCTTCAATAGCTTGAATGCTTTAAATCCTTGATCTTCAATGGAGAACTTGCATGAAGAAGAAGACTTGAATACTTGAATGAATGCTTGCTTGATCACCTTGAGAGCTTGAGAACTTGAGCATGAAAACTTGATGTGAATGTGAGATATGAAAATGAGAGAGGAAGGCCTCCTTTTATAGTGAACTAGGGCACACTCCTCTAGATGGGCCACCTTGAAGAATTAAATCCCAATTAGGTCCTCACCTTTAGAAAATATACCTTAATTAAATACCATTAAAGGATTTACCATTTCAAATCCCGAAACAGCCGACCTGGAAGGGGAGAAACAATTTTCCCAAAAGTCAAATTAGCGGGAAATGACAATTTGAAATTCTGGCAGGAGGAGGTCAAGGTCAAGGTCAACCCTGACCTAGTCAGGGTCGAGGTCGACCCTAACCTAGTCAGGGTCAAGGTTGACATTGACCTCAAACCCTAACTTGTCAGGATTTGCAGAAAAGGTTCCCAGAGATGCTAGAAACTTGAAAATTGATGTCAGATCAGGACCCAGTGTCAGGATTAGATAGAAAATCCTCTGAATGATATGATGAAGGACTAGGAGGTCTTATTTCTAAATCCTACCTAGAAAATGGAGCCATGGAAAGAGGAAAATTAGGAAAGTCCTTAAGACCTTAACCCTAATTTCACCTAGAATGTAGAAATCAAGTGCAAAGAAGAAGTGGAAGACAAGGGAGAATGAAAAGATGCCAATCATGACCCTAAACCACTTATTTAAAGGGCTAAATGCTCTTAACATGGAAGTGCTTCCATTTTAAGATGATACAAAAGGGTATAGCAGAGAGAAGGAACATATATATCTTGGACTGTGCAAGAAAATTAATGATTGAAAAGAATGTTGCACAGAAGTATTGGAAAGAAGTTGTGAGTATAGTTATTTATACTCTTAACCGAGTACAGATCAAAAAGGGTACAAATCTGACACCCTATTAATTATGGCATAGGTATGCACTGAATTTAAAGTACTTTAGAATTTTTGGAAGTAAGTGCTACATATTAAAGGATAGTAGAAATAGAAATTTTGATGCTAAAAGTGATGAGGGTATATTCCTAGGCTATTCCACAAAAAGTAAAGCTTATAAGTGTTTGAATTATAACACTGAAAAAATTGTGGAAAGTGTGAATGTCAAAGTTGATGAGTATGCAGGGAAAAATGAAGCTGACAGTAACAGAGAACCAGAAGATTATAGATCTTTTGTGTATATAGAGGAAGAAGAGGCAAGTGACAAACCTGCACCTGATGCCGAGTCTTAGGTAAGCAATGTCAAGCATCATGATAACAATGTTGAGAGAGAAGAAGAAGAATGTGTTGAGTGAGAGGAAGAAGCTGTCAAGTATCAAGAAGAGGTTGTCGAGCATTCAGAAGCTAAATCTGACAATCCTATTGGTGAACCTAATGAACTAAATGAAAGGAGAGTAGAACATGTTCAAGCACAATATGCAAGGAAACATCAGAAGCCTGAACAAATTATTGGAGATAAAGATACTGTAATTCAGACCAGAAGCAAGGCAAGAGATCCAACATGTTTACTATGTGAATTTGAGCCTAAGACAATAAAGGAGGCATCAGAAAATGAAGATTGGATAGAAGCAATGAATGAAGAGATAGACCAGATAGAGAAGAATGATTCCTGGACTCTGGTACCGAGACTAGAAAATAAGAATGTCATTGGGACAAAGTGGGTATTTCATAATAAGCTGAATGAACATGGTCAAATCATAAGAAACAAAGCTAGGCTAGTATGCAAAGGCTATGCACAAGAAGAAGGAATAGATTATGGGGAGACATTTGCCCCTGTAGCAAGATTGGAAGGAGTCAGAACTCTACTTGCATATGCTGCCTATAAAGGTTTCAAGGTATACCAAATGGATGTTAAGTCTACATTTTTAAAAGGTATATTGGAAAAAGAAGTATATATTGAATAGCCAGAAGGATTTGTTGATCCAAACATAAGACACATGGTTTGCAAATTGAATAAAGCACTGTATGGATTGAAGCAAGCCCCCAAAGCATGGTATGAGAGATTGCACAACTACCTAATATAGATTGGATTCTCAAGGACAAATGACACAAGAAATCTGTACATGAAAGATGAAGAAGGTAAAGGAATCTTGTTGGCTAAGATCTTTGTAGATGATATTATATTTGGTGGACAAGATGCCTTGTGTAAGAAATTTTCAAATGAAATGCAAACTGAATTTGAAATGAGTATGTTTGGGGAGATCAAAGTTTTTGTTGGTTTGCAAGTATATCACATGGACAAAGGAATTTTCATCACCCATTCTAAATATGTTCATGAGATACTAAAAACCTTTGGTATGGAAGATTCAAGGCCAGTAAGTACTCCCATGGCTACTGGATAGAAGTTTTCTAAAAATGATGATGTTGTAGAAGTTAACCAGACTTTGTATAGATCTATGATTAGAAAGCTACAATATGTTGTACATAGTAGACCAAATATTGCATTCGATGTTGGGATTATGCAAATATTCTCTACCAATCCAAAGGAAACTCACATGATGGCGGTTAAAAAAATCATGAGATATTTGAAGGGACATGCTAACTATGGATTGTACTAAAAGAAGCATGAAAATTTTGAATTGAAAGTGTATACAGATGTTGATTGGGTAGGAAATGTAGATGACAGAAAGAGTATGAGTGGTGGAGCTTTCTTTCTTGGATAGAGATTAGTTTCCTGGACAAGCAAAAAACAAAATTGCATTTCCCAATCTACTGTTGAAGCAGAGTATGTGGCTGTAGCTGTGAACTATTCAAATTTGATATGGATAAATCAATTGTTGGTAGGCATGAAAGAAGAATTCACTAAACTAGTTGTCATCTTCTGTGACAACACAAGTGCTATCAACATCTCTAAGAATCCATTGATGCACACAAAGACCAAACACATTTCCATCAAGTATCATTACTTGAGAGAACTGGTACAAGATAAAGAGGTCTGCATGGAATATGTGAATACAAAGGAACAATTAGTAGACATATTCACTAAGGCTTTACCTAACAAAGCTCATGAATACCTAGGAAGTCAATTAGGGGTCCTTCCCCTAATTGAGGCTGCCTAGTCAAGCTAGGAGAATCACATCAAATGTGCTACAAAGAACATTTAACAAATTGATGTAGAGAAAGGTCACACTTTAGGAGTACCCTAGAGTTGTGAAAAGCATAACAAAGTCAAGAATCAGTCATAAGCAAGATGACGGAGGGAGACATATTGTTACTAAACTGAAAGTATGATATCTACATCTATAGGATGTATGTTTTTGTTGATGCTTTGGCATTTTTGTCAAAGAGGGAGATGATCATAGATGAATACACAGAATGTGACGATCAGGACAGTGAGATAAATTCAGTGGATGGTCAAGCATGGCTAATTGATTTTGTATCAGAATGAAGCTAAGGATATTATAAATATTTCTAGTAGATAGATAAGCTTTTGGATTGGTTGGTAATTCATGTGATATTCATATGGTGTTGCCATCAATGCCAAAGAGGGAGATTGTTGGAAACTGCAATTGAAGCAATTGTTGTATTGTCATTGATGTCAAACTTTAACTGGTAAGACTGTTGCTATTTAAGAAAGTACTATATCTATTTGAGTGTTGCTAAGGGGATAGGCAAGGTTGGTAACAATAGCACCTAAGGAAAGATTGAGTTATCTTGATACTTAAATGAGTACTTGATTATGTGGCACAATGATAAGACAATGTATTATTTATCTGAGTAAGAATGAAGACTAAACTGGTAGGCTTAACTAAGCAAAAGTAAAGAAATATAGTTTAAGCTGAGTGTTGTCTATGTCAACCGAGCTAGTATATGTCGAGTAAAATCAATGTTGACCGAACAATAGTTAATTGTCGAGGAAGACAGTGTTAGCTGAGGAAATAGTTTATGTGGTGACCAAGCTTTCTAAAAGAAGACTGAGAAGTTGAACACAGTATTGATCAAGCATCAGTATTTGGCATTTGAGGAAGAATTCAAATTTCTAGCTGACATCATTGAATTCTTGGATTATGTAAAATGTGTTGACTTTATTTATTGATTGTATGAAAGCATTTAATGCAATGTAAAACATTTTATTGTAAATCTTTTAAGAGATTTGAGATATTTCTAGAAGGATAGCCGAAGAACATAATGTAGGAAAGATTCAATGAATCTGACCTAACCCTAAGATCTACAAAAAAAATTAAGCCGCAAAAGATGTATTGACCTAATAGAGGTAGTATTAAGGAAACCTAAGCAAGAGGTTGTAGAGAAGAGTAGATGCTAGAAGTATTGTTGATGTTATTGACTATCTACGCAGAGAAGGGTGAATGAGAAGTGTTGTGATTGCTTGAAGAGAGTTCTGAGTAGATCAGTGATGGAGATGGAAAAGGTTCACAGTCAGTAAGCCAGCATATGTGTATGGAATTGGATTTGATATTTGCAAAGTGAGTTGTATGTTTTTAAGATCAATACTACTACTACTTTCTAACCATTGTAATAGTCAAAATCATTTTAATAGAGCTTGACCTAATAGTCATAGGTATAAATCCTTTGAACAAGGTTGCATTCTAATGGAGTGTATGTAAGTCCTATAACAAGGTGCACTTTTAACAGAGTGGTTTAAATCCTTTAATCGGGTCACACTTGACAGTGTGTTTGTAACCTTTGACAGGGTCGGCTTTTCATTGAGCTCACTTCAGAAGAGTGAATATAATAGTAAAATGTTACAAAGTGGTTTTTCTCAAATTGGGTTTCCACTATAAAAACTAGTGTTGATACTTGTGTGAATGTTTTGGTTTGAACATTTATGTGTTTTACAAGTCAGATGCTATTGGATAAGTGGACTACACTATTATATGTTTATCTTATGCAATCAGTAATGATTGAGTAGGTGTTGGTTATTAGATCTAATTTTTTGAAGAGTTTAAAGTTTGTTTTTATACCTCTCGACCTGAGAACAACTGATTCACCCCCCCTCGCTGTTGTTCTAAATCATATTAACAAAAGAAACTCCTAACAGGGTTAAGGATCTTCTAACAAGGATCATAAAATACTAGTGCAGATTATTAGTGGGTGCCAATTCCCACTAGGGTTTTTACCTATTTGGGTTTCCCCGTAACCAAAATATTGGTGTTTTGTTCAAGTGTTCTTTCATTCTGTTTATTCTTTATGTTTAAGTATACTTAATTGGATAAAGAATTGAAACTTGTAGATAACTGATTCACCCCCCCTCTTAGTTATTGCTTGGGACTATTCCTAACAACAATGTCTTCATGTACTCAGCAAATTTTACTCCTTCAACACTTCTCTTAATTTCATCAGCAATGTCTCTTAAATCAAATATACCTCTCGGTCGTGTGCCATTAACAATTTCAAATGGTGTTTTTCCAGTACTCCTATTCATTGAATTATTGTATTCAAACTCTGCTTGTACCAACACAGAATCCCAATTACATGGCGTGCCTCCAATTAAACATCTCAAAATATTTCCCAAACTTCTGTTCACAACTTCAGTCTGTCCGTTAGTTTTTGGGTGAAATTTAGAACTATATTTCAACTCAGTGCCAAGTTTCTTCCAAAGGGTCTTCCAAAAGTATCCAACAAACTTACTGTCTTTCTTAGAGATAATACTCCTCGGTAATCCATGCAACTTGAAAATTTCCTTAAAGAAAAGATCTGCTACATGTACTACATCTGAGGTCTTTCTACAAGGTATAAAATGTGCCATCTTAGAAAATCTATCCACAACAATAAATATGGAATCATTACCTCTTACTGTCTTAGGTAAGCCAAGAACAAAATCCATACTGATGTCAATTCAAGGTTTCTTAGGTACAACAATCATTAAATATAGTCCAGTATTCTGACTTACTCCTTTTGTAACTTGACAAATTCCACAACTTTTCACAAATTTATGAACATCTTTATACAATTGCGGCCAATAATATTTATCCTTAAGAAAATTCCATGTTTTATCAATACCAAAATGTCCAACCAAACAACTACTATGCTTCTCCTTTATCAAATTAGTTCTCATTATTCCTCTCAGTATACACAACTGAATACCTTTAAACAACATACCTTCCTGAATAAAATATTCATCCCACTTAGTGTCTTGTTGATTTTGAATAGGTTCTCTGCACTTTCTCCATGGCTCAGAAAAATTAGGGTCAAACTCATAAGAACCTCTCATCTCATCAAAACCAAGAACTTCAATTTTCAGCTCAGTCATCAAAGATCTTCTTCTACTCAATGCATCATCAACTCAGTTAGTGACTCCACTCTTATGCTTTATCACAAATGTGTAACTCTGCAAATACTCAACCCATTTCATATGTCTCTAATTCAACTTATTCTAACTACCCAAATACTGTAAAGCATTACAATCTATATACAAAACAAATTCACTTGGTATCAAATAATGTCTCCATTTTTTTTCAGTGCTTCAACAATAGCATAGAATTCCTGATCATACATAGAATGTTTCCTTCTAGAATCATTCAAA
Source organism: Chamaecyparis obtusa (assembly GCA_027943335.1). Lineage (NCBI taxonomy): Eukaryota > Viridiplantae > Streptophyta > Pinopsida > Cupressales > Cupressaceae > Chamaecyparis > Chamaecyparis obtusa. The sequence goes on along the minus strand of BSBK01002041.1, from coordinate 277,238 downwards.
TTTTCACTAAAGAAAGCAACAGGTTTACCTTCTTGACTCAACACAGCTCCAATTGCACTTCCACTTGCATCACATTCCACTTGAATACCTTACTGAAATCAGGTAATGCCAAAATAGGAAATTCAACAACCTTATGCTTCAGAGTCTCAAAACTCTTATCAGATCCATGTGTCCATTTGAATTCTCTTTTGTCTCCTCTCATAGTCTCATTCATAGCATTACAAATTGAACTGAAATTCCTTATGAAATTTTGGTAAAAACTTTCCAAACCATAAAATGATCTTACCTCACTAGCATTCACAGGTGTAGGCCAATTCAAAATAGCTTTAACCTTTTCAGGATCCATCTTCAAACCATTAGCTAAGATCACAAATCCCAACTACACAATATCCTCTTTCATGAATGAACACTTTTTTAGATTTATCAGCAACTTTTCCTCTTTCAATATCTGCAAAACTTGTCTAACATGCAATAAATGTTCTTCTTTGGTCTTATTGAATACCATAATGTCATCAAGATATACAATCGAAAACTTACCCAAGAATTTCTTCAAAACTTCATTCATCAGCCTCATAAAAGTACTCAATGCATTAGTTAAACCAAAAGGCATGACCAACCACTCATACAAACCTTCTTTTATCTTGAAAGAAGTCTTCCATTCATCACCTTCTCTAATTCTATTCTGATGATACCCACTTTTGAAATCAGTTTTGGTGAGATACTTTTCTCCAGTCAAATTGTCCATTATATCATCCATTCTTGGTATAGGAAACCTATACTTCACTGTTATCTTATTGATTGCTCTGGAATCAGTACACATTCTCCATTCTTTTTCGGTGCCAATACAACAGGTACTGCACAAGGACTCAAACTTTCTCTGATCAAACCTTTCTCTAGCAACTCTTGAATCTATCAATTCAATTCCTAGTTCTTGATAGGTGTCAACCGATGAGGTGCCTTGTTCGGTAAACTAGCTCCAGGGATTAGATCTGGATACAATGATCAATGCTTCTTTTCAGTGGCAAACCATCAGGTACATTATCAGAAATGATATCACTATACTCAATGAGTAACTTATCAATCTCCTCAGGAACACTATCCTCTATTTTCTTACTCGGTTTGTTAGGAATCACAGCAAAACATACATCATTCCTTTTCAAAGAGTTAAAAAACTTTCTTCCCTCCATCAAACAAACTTTCATAGATGTGCAAACATTACTAACAGGTTCTTCAATCAAAGGTAACAATATTTATTTCTTTCCATCAACCACAATAGTATACTTATGCAATCTTCCACCATATATAGCATGTCTATCATATTGCCAAGGTCTACCTAGCAAAATATGACAACAATCCATAGGCATGATATCACATAACACCTTATCATAGAACTTTCCAATCTTCAAATTCACATAACATTTTTCACTTACCAGGAGTGTATGCTCATCTTTGATCCATGAAATCTGATAGGGCTTCGAATGTGCCAACCTTTCCAACTACAACTTTGTGACCATCTCTTCAGATGCCAGATTCTTTGAGCTACCATTGTCAATGATTACCTTTCAAACTTTATCAGAAACTCTACATCTAGTCTTGAACAAACTTTTCCTTACCGGATCTTCCTTTTTGCTTTCATTCCACAAGGCTCTCCTTACCATCAAGTTATTTTCTTTCTTAGGTTTATTCGGTGATTGTTCTTGTACCAAAGCATTTCTACTACTACCAACCTTCTTACTAGCATGTGTACATTCAAAATATCTATGTCCTTCTTCTCCACAATTGTAACAAGTTCCTTAGAAACTTCCTCTGCTATAACCACCTCGCTAGTTACTGCCTCTGCCTTTAGCTGAACTTTCACCTTTCCACTCGGTCTTGCCTTTGTCTAGATTTGTCTTTTCTGGTTCAGATCTGCCATTATCACCATCATATCTACCACTTCCTCTAGGGAATCTACCACCTCAACATCTTTGTCTTTGCTCATGTATTTTTTTCTATTTCTCCTCAGATTTCAATGCAAATTGATAAGCCTCTTCAATTTTCTCCAACTTAACCAAACTAATTTCCTCTTGGATGGAAACTCTCAAACCATTCAGGTACCTAGAAATTCTTTCCACATCATCTTCATCATGTCCAGATCTGATATCTAATCTATAGAATTCCTCAGTATATTCCTTTATCGAGCTATCTTTCTACCTTAACTTTACATTCATTGAACTAGGTTAATATGATAATCACATGGTAAGAACTTTCCTTTCAATTTATTCACCATTTTATTCCATACCTTGATTGTGTCTTTGCCTTTCCTCTTCCTATCTAGCTACAAATGTTCCTACCATAAGGATGCATGGCTTTTCAACTTTTTGCTTGCAATCTTCACTTTCTTATCTTCAGGAATGTTTTCATCCTCAAAATACTTTTCCATCTCGATGATCTAGTCCATCAATTCATTAGAATCCAATTTTTCACCATACTCTGGAGGATTGAAATGTGGTGTAGACTTCCAGCTTGTCAAAGCCTTCAAAAATATTTCTTCACCTTGATCCATAATAGGTGTAGGTTCTGCATTTGCCTATTCTTCCTCAATTTCATCATCACTAACATCTTCAAGATTCCTGCCTCTTCTCTAGGCTATTTCAACAGCTTCTAATCTAGTAGCAATCTACCTTAGCATATCTACCAATCTTGGATCTGTATCTTGCCTCCCATGAACCATCTTGACAACCCTCTACAATTGTAGGTCATATTGCAATTTGCTACCCCACAACAATTCAACTAGGGCTTCTCAAGACGAACCTACAAACCTAGATCCGCAGACCTAGATCAAGATTTCACCTTACTTTGATACCACTTGATGCAAAGCAGGGCCAAGAGAGGCCAAACAATGGCACACCCTAATGATCCAGCCTTCTCAACAACACACAAAAGAAATTAACAACAACAGTGAGAGAGAGAATGCAGGATCTTTCATTAATTTTCATCAAATAGAATCATACATGTCAGTTTGTAAGGCCTTCCGAGTTAGGGCCAATGATCTCCAATCAACTATCTTCTTAATTCTCTCTCCAAAACTACCTTGAAAACTACAACCAAACAACTACATTTATACAAGATTCTACCAAACTAAGGCGGCCTTCAGATCCACAATCAATGGAAGGAATGGTTAGATTTGGGACCACACACTTCCCAATGATTGATTCCAGCATAAAATCTATGACCCAACATAAATGCACAAGTCGGCCTCAATAGAAAAAAAAGAAACTACTCGATAAGCAAGGATGACTGAGCAATAGACAAGTATCACTGAGCGCTAGTAAAATAACTGACCGCCCATGAGATAACTAACCACACTTGGTAACCAAAGGAAACTAAGCAACTACTAACCAAATCAGTCAAAGAAGGAATTGAGCAACATAGAAAAACTCCAAAATGTTTTTGGTGACACAGGATTGCCAAGGACCCAAGATGCTCCTGTATCAATTATGATATTAGGGTGTTGAACTTAGGTAATGTCTAAGTTGTTAGTTCTAAGGGTCCAAGATTACTAAGGCAAGGGTGGGGTGAATCGGTAATCTAAATATCTTACACTTTTAAACTTCTTTAACTTGAAAGATAACATTCACAAGTTTATCAACTGATAAGAAAATGAAGCTTAAACCAAATAAACATCAACCGCCATGAAACATGGAACACATAACATAGAAAATTTCCCATGGAAATCCAAAAGGGTAAAAACCACATGTGAGATGAGACTCACAAATTTTGTACTCTTTTGATGTACACCCTATTAGGAGCTTAACCATGTTAGGAGTTTTACAAAGACATTGTTAGGTTCCACCTAGTTATGGGATTTACCGCTAGCCCTATTAGGAGCTTTACCCTGTTATGAGTATACTTGTTAGAGGAATTCAAACACTAACTAAAGTGTCACTATGTTAAAGGATTTACAAAAAGATTTGTTAGCATCCACCTGATAAAGGGATTTAGCTTGTTGTAACTGCTAAGATACAACAACTAGATTGATCTAGTAAATAGAAATACCTTTTCTTGATCAAATCCTTTGACATGCATAAAATTTGTCCTCAGATAACTCTGGAATACCATGGCTTGATAAAACCTATAAAATCATGATGTTCACACATAAATCTTTAATTTTATAATATAATTATCACTGCTCAATCCCTAAAACATTACATTGACTTAACACCTTCTCCAACACATTGAAATCACTTTTCCGATCATCATGCCTAGAGAGATCACACCAAAACACATATCCCAATGTAAAAACCATCTTTACCTAATATGCTAGCCACAAGACAAACCCAAATAATTAATTTTATCAAGAATAGTCAAACACATTATCACCAACTCCTTCATCTTGATAAAATGATCTATCTTGATCATTGTAATGACAACTCATCACCATAAATGATATTAGACATGTCATAATGACAACTGGAATACAAATAATTCATTGCAACACAATCACTAGTCACCAACATAAGATCTACCATCGGTAACACAAAAACACTATCATCGATCACTAAAACAACTTTTGTATCCTCAAAACATGCTTACCAATTGCCCAAATCAGTTGTAGCCATAACCATGAACTCAACATAGTCTCAAATACATAATTCTATGATCGCATCACCTAACTCATCATAGATTTGATAAACCAATCAAATCACTAATTGCTAGTCAAAGATTGTTCTAGAAGTTTCCCTTTCACACTTTAAACATTTATAACTTACACAAATAATAGATTCGATAGTTGTCATTTTACAATTATCATCTAGATACATCTCCAATACTCCCTTAAGAATTGAAACCCATAGAACCACATGAAACATACTATTCATTCTTCTCACATAATTGGCAACACACTAAGAACACTAGGTCAATACTTGACATCAATGACAAAACAATAACTGATCATCTGAATCAAAAAAATTGTATCATCTCATCACTTACCATCACATCATCAGTTATGCCAACAATTTCCCCATTTGGCATTGATGGCAACCCAAACAATCATAGACTCTTCTAATCAAATAACATGCTCAACTTATGTTCTTACATTCTTAAACTCTGAATCAATTGTCATCTTCTTGACAACTAATTGTCCACTTCTCTGTCATATATTCATCTACTTGATCAACTCATTTTACATCTCTCCCCCTATTAGACCAATTTCCTGTCAATGCAAAAATCCTATGAAATTGGTCTTATCCTTGCAATTTTCCTCAATGTTGTCCCGCTCTGCCTGCAGGCTTGTTTTAGTGTAGGAAGAAGATCCTCAATGTTTTATCGCTTGCGCTCTTAGCCCTATGTTCTTCAATGTGTCACCATGCTCCTATCCTAATCAAACTTGCTAAATTGAAAAAACTAAGGAGATATTCATGTTTCAAGGTTTCCTGGAAATAATTCTTTCATGTCGGGTGGTGTCAAAATTGTCAAAATATAAAAACCCTCGATATTTTCACATTCCTTTGTTACATTTCCATCAATGTGTAAACCTTGGTTGTTTTTGGCCATTCGCCCCTTTGCAGCTAAATCTTTGGCATCAGCATTCCTTATGTGCACTACTATGATTGTGTGGGGCACAGTTCTTCTCAATGGCCAGTCACTTGATCTCCAGTTTCCCGAGCGGTTAAGTTTTTCATTCGGCGATCACGTGACTATGTGTTCACGGGATCTCTTGATTCTAGCGGTTAAATTGTTGGCAATTTGGCTAATGTGGATGCATAGATGTTGTCATTATGGCAACATATGATCTCTATTAAGAGCGCAGAATCTGGAATGCAAGTATGGCAAGTTGAAGGAAGAAATTGTCTAAGTATGGATACAGTGATCCTGACAGAGCACCCGATGAAGATTTAGTTTGCGAAGTCCACTGGAGCAATATTTTTGTTTGTGTAGTTAACTAAAGCTTCTATAGAGTATGAGGATACCCCATCTCAGTGCACATAAATTTTTGAGCAATACGAACAAAGTTATTCGAAGTTTACCAAAGATAGTTTTTGCAGACATAATAGTTTTGGAGACAGTATTAGCAAGAGAGTTAAGGGATTATTTTTGCTTGTCAAAATAATGACTTAACATTATGTAGGGATGACATCCTAGATGTTTACTCTTGGATAAAGATTTTTGAAGTCGACCAAGTAAAGTTATTAGCTCTAATAACTCATATATTAGGCATACTTGAAATGTAATGAAAACAGATGCGATATGTAAAAAGAAAGAAAAGATAACTTGCTATAGTTGTATATTGTGATAGCAGCAAAGGCTATTGATGCAAACTTGTAAGAAGTACCATATTACAGTCAGAAAAATTTTGTATTACCTGTTTGGGCAGTGAGCTCAACTGGTGATCAGGTTTTGTAATCTAACTCCTAACAAGGTTAAGGCTTCTAACAAGGCCTAAAGTCCTTTAACCAAGATAGATCTACTATATATTGTAAATTGACTCCTAACAGGGTCCAATATCCCTAACAAGATACTTTTGATTAGTGATCTTTGTGGGTACCATCCCCACCAGGGTTTTCCCTTGGCCAGGGTTTCCTCGAGAACATATCATGTGTTATGAGTTCTTTCTATTTACTGCTATGTTTGTTAATCAACTTGATAATCTTTGTATGCACTAAAGTAATCTGTTATATCCATAAGTGGGCAAAAGAAAAAGTTTGTGAAATACTGATTCACCCCCCCTCTCAGTATTTCCTATTTCTAACAATTGGTATCAGAGCACAGTTACTCGGAGAAGGAACATTCAAGGAAAGCTTAGCAGCTTGAGTAAGATCTCTATGGATATGGATCAACTTCAGAAGAATCTTGAAGAAGCTCTTGAACAAATTGATATGCTTACTGATGAAAGAAACTCCTTAAGAAGAAAATATGAAGATGCAAAGAATGCTATCGACAAATTAAAAGGTAAGATTGAAGATCTAAAATCTAAAAAGAAATCTGATATGCTTGTTGAAGATTGTGATGAATTAGGAAAAGAAAATGAGATCCTTAAGCATGAGTTGAAGATAGTAAATTTGAAGCTTAGTATGAAAGATGGAAATTTGAGATCTGATAATGAAAAATTGAAAATTGAGAATGAAGATCTGAGGTCAAGACTTGAAAAGGAAACATCCGAATCTGAAAAAGTAAAAGTGCAGTATGTGGAACTTGAGAAGTATAATAAAATTGTGAAAGGTGAATTAACTAAATCTAAACAACAACTTGAAAGGCTATATTCAAATAGTGATAAGACTGGAAAAAAAATTTCTTTTGAAGAACCATTCTTTGATAGGACTGGATTTGGATTTAGTATGTTTAGGACAATCCATGAAAGTAAGAAGCCAGATCTGAAGACATCTGAAAGTGTGGAGGAAATAAAGCTAGATGAGAACACATTCGAAGATCCACCTAAAGAAGAACCACCTAGAGAGAAAGAAGAACCAAAGCAAGAAGAATCAAAATAGGAAGAATCATCTAAAGGTATGCAATGAGAATTCAAATGTAGATGTTTTGCTTGTAATACTATTGGGCACATGAAGAGAGATTGCACAAGCAAGCAATTTAAACCTCTTAATGGACATTGTTATAATTGTCATAGTTTTGGATATAGAGCTAACGAATGTAGAAGACCTAAAGTAATTTTGAATAATTATGATAGAATGATTGGGAATACTAACAATGCAGATAAGAAATCTATTGAAGAAATGAATCAAAGAAAAGTGGTAGTATGTTTTAGATGCAACAAAGTAGGACATATTGCTAGAAATTGCAGGTCATAGATTAACCAGCAAGGACAGAGATTTGGAAACAATGGAATCATTTGTCAGATTTGCAACAATTTTGGACACTCAGCAAGATTTTGCAGAATGAACAATGGAGGTTATCATCATAACCCTAACCCTAGGAACAATGCAAGAAGGAATGAAAATGCAGGAAACAAAGAGAAAGGTTGTTGTAGCAATAAAGATGAAGTAAAATTTGATAAAGGCACAGATCAAGGAGGTATAGTCAACACTGAAAGTAGTCAAGAAGGTAATGTAACTAATGGTAAGGATGAATCTTTACCTGACCCTTCTTTTAAGTACTTAAATTATGTAAGTTTATGTAGCTTAGGACTTAGGATTAGTATAGATTAGGAATTTGAATGAGTTAAGTTTTTCACAGTTAGATATAGGTTTATTATGTTGTACTAATGCTATGGTTAAGTGCGCAAAAGAAAATATTGTATTTTGTGAGGTTGCAAAAAGTTTTATGGTTGCAGGTTTGTAGAATTAGCTTTTTGAGGTTTTAGCGGCAAAATGAATGAATGTGATGTCAGATTGAGTTAATGTGAAGTATTATAAGGTCAAAATCAAAGTTATCACAATTACAAAGTGATTGAAAAGAGATTTGAAAGAAGAAAAAGCGAGTTGAGGACGATTTGAAGAAGTTTGGAAGCAGTTTGCAGCGATGATCATACCGAAACCCTAGATTTGCAAAGTTGAGGTATTTTTTGATCTCTAATCAGTTGATAAGATGGATATTTCTATGGTTCATAATGTTAAGGATAAGAATAGACCTAAGATTAAGAAAGAACCAGTAGAACCAACTGAAATTGATAACAGTCTAGCACTATCATCCATACCAGATGGAGTATTGCACATTGAAAATGTTAAAAGATATTTAGGTTGCAAGTTTGAAACTTTGGGAGATGCAGATTTTAGTGATGATTATAGGAAATTGTACAATCAAGACATGTTAGTTAAACTAGCTTATGGGCACCTAGAGAATAATGAAATTATCAAATATTCCATGAAGTATGAATTTAATGATGAGGAATGTACCAAGATCATTCTAAGTAGAATCCACAATGGGAAATTCTGGATGGAGGATAGAGTTATTGATATAACTGCCGACCTAATTCATGATGTTACTCGATTATCAAAAGTTAGAGAGATTCCACTGAATGAAAAGAACATGAGAAAGATTGTTTTAGACAAAACTGGATCTAGTTATAATGGTAGAGGAATTGTGATAAGTAAGATTAAGCAAGATGATGTTAGGTAGCTTTGCAAGATCCTAACAACTAAATTTTGTGGTAGTTCAAGGGAAGATGACATGGCTGTAGGAATGGTTCATGTAGCTTATCTTATGTGTATTGAGAAGAAACAAGTAGACCTATGTGAAATTTTGAAAATTTAGTTATTTGAGAACTTAGAAAAGATTAAGAAGGCTAAGTACACACAGTTTAGGTTTTCATCTCTGATAACCTATATGTTTTTCCATATTTTGAGAAGATTTCCTTACACAGTTGATTGGAGTGATAATGTGAACACAATGGAAAGAATAAACTTAGTCTACATAAAGCACCTTTTTGATAAAGTTAATGATAGTGTGAAGCTTGTATTGAAGACTTTTCAGAATATTGTTAAGAACAAATCAAGGATTCCTCAATCCTTAGTTGAAAAGCATAAAGATGACATTTGTTTTATGGTAGACATTGATTTCACCTACATTGAAGTAGTTGAGCCTAGAATGGAATTCATAGACCCTCTTGGCTATGAAATATCTGAAGTAGAAACAGTAGGATATGTGAATAGATTGTTAAAGTGTGAGTTGGATGGTCATGCAAATAGGTTTGGAACCTATGAAGAGAATTTCAACTCTGCAATAAGTTTGAGAGAAAAGAAGCAATCTAGTAAGAGAGTTGAATCTACTATGAAGAAAATACTGAAAGAATCAGGTATGTCAAGTCATGAGTTTGACATAGCTAAGAAGACTGCAGAAGCCTTGAAGCAAAGTGAAAATCTTGTAATTTCACCTGAGGCATCTAGTGCAGATCCTATTGATCCTATTGCAGTAAAGGTAAAAGTTGAAGTACCTAAAAAAGATGAAGGAGATAAAAAAATTTCTCCTATTCCTAGCAAAAGAGTAAAAGTGAGTGCAACAGGACCCAGCAAGAGACAGAAAGTGATTGTACCACCTGTACCTAGAAATGTAGTAGTAATTAAAAATGATGATGTAGTTTCAATCAAGAAGAAAACTTGGAAACCAAGAATTGAAAGAGTTAATGAAGATATATTGAAGCATGGATACTTCACTAAGTTGAATAAATTCTATGATCTATATGGATCATTTGACAGATTGAATTTTGAAAATGCAATGATTACACATATGATTGTGACAGATAAGAAACGTAGCACTATTCATGGTAAGATCCCAGAAGATTTGTATAACAGACTTGTAAATAGAAAACAAAGAGCACAAGAAGAGGACATAAAGATGAGAGAACATGTAATCAGACAGTTCTGTGAAGTTGAGGATGAAGATCATTTGAAGAGATTCTTGAAGTCTCTTGGAACTTTATTGAGAACTAAGAGAAGAACAATCCTTATAATGGGAGGCAAAAAGGAGGAAGTACAGAAAGAGACAGAGCAAGCAGTAATGCAAGTTCTTGCAGATATAGTTGCAGGAAAGCAAGTTGAATCAGACCCTCGGTAGAAGCAATCAAAGGAACTGCATGCAGAGGAAGTTGGTATTGAAGAAGTTCTATCTTCTTCATAGATCAATATTGGCAAAGAATCAATGGACATTGAAGGAACCAAAGTGACACTAGAGTCAGATGATGCAGTATTTCATGATCTAGGAAACATTGTTGACAATTTGGCTTTAGAAGAGCAAGAGAAGATTACAGAATCAGAAAAGGATACAGAGGTAGTGGAAGCACCAGCAGTATCAGAATCAGTTCTAGCAGAATAGACAGTTAAAGGTAAACAAATTTTGACAGAGGTCACTACCCCTAGTGTACCTGATAGTAAGAAGAGACAAATTGGTTCAATTTTTGAAGACCTTGGAAAAGAAGTTGAAGATGATGATCAGCTTGATTTCATCACATCTCTTAATAAAATTATTGGAAAGAATAAGAAGGTGAAGGACCTTGAAGGCAAAGTTAGAGTTTTGACAGAGAAACTTGAGAGTGTGATCAGCACTAAGGTATCTGAATCAGATCCACTTGAGAAAGCTAAAACAGTAATAAAATCTTTTGACTCTGAATTTTCTAACTTAAAGGATATTGCTAGAGTAAAAGTTCAGGAAGACTTTGAAGCAGAAATGCAACAAAATTTAAGTGTAAATATTCAAAATGATATTGGTAATTTGGATGTATGCATAAAGAATTTGAGGAAACATTTTGAGACTGGAAAGAGTTTGTATATACAATGCACAAAATTAGAAATCCTAACAGTTGAAGAAGATAAGAAGATCAGAGAGAAGATAGATACAATTACAGCTGAAACAAACACCTTGTCAAGCCCAAATGTAAAGATAAGTTCTATCGAGAAGAACATAAGGAAGTTAAATGATGAAATTAGAATGTTAGTAGAGGAGAAGAATAGAAAGATGCTCAGGATTAACATCTTGAGAGAGCACATCTCAATCAAGACCTCAATTATTGAAGACCAAATTGAGCAGTGTCTTTCAGCAAAGACATCTTTTCAGAAGTTTAGCTTCAATTCCCTGCAAGCTTGTCAGATAGTAGCATACGGATTGATTACTCTACTCAATGTTGCTAAATCCATCAGGAAAATATGGGAGAAAGATTTTGAATCATGGAAGTTAGAGTTTGGTGACTGTGTTGCAAGCCTACTGGATTTGCAATAGCTGTTAACAAGGTATAAAGTTTTTTTTTGAAATTTTTGTACACCCTATCTTTGTCATTGTTGTCAAAGGGGGAGAGATAGAAAAAAATTAAATATATGTTGAGGAAGGATACTCATAGGGGGAGATATTCTATGGAGTAAAATATTGTATATGTGTTGTATAACTTTTGGCCACAATTTTGTGTAAATACTTTGAAGTTTTGTTTGCACACTTAGCCAATTTTCCCATATGTTGCCACCCATGACAAAGGGGGAGATTGTTGGAAATTTGGCTAATGTGGATGTATAGCTATTGTCATTATGGAAACATATGATCTCTATTAAGAGCACAAAATCTGGAATGCAAGTATGGCAAGTTGAAGGAAGACATTGTCTAAGTATGGATACAGTGATCCTGACAGAGCACCGGATGAAGATTTAGTTGGCGACATCCACTGGAACAATATTTTTGTTTGCGTAGTTAACTAAAGCTTCTATAGAGTATAAGAATACCCCATCTCAGTGCATATAAAGTTTGGAGTAGTATGGACAAAGTTATTCAAAGTTTACCGAAGATAGTTTTTGTAGACAGAATAGTTTTGGAGACAGTATTAGCAAAAGAGTTAAGGGATTATTTTTGCTTGTCAAAATAATGACTTAACATTATGAAGGGATGAAATCCTAGATGTTTACTCTTGGATAAATATTTTGGAAGCTAACCATGTAAATTTATTAGCTCTAATAACTCATATATTAGGCATACTTGAAATGTAATGAAAACAGATGTGATATGTAAAAAGAAAGAAAAGATAACTTGCAATAGTTGTATATTGTGATAGCAGAAAAGGCTATTGATGCAAAGTTGTAAGTAGTACCATATTACAAATAGAAACATTTTGTATTATGTGTTTAGGCAGTGAGCTGAGTTGGTGATCAGGTTTTGTAATCTAACTCCTAACAGGGTTAAGGCTTCTAACAAGGCCTAAAGTCCTTTAACCAGGATAGATCTACTATATATTGAAAATTAACTCCTAACAGGGTCCAATATCCCTAACAAGATAATTTTGATTAGTGATCTTTGTGGGTACCATCCCCACTAGGGTTTTCCCTTGGCCAGGGTTTCCTCGAGAACATATGATGTGTTATTAGTTCTTTCTATTTACTGCTATGTTTGTTAATCAGCTTGATAATCTTTGTATGCACTAAAGTAATCTGTTATATCCATAAGTGGGCAAAAGAAAAAGTTTGTAAAATATTGATTCACCCCCCCTCTCAGTATTTCCTATTTCTAACATAAATTCTTTTCACTCCGCAACCTGGCATTTTCTTCAGTCGCGTGGTCGCGCAATCTTGGAAGTTAGTTCTCTAACTGTCAGTAATCTAGCAAGTAGTTGGTTTTCTTTTGGTGGTTTGGTGTGATCTACAGTTGTCACATGATTGTAATGAATATTCTTCCCCTTTGTGATCATGCAACCATCATTTGATTCTAGGCAGTTGTCAGTGGGGCCGAGGTTGCAGTGTGTTTGAAGGGGTGCTAGTTGTCATTTGATTTGATGGTTGTCGTATTACTAAGAAGGAAAAGTGCTTGATAGTTATTCAGGCGGTAACATGACAACTATTGATTTTCATCCTTAGTGAGGCCCGATAGTGCGATGGGTCCAATTGCTAGATCTTTTTGACGTGGTTGTTCCTGATTGGTTGTGCTCGATGGTGACATGGCTTTTCTTGGTGGGTCCAGTGTTTTCAATGTCTGGGTCAATTTTAAAGTTTGGCTTTGATTAATGGTTTTCACATGATCGCAAGGAATATTCTTTCCCTTTGTGATCATGCGACCACTGTCCGATGGTGTGGTAAGTAAGGTGGTGGGTCCGAGGTGTCAATCATGCTGAGGTGCTTGATTTTTATTGGCTATCAAGGTGGTGATGTGGCTATGGATTTTTCATGGGCTTGTTGACCATTGTGTCAAATTTTATGGACCGCTCAATCTACTGGGACAACATAATATCAACAGCTATGTTTTGTAGTTGGTCAATTAGTCGTTGTAGCTAAATTTTGAATCTTTCCTAGGGGTTTTCTTGCCAGTGTTTTTACAGTGAGCCATATGCGACAAAATGGGTTGCTCAGAATTGATTTTTCCATGACAATTGTAGTTGCGAAGATGATGATGAGGATCTGGGTAGTTGTCCTAATCTAATTTTTCTTCCTGGGATGTCATGTCAGTTTGAATGCAAAGGACTATTGTTTTAGCACAGGTGGCTAGGGTTTGGTGTATGTCAATGATCTCCATGCTATGTACATGTGAAGTTTCTCAAGTGGATCTTGGCATTGAAGTTTGTTTTTCCTGCAACAAGAAGGTAGTAAACATTGATCGTAGTTAGCCTATGGTGATGAAACCGATGTAATTGTACATCATATTTTAGCTGATTTCTTCCTGGGTTTCTAGGTTTCTCTACATTCTTTGTTTTCTTATTGTATTGGGTGGTTGTAGACCTAAATTTTGTGCTCTAAATGATCTGTAGCTTGTTGCAATCCTTGTTCCTATAAAAGGATTTTCATGATCATTTAGAGGGGTTCCTTTCCTCCATAGTTTTGGTGACTGGTTCCTGGTTTCGTTCTCTCTAATAGTTGGTTCCATGAATGTTCTTCCTACAGGTGCTTCCTTTTTCTCTACATATAGGGTGTTCCCTCTTTCCTTTCTGGTTATGAGAATATAAATAAGTTGTAACAGATGTCTTATGTATGAAATTTCAATACATTTGTACTGTTATCAGATAGTCTCGATTTGGGTTTTAGGCTTATTGATTAGAGCAACAAGAGTGTTGTAGTCTTTCTACTTGTATTTCTAGTGAGTGTCTATAGCAGAGTTGTTTTCGTAGAAGCAACTAAGTTTAGGACTGGTTTTTAGATGTGTATGAGTTGGGGTATCAAAGATATCTCATGCTTCTCTTCCAGGGGATGCTGGTTAATGTATTGCTTCTTCCTAGGTCTTCCTTTGAATAGGTGATAGCATATTTGGGTACATAGGTGGTTTGGTAATGTATGATCTAATCAATGGTGTATGTTTGATGTAAGGCATCAAAATACTTGAATGTATTGTCTTATTGTTTCATACCTCTACTGCAATGAGGTATTTAACTCTGCTGCCAATTGGATAAGGCACTGGTCTATGAGAGACATAGGGTATTTCAGGGGTCCATTCAACCCAACATCAAACTCATTCAAATGAAATAATTTTCCTTTCATGTTTGTAGTAGTAGTAGTAGTAGGAGGTACCTTCTAGTTTTCAGACTCATTCCATGTAAGAAGGTTGTTGCATTAGGTTTGGTTCATCAGGGTATAGGATACCTATAGGAGTTTGAAAGCTATTCCACAATAATCTATCTGTAGGCCTTTCGTTCATCAAGAATAGTCATGAGTGTGCAGATAAGGCAATACCCACCTTAGTGATGTGGAGCTCGAAGAAAAAGGAGGATGCTTTTTATCCTCATCAATTGGCACTTGTTCCCTGTCAGACTTTGGAGTGGAGACTAACTAGTTTTTCAATCATAGTTTAAACCTGACACTATGTGGGAAAAAGTTTAAAAGCCAACACCCCCTTTGACAATAATTCCAAAGACACAATACCAGAGAAAATTGCATCTCCTTCATTATTTGCATCACTGACTACTCCCCCTTAGGAGTAGCTCCTTATTACATCAATCCAATAATGATTTTCAATACAAAACATTGGATTTATGCAAAAACATCACTTTAATGCTTCTTAGATAGGGTAATAAACCCCAACTTTCCTCTTAGATACTCAAACATATCCTTTAGTAGTGGCTTTGCAAAAATGTATGCAACTTTCTCCTTAGTTGGCACATACTCCAACTATACTTCTTTCTCTTGAAATTTCTCTCTATGAAAATGGTACTTAATTGCAATATGCTTGGTATTAGAGTGCATCATAGGTTTCTTGGATATGTTGATAGCACTAGTATTATCACAATAGATAATCACTAGTTTAGTTACCTTTTCCTTGATTCCTTCCAATAAATGCTTCATCCAAGAAACTTGAGTGAAATTAATAGATTCAACAACATACTCTTCCTTTGTAGTAGATTGAGAAATACAATTCTTCTTCTTTCTTGTCCATGACACAAGTATCTTTCCAAGAAAGAAAGATCCTCCACTTGTTCTCTTCCTATCATCCACATTACTTGCCCATTCTGCATCAGTGAACACACTCAAATAAAAATATCCTTTTTTATCATACCAAAGACCATAAACTTTAGTCCCTTTCAAGTGTCTAAATATTCTCTTCATAGACACCATATGGGATTCCTTAGGATTATACTAAAATCTTGCAACAATCCCAACTGCATGTACTATATCAAGTCTACTATGAACAACATAATACAACTTACCAATCATGGATTTGTACAAATTTTCACTCACCTCTAGAGAATCATCTTCCTTGGATAGCTTGCAATTGGTCACCATTAGTGTTCCTACTAGCTTAGAATCATCTAACCCAAAAGTCTTTAGTACTTCCCTGACATACTTTATTTGGATGACGTAGATTCCATCACTGAGCTGAGATATTTGCAATCCAACAAAGAAATTTATCTCATCAAACATAGACATCTAAAATTATGTTCTCCTTTCTTCTACAAATGCAATGTTCATCTCATCATTTCCACCAAAAATGATACCATCCATAAAAACTCAAGCAATCATTAATTTGTCACCTTTCTCAAACTTTAGGTAAACATTTCTATCCTCACTTTTTTTAATAAAACCAATCTTGATCAAATATGAGTGGAGTCTCTCATACAATGCCATTGTTGCTTGCTTCAATCCATAAAGCTCCTTCTACAACTTGCACACCAAGTCCTTAGTGCAAAACCATCAAGTTGTTCAATGTAAACATCCTCTTCAAAAATACCATTCAAGAATCCAGATTTAACATCTATTTGGAAAACTTTAAAACCTTTATAAGAAGCATATGCTAATAGAATCCTTACTCCTTCAAGTCTAGCCACTAGTGCAAAAGTCACTCCATAGTCCAAGCGTTCTTCTTATGCATATCCCTTGACCACAAGTCTTGCCTTATTCCTGACTACTTCACCATCTTCATTGAGTTTATTCTTGAAAACCCACTTAGTTCCTATCACATTCTTGTTAATAGGTCTATGAACTAGTACCCAAGTATTGTTCTTCTTTATATGATCTAGCTCTTCTTCTATGGCTTTAACCCATTTATCATTCTTCAATGCTTCTCCTACTGAATTGGTTCATATTCAAAAATCAAATGGGTACTTTCTTTGATCTTTCTTCTAGTTTAAACACCAACATTATTATCTCCAATAATGATGCAAGAGCATCTCGGGTCCTTGGCAATCCTGTGTCACAAAAAATAATTTGGAGTTTGTCTATGTTTCTTGATTCCTACTTTGACTGAGTTGGTCAGTAGTTGGTGAGTTTCCTTTGGTTATTGAGTGTGGTTGGTTATCTCCTGGGTAGTCGATTATTTCACTTGCGCTCGGCATTGCCTGTCTGCCACTCGGTTATCTTGCTTACTGACGGGTTTAGCTTTAGTTTATGTTGTGGCTGAATTGTTCATTTATATTGGATCATGGATTTAATGTTGGAATCCATAAATGGGAAGCATTTGGTCCTAGATCTGACTGTTCCTTCTATTGATTATGGATCTGAAGGTCGACTTAGTTCGGTAGCTTCTTGTATAAATGTAGTTGTTGGTTTAGAGTTTAGGGTAGTTTTTGGAGAGAAGTCTTGGGTAGAAGATAGAAGTAGAGATTTGACAGATCCTTTCATTTTTGAGGACCCTATAATTCATTGTAATATCTAGCCCTAACCAAGAAGGCCTTACAGCGTGGCATGTATGCATCTATTTGATGAAAATATATGAAAGATCTAGAATTCTCTCTCTCACTATTTTGTTTACATTTTCTTCTGCATGTGTTGAACAGGCTTGGATCATCATGGTGTGCCATAGTTTGGCCCCTCTTTCTCCCTTCTCTTTCATTAGGTGGTATCAAAGTGAGGTGAGATCTTGGTCTAGGTCTGTAGATCTAGGTTTGTAGGTCCCTCTTGAAGCCCTAGTTGATTGTTGTGGGGTAGAAAATTGTGATCTGACCTGCAATTGTAGAGGGTTCTCAAGATGGTTCATGGGAGGTGAGATGCAGATTAGAATTGCTAGATATGCTAAGGCAAATTGCTGCTAGGTTAGAAGCTGTTGAAACAACCCAAAGAAGAGGTAGAAATCTTGAAGATGTTAGTGATGATCAAATTGAAGAAGAACAGGCGAATGTAGAACCTACACCTGTTATGGATCAAGGTGAAGAAAGAAATTTGAAGGCTTTAACAAGTCTAAAGTCAACACCACATTTCAATCCTCCTGAGTATGGTGGAAAGCTAGATTCTAACAAATTGGTGGACTGGATCACCGAGATGGAAAAGTATTTTGAATATGAAAACATTCCTAAAGATAAGAAGGTGAATATTGCAAGCACAAAGTTGAAAAGTCATGCATCCTTATGGTGGGAACGTCTACAGCTAGATAGGAAGAGGAAAGGAAATTAAAAAATCAAGGTATGGATTAAAATGGTAAACAAATTGAAAGGAAAGTTCTTATCTTGTGATTATCAGATTAACCTAGTTTGACGAATGCAAAGTTTGACACAGAAAGACAGCTCAGTAAAAGAGTATACTGAGGAATTCTATAGATTAGATATTAGATCTAGACATGATGAAGATGATGTGGAAAGAATTGGTAGATACCTGAATGGTTTGATAGTTTCCATCCAAGAGGAAATTAGTATGGTCAAGTTGGAGAACATTGAAGAGGCTTATCAATTTTCTTTGAAGGTCGAGGAGAAATTAAACAAGAGATGTGAACAAAGCCAAAGAGGTTGAGGTGGTAGATTCCCTAGAGGAAGAGGTAGAGCCAATGGTGAAAATGGTAGATCTAAACCAGAAAAGACAAATCTGGACAAAGGAAAGACTGAGTGGAAAGTTGAAAGTTTATCTACAGGCAGAGGTAGTAACTATCAAGGTGGTTATAGCAGAGGAAGTTTCCAAGGAACTTGTCACAATTGTGTTGAAGAAACACATAGATCTTTTGAATGTACACATGGAATTAAGAAGGTTGGTAGGAGTAGAAATGCTTTGGTGCAAGAAGAGTCACCAAATGAACCTGAGAAAGAAAATAACTTGATGGTAAGGAGAGCACTATGGAATGAAAGCAAGAAGGAAGATCTAGTAAGGAAAAGTTTGTTCAAGACTAGATGTAGAGTTTCTAACAAATTTTGGAAGGTAATCATTGATAGTGGTAGCTTGGAGAATCTGGCATATACAAAGATGGTTACAAAATTGTAGTTGCAAAGGTTGGTACATTTGAAGCCCTATCAGATTTCATGGATCAAAGATGAGCATACACTCCTGGTAAGTGAACAATTTTATATGAATTTGAATATTGGAAAATACTATGATAAGGTGTTATGTGATATCATGGCTATGGATTGTTGTCATATTTTGTTGGGTAGACCTTGGCAATATGATAGACATGCTATATATGATGGGATATTGCATAAGTATACTATTGTGACTAATGGAAAGAAACAAATCTTGTTACCATTTATGGAAGAACCTGTTAGTAATGTTTGCACATCTATAAAAGTTTGTTTGATGGAAGGAAGAAAGTTTGTTAACTCTTTGAAGAAGAATGATGTATGTTTTGTTGTGATCCTTAACAAACTAAGTAAGAAAATGTAGGATAATGTCCCTGAGGAGATCAATAAGTTACTCACCGAGTACAATGATATCATTTCTGATAATGTACCTAATGGTTTTCCACTGAAAAGAAGCATTGATCATAGTATGGATCTAATCCTTGGAGCTATTTTACCGAACAAGGCACCTCATCGATTGACACCTACCAAGAATCAGGAATTGAACCCATAGATTCAAGATTTTTTGGAGAAAGGTTTGATTAGAGAAATTTTAAGTCCTTGTGTAGTACCTATTGTATTGGCACCGAAGAAGAATGGAGAATGGAGAATGTGTACTGATTCCAGAGAAATCAATAAGATAATATTGAAGTATAGGTTTTCTATACCGAGAATGGATGATATAATGGACAGTCTGACTGGAGAAAAGTATTTCACAAAGATTGATTTTAAAATAGTGTATCATCATATTAGAATTGGAGAAGGTGATGAATGGAAGCCTACTTTCAAGGCAAAAGAAGGTTTGTATGAGTGGTTGGTTATTCCTTTTGGTTTAACTAATGCACCGAGTACTTTTATGAGGTTGATGAATGAAGTTTTGAAGAAATTCCTGGGTAAGTTTGTGATTGTATATCTTGATGATATTTTGATATTCATTAAGACTAGAGAAGAACATTTTTTGCATGTTAGAAAAGTTTTGCAGAGATTGAAAGAGGAAAAGTTTTTTGATAAATCTGAAAAAGTGTTCATTCATGAAAGAGGAGATTGTGTATTTGGGATTTGTTATTTCAGATGATGGTTTGAAGATGGATCTTGAAAAGGTTGAAACTATTTTGAATTGGCCTACACCTGTGAATGCTAGTGAGGTAAGATCATTCCATGGTTTGGCAAGTTTTTACCAAAAGTTCATAAGGAATTTCAGTTCAATTTGTAATGCTATGACTGAGACTATGAGAGGAAACAAAAGAGAATTCAAGTGGACACATGGAGCAAACAAAATTTTTGAGACTTTGAAGCAGAAGGTTGTTGAATTACCTATTTTGGCATTACCTTATTTCAGTAAAGTATTTCAAGTGAAATGTGATGCAAGTGGAAGTGTAAATGGAGCTATGTTGAGTCAAGAAGGTAAACCTGTTGCTTTCTTTAGTGAAAAGTTGAATGATGCTAGAAGGAAATATTCTATGTATGATCAATAATTTTATGATATTGTTCAAGAACTAAAGAAATGGAGACATTATTTGATACCAATTAAATTTGTGTTGTATACTGATCATAAGGCTTTACAATATTTGGGTAGTTAGAATAAGTTGAATCAGAGACATATGAAATGGGTTGATTATTTGCAAAGTTATACATTTGTGATAAAGTATAAGAGTGGAGTCACTAACTGAGTTGCTAATGTATCGAGTAGAAGAAGATCTTTGATGACCGAGATGAAAATTGAAGTTCTTGGTTTTGATGAGATGAGATATTCTTATGAGTTTGACCCTGATTTTTCTGAGCCATGGAGAAAGTGTAGAGCACCTATTCAAGATTAACAAGATACTAAATGGGATGAATATTTCATTCAGGAAGGTATGTTGTTTAAAGGTATTCATTTGTGTATACCGAGAGGAGTAATGAGAACTAATCTGATAAAGGAAAAACATAGTAGTGGTTTGAATGGACATTTTGGTATTGATAAAACATGGAATTTGATTAAGGAAAAGTAAAATTGGCCATATTTGTATAAAGATGTTTAGAAATTTTTGAAAAGTTGTGGAATTTGTCAAGTTGGAAAAGGAGTAAGTTAGAATACTAGATTGTATACACCGATTGATGTTCCTGAGAAACCTTGGATTGATATCAATATGGACTTTGTTCTTGGCTTACCAAAGACAATAAGAGGTAATGATTCAATATTTATTATTGTGGATAGATTTTTAGGATGGCACATTTTATACCTTATAGAAAGACATCAAATGCAGTACATGTAGAAGATCTTTTCTTTAAGGAAATTGTCAGATTGCATGGATTATCGAGGAGTATTATCTCTAACCGAGACACTAAATTTGTTGGATATTTTTGGAAAACCCTTTGGAAGAAATTTGGCACTGAGTTGAAATATAGTTCTACATTTCACCCACAAACTAATGGACAAACTAAAATTGTGAATAGAAGTTTGGGAAATCTTTTGAGATGTTTAGTTCGAGACACACCAAGTAATTTGGATTCTGTGTTGGCACAAGCAGAGTTTTCATACAATAATTCAATGAATAGGAGTACTAGAAAGAAACCATTTTAAATTATGAATGGCACACAACTGAGAGGAATATCTAATTTGAGAGACACTGCTGATGAGAATAAGAAAAGTGATGAAGGAGTAAAATTTGTTGAGTACATGAAGATGTGAAGTTGAAGCTAGAAGACAGTAATCAGAAATACAAAGACAGAGCTGATAGATCAAGAAGATATAAAACTCTTGATGTTGGTGATGAAGTGATGGTTCATTTGAAGAAAGGTCAATTTCTTGTTGGAACTTATGGGAAGCTGAAGATGAAGAAGTTTGGACCTTTAAAGATTTTGAAGAAATTTGACAGTGGAAATGCATATGAGATTGAGTTACCTGATGACATGGACATATCACCTATTTTCAACATTGTTGATTTATATGAGTATCATGAACCTGATGAAGAAGTTGAAGTACCGACAGAATATCCTAAGAAGTAGAATGATGAAGTCGAATAGATTTTGAAGGAAAGAGTTGGCAAGAGTACAAGAGGAAAATAGTATATGGAATATCTGGTAAAGTGGAAGAATAGACCGATGGAAGATAGTTCTTGGATTTCACAATCTGAGTAGGATGCAGCTCAGACCAGACCTACCAAATGATCCAAAGAATCATTTCAAAATAACCCTAGGTGTCTGATGCAGGAGCATCTCGGGTCCTTGGCAATCCTATGTCACCAAAATAATTTGGAGTTTATCTATGTTGCTCAGTTCCTGCTTTGACCAAGTTGGTCAGTAGTTGGTCAATTTCCTTTGGTTACCAAGTGTGGTCAGTTATCTCCTAGGTAGTCGGTTATTTCACTGGCGCTTAGCATTTCCTATCTGTTGCTCAGTTATCTTGCTCACCGACAGGTTTAGCTTTAGTTTCTATTGTGGCTGACTTGTGCATTTATATTGGATCATGGATTTAATGTTGGAATCCATCATTGGGAAGCATGTGGTCCTAGATCTAACCATTCCTTCTATTGATTATGGATCTGAGGGCCAACTTAGTTTGGTATCTTCTTGTATAAATGTAGTTGTTGGTTTAGAGTTTAGGGCAGTTTTTAGAGAGAAGTCTTGGATAGAAGATAGAAGTAGAGATTTGACAAATCCTCACATGTTTGAGGACCCTTTAATTCATTGTAATATCTAACCCTAATCAAGAAGGCCTTACAGCCCGGCATATATGGTTCTATTTGATGAAAATATATGAAAGATCTAGCATTCTCTCTCTCACTGTTTTGTTTGTTTGCTTCCACATGTGTTGATCAGGCTTGGATCATCAAGGTGTGCCATAGTTTTGCCCCTCTTGCTCCCTTCCCTTGCATCAAATAATATGATCGGTTGAATGATTAAGCTTTACACCCCTTAGTATTACCAATTCAAGTCTATGAACCTCTTCTACTAATTGAACTAGTTCATCTATATTATTCTAATTTTTAGCTTCTTGCTCCACTGGTTGAACATATACAATCCCCTAATGATCTTCTAATTCATTCTTGATGGAACACTCATTATCCTTTGGGAATTAATCAATCCACACATTCACACTTTCTATCATCTTGTTGGTTCTCTTGTTTAGGAACTTTTAGGCATTGCTTCTCGTAGAATATCTTAGGAATATTCCTGCATCACTCTTATGAAAAATTTTCCTATAATGTCATCTCTCTTTATATAGAATTTTCTCCCAAAAACTTTGAAGTATTTCACACTAGGTGAAAGACCATGTCATAACTCATAAGAAGTCTTATCGGTACCCTTCTTCATCTACACCCAGTTTAATGTAAAAACAACAGTATTGACAACTTCTCTCCAAAACATTTTGGGCACATATTTTTGTATCATCGTTATTCTTGCAATATCAATAATAGATATAATCCTTGTCTCTACAATTCCATTTTATTGAGAGGTTCTAGGTGCTGACATTTGCCTCTTGACTCCATTTTCTTCAGAAAATTTAGTGAATTCCAAAGATGTGAACTCACCATCTCTTTCAAATCTAAAGAACTTCAGAATCTTTCCTATTTCTTTTTCAACTCATGCTTTGAACACCTTAAATAAATAGAATGCATTAGATTTGTCTTTTAGAAAAGTAACCCACATCATCCTAGAGTAGTCATGAACAAAAATCATGAAATACCTATCTCCATAGTAGCTTCTTGTTCTCATAGGAATACACAAATTAGTATGAACTAGATCCAAAGTACCTTTAGATGAAAATGAATTACTGATAAAAATAGAACTAGTTAGCTTTCCCAACTGACATTCCTTGCACATGACATTGTCTATTTTCACTAGTTGTGTCAAACCTCTAACAATATTCATCTTACTCACTTTAACCAAACTATCAAAGTTAACATGAAAAAATATCCTATGCCACAACCAACTATCATCAACTTTTACAATCATACAACTCTTTTATGTAGTATTTAATCAGAATAAGTTACCTTTAGTCTACATACTAGTAGAAATTAGATCACTAGATCTCCCAATTATCCTAAAAATACCTCATTTGAACTCAACAAGACAACCTTCGTGATTCAATTGTGCTATACTCAAAAAATTGTACCCTAGGCCTTCTACCCAATAAACATCATCAGAATTTGTTTAATGCAATCAATCCAATTCCTTTTACCAAGCAAGGAGAGTTATTACCAATTCTTACTAAACCACCATCACATTCTTCCAGCTTAGTGAACTTACTCCAATCATTAGTCATGTTATGTGTACATCCACTATCTATTACCCATTCTTCACCATGATCCATGCTGGAAATCAATTCCTTTTCATTACTTGCAAAAGGATTTTCCTTAACAACAATAAATGTAAACACATCTTCCTCATTATCCTTAGATTCCTAATCAGTAACTCCCACATCTATAGAAACAAAACAAGTCTTCTTTCTCTTTTCCTTGAGTCTCTTAGGCTTATCCTTCTTATCAACATCAGGACACCGAGCAACAATGTGTCCAATCTTGTTACATGAGAAACATTGGAAAGATAGCTTACCCTTGTACTTGTTGGTTCCTCTAGGTATCCTCCTAGAAAACAATGCTTCCAACTCATCCTATCTATTTTCCTCAGTCAAAATAAAGTCATAATCATTAAAGTAATCAGACATAGAAGAAGATTCATTACTAACTTCCTTTCCTTTCCTTTCCTTGTAGGTGTAAGACACATATATGTCTTGAATGCAACTTCAGCCCTTGGAATACTATTGTACCATCTTAAAATGGACACACTCATTATTTAAGACCTTTTAGTTCTTGTCCTTTATTGACTTAATGAACCATGGATGGATTTGTGCTTGATCCCCCTTTTCTCCTGTTATGTCTCATATCTTCCACTTTCAACTATGTAGTCTCTGAGACCTCGGGGATGGCTCCTTGTGGGCCAACCCTAGAATAGGTTGACCAAGTTGACCTATCCTAGAATATGGTGACTAGGTCAACCCATTCTAGAATAATTTGACCAGGTTGACCTACTCCCTAAGGGTTTTAAATCGTAGGGCTAGTGTTGTCTCGGGGAATTAAATTGCGAAGTCGGGTGACCCCATCGGCTTGCTTTATTTTTCCACCAATAAACTAGATAAAAGGAATCCTAGGAACCTCATTTTCAAATCCATTAACATCCATTGACATCCAATTGACATCCTTAATATCCATTAGAGATTCAGCAACCACAGGAGCAAGTTCGAGCATTAAAGCATGCAAGATTCAATGATCCTTTGTGAGCATTTCCTCTTCAAGATATAAAATTTTTTTGGTCATCAAGAGAGGAGATTTACATTGAGGCATTCATCATATTCTTCATTGATGCACATTTACATCCATGGCTCCATGATGTTTTTTGGGTAGATCCATTGCATTTGTGGAGATTTCCTATGTCTATCATTGCAAATTCAACATCTACAACATATGAGCTTTACAAAATCCTTATTGTTGGACTACAATTGATTTGGAATCTAATTGAAGAATCCATGATTAAAGATCACTAAGGATTTTTTGATTAGATATTTAATATGATTAAATTAGTATTATGTTGTCATTGATGTCAACTAGTTTGACAGCACTTATCTTGTAAGTTACTATACCGAGACATCTGAAGAAAGGTGAAAGAGATGAAGAACAGAGAAATCTACATGGGGAAAGATGTACATGACAGATGAGGATAAGGAACACATTGAGTAACTTGTTGATGAGTCTATGACTTGATGATATTCACTTTATTATGTTGCATTCATCTATGATGAAGTATAGAACTAAAAGACACAAAGCACTGTTGTCGGTAAATGAAGCAATTCTAGTATACACTGACAGAGTGTAGTGTATACCGATTATAGTATTAACTGAGTAGTGATCACCGATGCATTTCTTTGTTAACCAAGTGGAATAGAATGAACTAAATGATTAGTTTAGCCGATAAGATTGATGAGCTGTAAAGTGCCTCAATTTCAGTGATAATAGATAATGTTTGTTATGAAGATCGATGGCTAACAAAATTAAAAGAAGATCTAATGGAGTAGATTGAAATGTGTTATTGTCACATCAACCAAGAATGTTTGAAGTATAAAAATCTATGAATGTGGTTGTGTGATGATATTATTCACCTTCATGAAATTACAAGATTAACTAAGAACAACAAGAATTAGAGTGAGAACTAATCTAATAAATGCACAATTAATCTATCAACATCTCATGGATCTCTAAAATAAAGTGGTAAATGAGGCTCTTAGCTATGATCCTCACTAGTGACACTCTAAAGATGAGAATTAAGCTATATGATATGCAATTAAGATCTATTCAATCAAATTCTAGCTCTATTTGATGAACAATCTACTATGATCAAAGTAATTAAGCTATTAAAATTGACAAGTGAGTGGTGTGGATGCAAATTGCAAGAGCTTTGCTACAATTCAAAGATATGGAATGGATCCTTAATGCCTCAAAATGCTTCATACTTATAGGATTTTCCCAAGGGTAGGGGGTAGACTGAGTTGATCATTGTTATGCTTGGGTAAGGTCAATTGGCTTTTCTTTGTCCATAAATGGGGGGACAAGGAGGGGAAAATCATTTAAATGGTTTCAAAAGGCTGGACCATTTCAACAAAAGTGAGTGATTTGTGTCCATTTTGTCTCCAATTTGCTTTGTTGAGGGAAATTATGATTTATTAATTAATTAAAGTAATTAAATTTAGCCATGAAGGGTAAGAGGTTCATTTTGATTTTTGCTTTCAACAACTATGTCATTAATTGAATTTGATCAATTTCGTAGTGTTTTTCCCCTTTTCAAGCTTCATTTAATCATTTAATCATTTAATTGAATTTTTCTTTGATTTGAATTGCCTTTGTTCCATTTATTGATTTTTCATGCTATTTTGATGATTTGATGCACCTTTTGATTGATTTAAGCCTTTGACCAATTTTTCGTGTCTACAAATGCCCCTCTTTGAGTCGATGTGCGAAGAACACCGATTCAAAGATTCTTTATGTCCTGATTGCGATTCCCTATGTGATTGATTGCTGCCTCTTGATACAAAAAAATTTATGATGCCCCACTGATTTCATGATGTATGATTGCGACTTTGATTTGATACCCTTATTGCCCCCTCAGAAATTAAAACATATGAATTGAAAATGATTAGTGCGTTTGAGATAGCAAATATGTTTTAGTTTCTAACTATTGATAATATCCCACGATGTATGATTATGCCCTGGTTTGATTTGATATGCTAAGAGAAGTCAATGGCTAATTTCAAGTTCAAAATTAGGTCAAAAATACCTTAAATAGGTTAAGAACCCTCTTTTACCATTCATTTTTACTTTTTACCCTTGGTGATTTTGCTCTGATTCTCTAGCGATTTTGAGATGGTTGTGCCGATTCGGGAGCATAGATTTGAGAGATGCCGGAGATATGCAAGACCGCCTAATTATGCACCTCCACTAAGTCATTACGAACTTTGATCTTGCATTTATTGATCATTTATTAAGCATTTATTGCAATTTCATGTTTCATCGTAGCTTTGCATTCAAGAAATCACGCCTAGGAGAGAATTGATTGTCACCTAGGGTCATCTACTGTCGCTTCTGCGGTTTTTATTATCGCCTCTGTGTAATATTCTTTCGCCTACAAGATAATTAAGTCTCGCCTAGTAGAAAAAAACTATCGCCTTGCCCCAGGGAAAAATACCCCTTTTCGAATAGGTTATCGCCTACCCGAAACCTAACCATTTAACTCTCGCCTATGTAAAACTCTCTGTCGCAGTGTCAAATTCACTATCACATATGGAAAATCTGTCGCCTAGCAGAATAATAAAGTCTCTTAGGGCCAAATTAAGTCACACCTAGGTTAAAATGTCGCCTAGCAGCATAAAAATCACGCCTGATGTATTTTTTGCAAAATTTTTGTACTTTTTACACGTGTTGATCGTATCTGATGAACAATTTGATAACCCCCTGATGAGAAAGTTAGATAATTAGTGTAGGTGTATGATTGTCAACAAAACATTGGTTTAGATATCAAGATAGTAGTACTTTAGAATATGATTTGTCAATCTGATTTGAATATTAACTGATAGGATAAATCAATTAGTGTGAAAACCAATATGATTTGAGACTGTCACTTCGTTCTCAGGATACAGAGAAATGAACGATGATACTTTAGTGTGATTACTTGATACTTTTGATTGACTTGAGATAATTCCTTGATACAATGTACTGATATTATTCCTTTACCTTGCCAACAGGATCATTATCCTACTTTATACATCCGTTCAGTTGCATCATGGGTTATTGACTTAGGTCAGAGACTCTCAGCAGCTGAGTTCTGAGTTATTGAGAGATGTGGTTTGAGTTTCCTCTTTGATCTCCCATGGTTCCAGCTGAACCATGGTTTATTGACTGCAGTGGCAAAGCGATGGCACTCCGACCACAACATCTTCCACTTGCCATATGGAGAGATGACGATCACGCCAGAGGACGTGTATCGATTATTGTGGATTCCTTGTAGGGGTGAGTTGGTCTACTATGACTCTGCCTATGATTCTTTTGTCTCTCGAGGAGTATTTGGGTACAACACTATTGGAGATGGGGATACTATTACATGGCCTCAGTTTGCCTCTTTTCTGACATTACCAGCAGTTTTGGGTGCCTTGATTGGTGGTCTACTTCTTCCTGACCGGTGAGGTCACAGTTTTTCATTCGGTTGGGGCTGGATTATAGAGGATTTACTTGCTCATCCTCGATAGTTTGATTGGGGTTCCTACGTCTTGGCATAGTTGTATCATGATTTACATGAGGTAGTCTATCGGGGTAGTGCTTCATTGTTAGTGGGTGTTATTGTTCTGTAGTTGTGGATATGGGAACATCTTCCCATTACTAGGCCTATTTCTGACAGAGTTCAACCTCGAGGATATCCCTACACTTTCTTATATACAGGCATGGTCATACAGCATCATATGGGTCATTTGGATTACTGGTGACGTCAAATTGATGATCTGGATCAGGTTATATGGTGTCCTTATCTCGGTTGTGATCGTTGGAGAGAGGATGGTGATGAGTACCCATATATGTTTTCCCCTCGCTGGATGATTGGGTGCACTCCTACCACTATTGAGTGCTTCTACTTTGGCAGAGTTTTGAGACAGTATGGGTGGATTTAGGATATGCCTCAGGGAAATGCATTATATGCTCGAGTACAGGCAGAGATCTCTCTATGGGGTCCATGTATTGATTATCAATTTGCATTAGGTCAGATTGCAGGTATGACTATTTGCAGATGGGAGATACTTCCTGGTATGGCTGATGCTGGGATGTCACATGAGTATGCAGATTAGTGGTCTCGCCATAGGTTTCCTTAGTTTCTGATCCGGCTGAGCCTATTCCTAGATGTCGTGATGGTGAGAGGGGTGGT
Source organism: Chamaecyparis obtusa (assembly GCA_027943335.1). Classification (NCBI taxonomy): domain Eukaryota; kingdom Viridiplantae; phylum Streptophyta; class Pinopsida; order Cupressales; family Cupressaceae; genus Chamaecyparis; species Chamaecyparis obtusa. Next base: position 247,726 of record BSBK01002041.1, on the reverse strand, counting down.
AGACATCGGAGAGGTCGAGGACATAGACATCCTCAGGTTGCTGCAGGGGGAGATCAGGTGAGACAAGATCCGGGTCATGATAGATAGGATAGAGCATAGAATGATGCAACTGTTAGATGGCCTAGAGTAGATAGACATGATAGAGCGCATAGACATCAGAGAGCTCAGAGACATGCACAGATTGATGCAGCTAGGTAGATTCTTGGGATATTAGATCCCTTGGTACAGTTACAGAGAGTGGCCTTAGTGCAGCCAGATGGTGATGCGGCTCATCAGGATCAGGTATAGTAGGATGATGCATAGCAAGCTAATGCTCAGCAGGATGATGGAGCTCCATAGATGCCTCCGCTAGCTTGACAGCCACAGGGTGCACAAGGTGATCACATGGATGGATTAGAGCGAGGTTTATAGTCTATGAGGATAGAGATATCCACTGTTGTGGGTCGATTGGACCAAGTTGCCTCTTTATTACAACAGCTTGTATCTGTCATGGTTGTTTAGAGATAGGATGGAGTGGGTACATCACAGGCTCCTCCCCCATAGGATAGTAGAGGGCTAGATGGATCTGGTGCTACAGGCTCTTGAGCGATATGATGACAGATTTACTCAGTGTTGTTGGTCCATCTTTTATGTTATTCTCATTTATCAGAACATTTGATAGATCACTTTGATGATACCTTGACACATTTGATGTATGGGATCCTCCTTTTTGATGATGATATATGATGATATACTTCTTGATTCTCTTTGATGAGTTTGATTATAAGATTATCTTTTATGCAGCTATATGATGTTTGATTTATGCATTTATTTGAATTCATGGTATGAATGTAGTATCTTATTTTATTATATATATAGATGTATGCAAAGATGTATGAATTTGGTGATGCTCTTCTGTTGTTCATGTATGGATGTAAGATGTTTAATGGAAATGCACATGTATGTTCCTATGTTTTGTTGATTTTTCAATGTATGCCAATTTATCCTTAACTATATGAGTGCACATGATGTATGGATGATTTTTTGTTGTAAATGTGGATAATGAATAATGCTCAATGCGTGTATGCAAAAGATAATCTCATTTTCTTTATTGTGTTTTATCAAGAACAAATATTATTATTGAACCCCTTTTGTGTAAATATTTTAACTACCCAAGATTATTGATGTACCCCCTTGTTCCCTTGGAAAGGTAACCATAAACACATGCATTTGATCAAATAGGATAATGCAATTAATCTAACAAGATAATGCAATGAATCTAATATGCTTTGCAATGCAACCTAAGTGTCACCAGCTTTTAGCAAATAAATGTCTTGAGGATAAATTTTCATCATTGAGCATTTCGGACCGGAAAGCAAGTACAATCACCACTGCCCACTGACATGATGATATTATTACCACTTTTTATCACATTTGGTAACCTCCTTTTTGAACTAGTACAACCCTCACTAGTTGGATGACCAAACTATAGGAGTCTGAATACCGGTGTCAACGGATTCAATGTTGCAAGTGGATTTTTGGTATTAAGATATAGAAAATCTAAATAGCCAAGGGATCCATTTGCGTAAACAAACAAAGGTCAACCCATCCACTTATGAGATAGTCCTCGATGGTTCTTTGATGACCATGTCATTAGACAACTTCTCATAAGGTGACAAATCTACCTCCAAACAGTCACTCAAAGGAAATAACATATTGTATCTCTATCATTGCCAATACCATCAATTAGCTCAAGAGACTTGATATAAATCATTCGATATAAGCAAAGAGATTTTTAACCAACTTTCAAAAGAATCTTTCAAGTGTTTTGCATTGTTTCTTGATTTTCAAATAGTATTTCCAAGTATCTTGATCATTAATGATGTTTGATTTTTATTTAATCCCGAATAATAAAGTCTATTAAGGCTCAAGGATTTTGTTGTGGTAATCAATTTCTTGGTTTATGAACAATGATATCTATCAAAGGTTCATGAAAATATGCTTCTTTCTTCTGAAATTCGGATCTCACTCTCTCTCTATTTGACTCTAATTGAATGTTGTTCATTTGAATCCTTGTTATGTACCAACTTTGTGATATGCTCTTCGTTGCCCCCAAGTGTTTGAATATACCCGTTTTGACAACTTTGGGCAATGCAAATGATGAAGCTTCAAAGCTTTATTAGGACTATGTACAAATGACGGATGCAATGAAGGTTTGGACAAATGGGATGATGAGATGCATTATGTACAAATGCAACCTAGGAAAAGACCAATTGAAGGGAACCAAAGGTGCTTGTTTACCAAGTTTTCACCCTTTGGATGGATCAAGCTCTTTTTATTTTTATTTTTATTTTTTTGTATTTTTCTTTTTCTTTTATCATCAAGGCACCTATTTACTAGGTTTTCACCAAGACAACATCATTTTGGATGTTTTTCCTTTCTTCATGCTCAATTTTCTCAATGTTTTTATCCTTTTGTGCTTTTCAAATGTTTTTGGTGTTTTCAAGATCTCTTTTGAACTATGTGCAATAAAATAGGATGCTCTCTCATCTGATACTCTTTATACTCTTTCATCTACCTCATGTATAGAACCTTTTAAGATGAATACTATTAATAGGTTCTTGAAGTTCCTCTCCGTCACAATTTGATAATTTATAGGTTCCTGTGCCAAATGAAGATATTATGATAAATGGGCCTAGCCAATTAGCCTCCCATTTGCCTTTATTTTCCCTCTCAACACCAAGTCTCCTACCTGAAAAACTCTCGGTTTGATATGTTTATTATAGTTCCTTGAGATTCTATTTTGGTACACTTTCAGGTGCTCATAAGCTTCTGTTTGATGTTCTTCAAGTAACTCCAATTGTTGAAGTCTAGCAACCCTATAGTCTTCATCTGTGATCAATCCTTGTAACAACACTCGTAAAGTTGGGATTTCAACCTCTAATGGTAGAACTGCTTCAGTCCCATAGACTAGTGAGAATGGCGTGGCTCCGGTGGGTGTTCTTATGCTGGTTCTATAGGCCCATAATGCTGGATTAATTTGCATATGCCAATCCCTTCCTAATTTGTTGACCGACCTTTTCAAGATCTTCAATATATTCTTATTTGTGGCTTTGGCTTGCCCATTTCCCTGAGGGTAATAAATTGATGATGAATGGTGAGTGATATGAAATGTAGCACATAGTCCATCAACATCTTTATTCTTGAATTGTTTTCCATTATCTATTATTATGGCATGAGGAATACCATATCGGCAAATGATATGATTCAAGATAAACATGGAAATTTTTTTTCCTGTTGCCGTTATCAATGGAACTGCTTCAACCCACTTGGTGAAATATTCTATTGCGGTGATGATATGTTTGTGCCCATTTGAAGAAGGTGGATTTATGACGCCAATTAAATCAAACCCCCATTGATAGAAAGGCCATGGTGTGACAAATGGATGTAATGCTTGTGCCGGTGCATGTATCATATCACCATGATATTGGCATTTTCTGCATATCTTCACAAAGTGGCAAGCATCCTTTTCCAATGTCTTCCAAAAATACCCTAAGTGAAGGATTTTCTTAGCTAGATTTAACCCGCTTGAGTGCGACCCACAAATGCCTTCGTGAACCTCTCGTAAAGCTAACTTAGACTCTTCTTCCTCTAAACACCTAAGTAACATCCCATCTAGACCCTTACAATACAATGTTTCAGAAAGGATTAAGTAACGGGCGGCTTGGCATATGAAATTGCATTTTTGAGCATGGGTTTGGTCTAAGGGTAGCACTTGGTCTTTAAGGTAGGTATATATAGGTCCATACCAAGGGGAGTCATGTCCATGTAAGAGGGAAACAATTTGGGTTTCAGGGAGGTCAAATGTCCGTTTTACCAACTCTTCCACCAAGAACTCATACTTCTCATTTTGATCTAGTTTTTGTAACAAAGAAGCTAAGGTAGCCATGGCATCAGCTGCTCTATTTTTCTCTCTAGGAATCTGTTCAAAGGTGATCAATGCAAAGTATTTCTTCCATCCATCAATCATAGTCTTATAAGGCATCAACTTTTTATCCTTAGTGTTATATTCATTGTTGACTTGATTAATGATGAGTTGAGAATCTCCATAAATTTGTAGCTCTTTTATATTCCATTCTAAGGCCATTTTGATGCCTATGACTAGTGCCTCATATTCTGCTATATTATTTGTACATGGAAACATAAGCTTGTAGGATTTGGGAATGGTGTAACCTTGAGGAGTTACCAATAATATGTCAGCCTTGGATCCTCCTTGTGTATAGGATCCATCAAAGTATAACTTCCACGTTTTTGCCTCTATGTTGATAATGGCGGAATCCAGAAATTCCACTTGAATAGTTTGTGTAGAAGTCATGGGATTTTCAACTAAATGATCTGCTATCACTTATCCTTTGATTTCCTTTCTATCAACATATTCGATGTTGAATTCACTCAATATCATCACCCATTTAGCTATTCTACCTGTTAAGGCTGTTTTACTTAACAAATATTTGAGAGGGTCTATCTTGGCAATCAACTTGACTTTATGCATCAACATATAATGTCTCAGCTTTTGAGATGCAAACACCACTGCTAGACAAGCTCTTTCCATAAATGCGTAATTAAGCTCATATTTTATCAATGTTCTACTCAAATAGTAGATAGCTCTTTCCTTTCCTTGTTCATCCTCTTGCGCCAAAAGTACCCCTAAGGATCTTTCCGTAGCAGATATGTAGAGAAGTAATGCTTTGCCCTTGATTGGTGACATGAGAATGGGTGGATTTATCAAATAAGTCTTCAGCAATGTGAAAGCTTCATCACATTTGGCATCCCATATAAATATAGTATCCTTATGTAGCAACCTGGTGAAAGAATGACATTTTTCAGCCAATTGGGAGATAAACCTTAGTATGGATTGGATTTTGCCTTGCAAGGATCTCATTTGGCTGATATTCTTAGGTATTTCCATGGCCATTATAGCTTGTACTTTCTCAAGATCCACTTCAATCCCTTTGGTGGAAACTATATAACCTAGTAACTTTCTGGATTGGACTCTGAAGGCACATTTCTTTGGGTTTAATCTGACCTTGAATTGCTCCAACCTAACAAATATCTTTTTCAAAATGTGGAGGTGTTCTTCTCTTTTGTGGGATTTTGCCAATATATCATCCACATAGTCTTCTAAAAATGTGTGCATCATGTCATGGAAGATAGTTGTCATGGCCCTTTGATATGTGGCTCCGGCATTTTTAAGACCGAAGGGCATGACATTCCAACAAAAAGTACCCCAAGGGCAAGTAAATGCTATCTTTTCTTGGTCTTCAGGTGCAATTTTGATCTGATTATACCTGCTAAAGCCATCCATTAATGAGTACATTGAGTTTCCTCCTGTCAAATCCACCATGGCGTCTATGCTCGGAAGTGGGAAATCATCTTTGGGGCAAGCAAGATTTAGATCTCTAAAATCCGTACACACACGAATGGATTTATCATGCTTTGTGATTGGTACAATGTTGGAGATCCATTCGGCATATGCTATTGCTCTTATGAACCCTACTTTCAACAATTTTTCCAATTCTGCCTTGACCAAAAGAGCTATGTGGGGGTGCATTTTTCTCAACTTTTTCTTAACAGGTTTAACCCCTGGTCGAACATTCAGATGATGCATTATAAAGTCGGGATCTAATCCGGGCATGTCAGCATATGACCATGCAAAGTTTACTTGTTGTTCTTGGAAGAATTTTATGAAGTCTTCTCTTTCTAGAGGTGTGAGTGATGCTGCCAAGTGTATGAACTTTGGATCTAATTTTGTCCCAATATTGACCTTTTCCATTGGTTCTATGAGTATAGGTGACCTTTCCTCTTCATGTTCAGGCAAAGTGTCCAATCTCTCTTCTTTTGGTGCCACAATTGGGTTTTCACCAAAAGAACTTTTCATTTTTTTACTATTTTTTTTTATTTTTTTCTTTTGACTAAGAGATTGAACCCCTGCTACTGTCATTATGTCTGTATTGAATTTTTTGGTGAAAGAGGGTTCAACCGCATTAAGGTAGTGATTCATTGCTTGGTCATTGGAAAAGTAAAGTAGGTCATTTGGTTCGGTTTGGTCCCAATGAATGAGGTGCAGATTTATCAAAAGTAACAGTTCATTGGGTAAAATGTCATCAATAGGTGTTATGGACATTACTTCATTTGAGGGTTCATACATTGTATCATTTAGATCTATGATGTGCGCTTCCTCAAGATAATCCATGGAAGAAGGGTCAAAGTCCCCTTCACTCGAGTCCTCGTCAACCTCTACAGGAAACAGCATGGGAAAAGCCACAAGCAGGTTAAAACTAACGTTTGAATCTCCCTCCTCTGAAGGTATCCAAAATGTTTCTATCCATGCTCCATTGGTAGGTACTTGCTCAATATTAGGCCTTTGAATAGGAGGTTCTTCACTAATTTGAGCTTCTTGCCTTGGAATTTTTGCATAAGTATGTATAGCAATCACTTCCTTGTCATGACATGATTCATTCGATAAAGTATCCCATTCATAATCCTGAGAGTCATCACTATCTCCTTCGGATTCTAAGGCATTTATGTGAGGATAAAAATCTTGCATTGGGCTTGAACTTTCTCCTTTACATTGAAAACCTACTCCAGATTTTTCATGACTTGCCCTCCAAATAGGTTCTATAGGTTCCAATAATCCCCTATTTCTTTGGCCTAAGGGTCCTCTTCCCTTGTATCCCATCTTTTGCATTATATCAAAGCCTTTTCCATATTGCTCAGTTTGTATCTTTACATGCTGAATTCTTTCCATGGGAGTGTTGGAAGTATCTTCCTCATCATGGTAAAGCCATTGAAGGACGTCATCTTCTTCCTTATCCCATGCTACTTTGTTATCTTCCCTTACAAAATAGGAATTATACTTATGTTCTTTTGATGGTTTACCATGTGATTTTGGAGATGTGGGCATGTCAAATAGAGAAACAGAATATTCCCCTATCCCTTTTGAACTAATCTTGCATTGTTTTTCAAAGTTGTTCATCATTTCACTCATGTGTTGGTAACGATCTTTCTTGGCTTTTTCCTTTTCTTCTTTGGTAGGTTTATAGATTACTATTTCCAATTTAGGTGCTATGTATGAACTTTCCATTGCATTTGGGCCCTCATAGCTCACTTTTTCCTTTCCCTTAGTTGATGTCGGTGAGCTAGCTTGAGGAGGGTGTGGAGTAACATTTATTGTTAGTTCCTTCATTTTAACATCTTCAATTGTGGTTTCTTGAATAATTCCTTCCCGGTTATGTGGAATGTATAACTCATGAGGAGGTTTGAGTTCATTGCAATATTGGAATGGGTTATAGTCTCCTCCAACTATGATTTCTTCACCCATGTACGGAAATTTTATGCATTGGTGATACGTGGATGGGACTACTTGCATCTCGTGAATCTATGGTCTACCCAACAAAATATTATAAGTTAATTTCATGTCTAGCACTTGGCAATTGGTGTCCTTCTTGATAGGTCCCACTTGGATGGGCAATACAATCATGCCCTTAGAGACTCTTTCAGCTTCATCATAAGCTTTAATGGTGATTTTCTTTGTAGGGTCAATGCAAGACTCAGATAGACCTAAGGATTTGAAAAGACTTAATGTGCAAATGTTGAGACCAGCTCCTCCATCAATGAGATCTCTTTTGACTCCATGCCTTTCGATTAAGACCTCTATATGCAATGGTAGATTTTGAGGATGGGTTATAGACATGTCATCTTGATCGGAAAATGAAGGACAATGAGGTGCTACAAGATGACCTACCATATGTTGAAACCTTTCTGTCTCTAAATTAGTAGGAACATGTGTCTCTCCTAGAGCTTTTTCCAAAATCTCCTTATGGTTTGGTGACAACTTCAATAATTCTAAGATAGAGATTTGTGCTGGAGTACGTTGCAATTGATCAACCAAACTATAAGGCCTTGCTACTGTAGAAGACTATTTGACTACAATATTGGATGGTGGGATGTTAGTGCTTTGAGGAGCTATCCCTTGTAAGGTTATTCTAGAATTCTACCCTCTTGTAATGACATTTGATGCTTCCTTTCAAGGTTGTTCATTAACTATTATAGCATTAACAATATGATCATAAGGTGGTGCAAAGTTGAGATTATTGGCGCTTTGCTTCTTGTTATTTGATGACTCTCCCTTATCATGTTTGTAAAAGGGTTGTTTGAATGCCATATGATCTTCATTATTGGGAGGTCTGTCAATGGTGATCGTGCCATTATCAATTAAATCTTGCACTACATTTTTTAATTGCAGACATTCATTTATTGTGTGTCCTCGAATTCTGTGATACTCACAATGGGTATTGGCACTCCACCAACCAGGCTTTTGATTTGGCTCGTAAGGTTGAATTTTAGGTAGAGTAATGACATTATTAGCCAGGAGAACCTTTAATGCCTTTTCAAGGGGCTCACCCAAGGGTGTGAAGTTATTTGTGGGGGTTGGCCTCAAGTGTTTATCAAATTTAGTATTCCTTGAATTATATCCTTGATTTCCATTGTTGGTGTGATTGTTGTTGGATGGTGCATTAAAGCTCTGATTGGTATTGTTCACTTGACTAGGTGTCCTTGTAAGAGCAAAGGGGACCACCTTCAAGTTGCTAGATTCAACTACTCCATCATTCACAATTCCTTTATTGTTATTCTTATAATGACTATTACTATTAAACCAATGATTTTTCTGATTATTGCCATTGTTACCATTGTTGCCACTGTTGGGGTTGTTCTTATTATCTTTGTACAGTTTGAGTTCTCCACTTTTGACCAACACTTCCTCCATGGTTACTCCATTTTCAATTAGATCTTGGAAAGTCTTTGGACATTTCATTCGTAAGCGGTAGTTTAACTCATTACTCAAACTATTTATGAAGATATCCATCTTCTCTTTTTCAAGCACACTTCTAGGATATCTTGCAAAAACTGTCCTCCACCTTTGTAGAAAAGTGAGGAAGGCCTCTCCATCTTTTTGTTTTGTGTTGCATAATGTTATCATCATGACATCATGTTTAATGTTATATGAGTAATGAGCCACAAATTTTGATGCTAACTCTTCAAAGGTTTTAATGTCGGAGGGTAACTTAGAAAACCACTCCATAGCCATGCCTCCTAAGCTTCATGGAAATAATCTCATTAAATATGTGGTATCATGCATGAAATCTAAGCTCAATGCACAAAACTCCCATAACTGATCTTCAGGATCCATTGTTCCTTTGTACTTGTCATATTTAGGGAACACAACATTGATCAGGAATGGCACCATAACCAAGCTTTTATCAAATGGGAATGGGCACAATGCTTCTATAGAGAAAGGCTTGGGAGACCCGCTTTGCTTGATGTTGTCTAGTTGCATTTGAAATGCCTTGAACTATTTGTTCATGATGGCTAAGGTACTTTCCTCAACTTTCAGGGTTTTAAGTTGGTTGACATCAAAGTCACGGGGAAGCTTGAGACCTTTTTGTGCTAAGTCTATGAAATGTTTTTCTCTATCTAGGTCCATTGCCTTTTCCATGAGCTTTCTAAAATAAGGACATTGGACAGCCTCACTAACTTTTTCATCCATGGCATCTTCTGTCGTTAGTTCGGTGTTATTTTGAGTATGAGTTTGGTTAACTCCATGAGCACTTGGATCTACTCCTTCATTGTTGGTATTTCCTTGGTTATTAATATTGCTCTGGTTATTCATGTCATTGCCTCCACCATTGGCATTACCTTGGTTGGTGAAATCAATGCCACTATTATCCTTACCACCCAAACTACCTTGATACATCATGTTGTCTTCTTTTTCTTGTTCGGGTGACTTTTGTGGTACTCTAGGAGTAGCTTCATCTCCAAGATAAGGAAGCTCTTGTCTCAGATAAGTCCCGTCAGCTTGCAAGGTTTTCTTGATGTAATATGATCTAGTGAATGTAGGCATGAACCTTGGATGCACGTTAAGACTACTTGGATCTAATCCTTTGCAAAATTTTGACAGATATGCGAAACAGGATTTTTGACCAGACTGTAAGTTGGATCAGCGAAAACTCAAAAAAGGGTATTCAAATTGATATTTAAAATTTTTTGATTCTTCCTGGAAGTACTCTCTATTTGACCTTTTTGTTTTCTAGGTGTGACTAAAACAATCTCAGGCATGTCTGAAACCTGTCTAAGCGTATACTGATTTGGTGAAGGCGGTACTCTGTAGGTTCTTAGGTGACACTTTACTATTTCCAAGCGGGTTTCCAGTTTTAACCAGGCGTGTCTCAAATGGCTCTGAGCGTGACTTTAGTATGTATACATGTGTTTAAGAAAGTCATAGGCATGACTAAAAGTATGACAGGCGAGTGTGTTTTGTGTACAGGCAACACTTCTCTGACCAGGGTATATTTTTTTTACATTTTTAAAAACTTTTGATCAGATATTTTTGAAAATTTCTTGTTTTGAAAATTGAAAACAAATGCAACACACATATAAATGTCTCTAAACAACAACTAATGTGTATATTCTCAAATTTTTTCACAAGTATAGCACAAGAATGAATTCCAAACAGTCTACCTAGAGTAAAATTGGTTTGTAAACATGGCTCTACAAGGTGGCCTTTCTAATTTAGCTGGGATTTAATAAATGTTCCATTCAAATGAATTAAAATCTCTCATCCCCCAAGTATGTTAAAAGGCTTCCCACATGCACCGAGGCACGATTTTGTGCAATTCGTAAAGACTACTAGAGGAAGTTCGAGAAGATTAAAATCCCTTTTTCATGCACCCCATTAAGGATGCATGCGTTTCATTTTATAGTGGGTCAGATTCTCACGGCAAAAGCAAGTGTATCCCACTTTGGGCTGTCCCTCTCACTAGCCTCGCTAAGGCAAATTCGGGAGGTGAGCCCACTAAATCTCTAGCATGTTCATTTTACAAGTAAGGCAGATTTTGAATTTTAAGTAAAGTTTTTAGGAGTTTGTTTCACCAAGAAGGTGAAGAGCATATCCCTAACTTTCCTTTTGATTCTCAAACACTTCAAACACTTAGTTCTTTTTCAACCTCTTGACAAGGAGGTTCTTAGAATTGAAATGTGTGGTTCAATTTCTTCCCTATTAAAGCTAGGTTTAAATGACAATGCCACAAGTTAAGGGAATGCAAGCTTGTTTGAGTATAATACCTTTCCTTGTAGCTAGCAAAAGGCTAGGGGCATTTTTGAGTTGCTGATTTTCATTTTTTTTTTTTTTACTTACTCACCTTGGAAATTTGCTCCAACTCCCTCCTCCAACAAGTTAGTCCAACACAACCAATTCACAATGAGGGGAAACCAAACTTGCATGTAATCAATCAAAAGATTTTAATGAAAGAAGCTTTAATCTCAAGGTTCATAAATCCAATTTAGAGATATAAATTTCTGCTTATAAGCTTCAATCACAGCTAAATATTTCTCATATACTTGGACATCCTCATATAGTGTGGATTCAAGGACAACCTTTGTATGCACTTGATTCTCCTTCTTTATTTTCTTTGCCAATGCTTTTCCCTCCTTGTTGAACCTGCTTTCTGGCTTTTTCACACTCAGATGTCTGCTCATTTACTGGTTAACAACAAACACAGAGAATCAAATTTTTAAATTTTATCAAATTGAACGTGAAAATAGAAAATTAAATGCAGGCGACATCCTCCAGCTAATAGGTGTAAACAAATCACTCAGAGGCGTGACTTTATTGATTACATGCAACACCTTTCAGTGCAAAAGTGACATTAATAATAGCACAGGCGGTAAATCTATTATGTAAAGCATAAATAGAATAATAAATCTGCAACAGATAATCAATGCAAAGCGACATCAAAAAGCTTTTAAAGCGATCAAGATATTATCACAAGCGTAACATTAACGATCAAAGGCATGATAATCTCAATTACTACGTGATAGAAAATTTCTCTTTAAGCGTGATATTAAGTGGAAAGCACAATGCAAAGAGGAAATTAACGCGATAGAAAATAAGAGATACATGGTACTTCCCTATGTTTAGGCGTGATTTGAAGCCTTAAAGGCTGAATGCTTTGCCATTCCAGGCGTGAGTTTCCAGCTAACAGGCATAAGAACAGGCTTCCGAAGTGACACTGTAAGGATTCTAAGCATGAATAGATCTCCCATAGGTGTGACTTTAGAAAATTCCTACAGAAAACACACGGAAACCAGACAAAAACGTATGCAAAGGTGATTTAAATCACAAATTTGTTAGTATTTGAGGCTCAAGGCCCCACGGTGGGCGCCATTTGTGTGATGATATTATTCACCTTCATGAAATTACAAGATTAACTAAGAACAACAAGAATTAGAGTGAGAACTAATCTAATCAATGCACAATTAATCTATCAACATCTCATGGATCTCTAAAATAAAGTGGTAAATGAGGCTCTTAGCTATGATCCTCACTAGTGACACTCTAAAGATGAGAATTAAGCTATATGATATGTAATTAAGATCTATTCAATCAAATTCTAGCTCTATTTGATGAACAATCTACTATGATCAAAGCAATTAAGCTATTAAAATTGACAAGTGAGTGGTGTGGATGCAAATTGCAAGAGCTTTGCTGCAATTCAAAGATATGGAATGGATCCTTAATGCCTCAAAATGCTTCATACTTATAGGATTTTCCCAAGGGTAGGGGGTAGAGTGAGTTGATCATGGTTATGCTTGGGTAAGGTCAATTGGATTTGCTTTGTCCATAAATGGGGGGACAAGGAGGGGACAATCATTTAAATGGTTTCAAAAGGCTGAACCATTTCAACAAAAGTGAGTGATTTGTGTCCATTTTGTCTCCAATTTGCTTTGTTGAGGGAAATTATGATTTATTAATTAATTAAAGTAATTAAATTTAGCCATGAAGGGTAAGAGGTTCATTTTGATTTTTGCTTTCAACAACTATGTCATTAATTGAATTTGATCAATTTCGTAGTGTTTTTCCCCTTTTCAAGCTTCATTTAATCATTTAATCATTTAATTGAATTTTCATTTGATTTGAATTGCCTTTGTTCCATTTATTGATTTTTCATGCTATTTTGATGATTTGATGCACCTTTTGATTGATTTAAGCCTTTGACCAATTTTCTGTGTCTACAGTGGTTAAGCGGCAAAATATGATGGAGGAGAAGAAAATGATTTACTCATCTATATAAGAGACTAGAATTTCATTATGGAATGATGTCAGAAAAAGTAGAAACTGTAGGAATATCGCATGAACAAGGTTTTCATGCATTCTGATCATACTGGTTAAGTAAGAACCAAGCTGTAGAACAATTACTGAGCTACAAAGAGCAATTACCGATGGACAATAAGTTGATACAGTATTGAATCTAAAGTGAAATATTGATTAGAAGGATTTGTATGGATGGAATATTGATCTGTAATCTTTAATTGAAGTTGTATTAAAGTAGATCATTTACTGTTACATATTTAACCATTGTATACAGTCAAAATCTCTTAACCAAGTGGACTCTGAAAGTCTTATGATGTATCATTCATAGAATGAACATTTGTATCATGTCAACCCCATAGTGAATGCTGGTTGGACGATAACTTCTAGTCTAAAATCCTCTAACAAGGTCACACCTGACAGTGTGTTTGTAAACCTTTAACAGAGTTGGGTCCTAATCAACCTCACTTCAAAAGAGTGAACAATTTTGGGTTGCCAGTCCCAGGTGGTTTTTCCCTTTACAAGGTTTCCACATTAAATCTCTTGTGTTATGTATTGATTGTGATATTTGTTTGTTATCATACTTTACATGTTACATGTTAGATTTGATCGGTAACTATTATGTTATTAGACTGGTAATCGGTAAAAGCATAGACAATGAAAGTAATTATTGTTTACCAAGGAGCAGAAATTGAAGAAGTTATTTTGAATTATACATTTTATTATGGGACACTGGATAACTAATTCACCCCCCTCTCAGTTATTCTAACAATTGGTATCAGAGCTTCGGCTGCTTAGAACAGAGTTTTAAGGACTTAAGCACAAAGGTCTAAAGATGTATAAGAGGGAAGTACCGAAGCTAAACAAAGAGAACTTCACAATATGGCAAAGCAGGATGAAGCTGTACATATCTAGAATTGGGAATTCTACACTAGATCTGATGGAGAATGGCTACATACAACCACCCACTAGCCCCTTAACTATTGATCAACTGAAGGACAGGCATGAACATAATATCACTATGATGGAACTTGTTGATGCCTGTACCGATGCTAAATTTGAAGACATCAAGGGTTGTGATATTGCTAAGAAGATGTGGGACAAGTTAAATCTCATATACAATGGAGATCTGAATGTGAAAAGAGCCCGAGCTGAAAGCCTAAGAGGTAGATTTGATGATATGAGAATGAAAGAAGGTGAGAACATTGTACAATACTCAAATAGACTAAAAGAGGTGGTACATGCTATTAGAGCATCTGATGGAGTGATTGATGATGAAACAGTGATAAGAAAGATTCTCAAAACTTTGCTGCCAGTTTATGCAATCAAGATCTCTGCAATTCATGAGACAAGAGCTACATCCAACCTTACTCTTGACACTCTGATTGGTAAACTTACAACCTTTGAATTAAACAACTTTGATAACAGTGTTGATCCTTCTATTGAATCCTCTTTCATGTCTTCTTTGAAGATTGGAAAGTCTAGTAGGAATAGCAAGAATTATGATAGTGATAGTAATATCGATGATGAACTTGATGAGCTTGAAGCTCTTATGACTAGAAGATTTCCCAAAGGAAAAGGAAGGTATAGAGGTAAGCTACCTTTGGCATGTTTTAACTATAAATAAGTCGATCACATCACTGCTAGATGTCCTTAGAAGAAAGATGATGATAGATCCAAAGACCGATCTGAAGGAAGCTATGGGAGAAGAGTCAACAGAGGCTATTGACACAACAATAGAGACAACCGAGATGATAAAGGAAAAAAGGTATGTTACATAGCCAAAGATATTGAAACTGAATCTAATTCTGATGATGACATAGAAGTTGTATTTGTTGCTATGAAAGATGACTCAGAGGAAGAAGAGAAACATGAAGAGATAGCACTTATCTCTAAAGTAAGAAGAAATGATACATGGATCATAGACGGTGGTTATACACATCATATGACCGGTGATGTAGAGAAGTTTGATCATCTTTTTGAATATAATGGAGGATCTGTGAGAATGGGAAATGATGCACCTTTTATGGTAAGAGGTAAAGGTTCACTGATGATCAATGATAGAATACAATGTGAAAATGCATACTGGGTAGATGGATTGAACTATAACCTATTAAGTGTGGCTCAGCTGAAAAATTCAGGCCACCAACTATCTTTTGAGAGAAAAAAGGTGAAGATCTATGATGATGAAGGAAGACTTGTCAAAACTGGTACACAATCTAGAGGTAATCTATTCTATCTTGATATGGATCAATCTTCTTGTTTTTTAATAAAGGATGAAGATGATTGGTTGTGGCACAAAAGGCTATGCCATGTGAACTTTGACAACATGATCAAGATTAGTAAAAAGAAAAGAGTTAGAGGATTGCCTAACTTGACAAAACCTGATCATGCCATGTGCTATGAATGTTAGAAAGGTAAGATGACTAAGTCTAGTTTTAAAAGTAAAGACTACTCAACAAAAAAGATACTTGAGTTAGTTCATACTGACCTATGTGGTCCTATGAGAACTCGGAGCTATTCTAGTGATAGATATTTTATTATTTTTGTTGATGACTATACTAGACTGATGACTATTATACTCCTAAAAGAGAAATCTGAAGCCTTTAAAATGTTTAAGTGGTATAAAGCTAAGGTAGAGAAAGAGACTAGAAAAGAAATAAAATGCTTAAGATCTGATAGAGGAGGTGAATTTATCTCTGATGAATTTACTAATTTCTGTAATGAGCATGGAATTAAAAGATAGGTCTCTGCATTGAGGACACCTTAGCAAAATGGCATTGCTGAAAGAAGGACCACGTCTATAATTGACTATGCTAGAACATTGATGATACAGAAGAATGTTGCTCAGACATATTGGAGGGAAGCTATCAGTACAACTATGTATGTTCTTAACCAAGTACAACTGAAGAAGGACACCAACTGAACACCTTATGAGCTATGGTTTGGACACAAACCTACTATAAGTTATGTCAGGATTTTTGGAAGTAAATGCTTTATTTTGAAAGATGAGAGAAATGGAAAATTTGATTCTAAAGGAGATGAAGGGATATTTCTGGGATATTCCTCTACAAGTAAAGTATATAAATGTTTGAATAAGGCTACAAATAAGATAGTTGAAAGTACTAATGTTCATGTTGATCAGTTTGATGACAAGAACATAAAGGAAAGTACAAAGGAATTACAAGACTATGGTAGATTCACTTATATTGAATATCCAGAGTATCTACCGATGTCACAAGCTATGACAACCGGTCAGCAGGGAAACAATATAAGACAACAGGCAACACAAAGATGAACAAGATGGAGCTACCAAGCAAGGAAATGACCCTGAACAGGATGAGCAAGAAAGGAGAAATCGAGTTCTAGCTAGTTTTGTCAGAAGACATCATCCTGAGACACAAATCATTGGAGATAGACATGCTGGAATGCAAACTAGAAGCAAAACAAGACAAGGTATACATCTAGTTTGTGAATTTGAACCTAAAAATGTGAAAGTTGCATTAGAGAATGAAGAATGGGTTAATGCAATGAAGGAGGAAATAGAGAAAATAGAGAAAAACAAAACCTAGTCCTTAGTACCCTAACCTAAAGATAAGAATGTTATCAGTACTAAGTGGATATTCAGGAATAAATTAAATGAAAATGGTGAAGTCACAAGAAATAAAGCTAAAATTTTAGGCATGGGATATGCATAGGAAGAAGGCATTGACTATGGTGAAACATTTGCACCTTGTTAGTACCCGATATGGTCACAATTTCAAAGCTTCAAGTTTAGAGTTGTTGAACCACTTCGAACTGAAGTTCAAAGTAGTTCAAAGTAGTTCAATGGTTCAATCTTCCCATCCTGCAGGTTCAATACAAGCATAATTCAAACTCAGGGTTCGAAATGCAAATCGGTTGACTCAGCAAAGTTCAAAATCAGAAGATCAAGTCTGGTAGATGAAACTGCGCAAGATTGGTATAACCCACGGCTTTCCCCCAGTGCACATAAATATATATTAATCAGCATCATTGTGATGGGCAGCAACAACGTTTTAAAAGTCAGAAGAAAATCAAGTTCACATTTCAAGGATAGCCTAAATCTCAACACAATCACATTGGTCCACACACTTCTATAAGCCAAGCATCTATGAACTGGCAAGACTAATTCCATAAAGGCCTCGATCTCAGTATGAGATCACGGAGCTGAGGTGGGTTACAGGAATACAGAGAGTATATGCTTGATGCCAAACATCTTGAAATACAAGGAGTAATTTGTGATCATCTATAAGTTGAAATTTTGATGATATATTGTGCCTGAGCTGCTTTCAGTATCAATGTTACATAAAGAGCATGCGACAAAGCACTATGGTGATCGGTTGTAATGAGAATGGACAGATATACATGTCATGCAAATTTTGGATGCTCTGATGACAAATAAATAGTCATATTTAAGAGGTCATAAATCCCAATCTGACCGTTGGATCTGGCTGCATTTTAGATATTTCTTGGCAAACCTAGTTCTCTAAATCTTCACCAAGGAGTTTTTTCATATTACATATGGATCAATAGTTATGGGTTTCTGTTTACACCTCTATCGGCTCAGCAATTAACAGTTATGGAATGCAGACAACCAGATTGGGTCTCAGTACGAGGGGCATAACTCACAATTCAACCGTTGGATTTAGCTCATCTTTGGATATGTTGTTTAGAGGCAAGTTACTCACAATCTGACTAGAGTGATTTTCCAAATTCTGTTTAGTTTGCAAGATATAGCTGACTATTTGAAGGTCTATCAAAATTATTCAGAATAGTCACAAAATTTAGAGCACAGTAAAAACAGTCATATTTCGGGGGCCATAACTCACGATTCAATTGTTGGATCGAGCTCAATTTCGGATATGTTGGACATAATCTATTTTTCCAAATTCTCACCAGAGAAATCTTCAAAATGTTTCCAGGTTCATGAGTTACATGTGATTGTTCGCACCACTATCGGATCAACATTTTGTCATCAGCAAATGCCACTTGTCCAAAGCAGATACGGCCACAGGAAGATGTTAAAACCTTGGTTAATAATCTTTGGACTGAAAGGTCATCAAAATAATTTTGAAAAGGGATTATTATTGATGGAAATAAACTTTAATAAAGTTTATGAAGATAAGCCAACAAGGGAAAGTGAAAATCTTTCCGGGAATGTGAAAAGAACAATCATCCAAGAATCAGTTACCCGAAACAGAGCAAGAACCGACAGCAAAGAAGATAAAAGGGTCAGTGAAAGATAGAAAGGGGGTTCCACTTTCTTCTTGGTCTATAGACTTTGGGCTGCAGAACAGAGGAGTTGGATCGAAAGTTTTGTTTGCTGGGAGAGAAAGAGCAAAGTTTTGTTTAATTTTCCAAACTGTGAGTTGGAAAACAGGGGATATTTTGATTTTGAATGTATGCAAGGAGAGGAAATTTAGGTTTCCTTTTCAGTTAGTGATTTAGATGTATGATGTAATGAGAACTTTTTGTTTCAGCATTTTTAGAGGAGGGAGACTCGGGAGATAATTGCATACCAGAACTTTGAGTCTGGGCAATTTTCTTTCCACTGAGTGTTATCTTTGTATGACTTTCAGTTTTCTCTAAATGCATTTATGTCATGGCTTTTTGAATATATTTGATTTCAAAGTGTCTTTAAAGCTTTGATTCTTGCTTTCTTAGGCTTCATTCTCCTTGTAGCGCCACATGCAAATGGACTTTGTGTCATTTGTTACTTATTTTCTTGTAGTCATCCAGCTTTCCGCATCTACTTTGTGTTGACAGGTAGATGTTTGTAATCCTTTCATGCTTTCTGGTTAAAAGCAACCATAACTAATTCATCGTAGATCTTATACAGGGAGCTGTACCCGATAAAATTCAGAGGAAGGTTATCAATCCAATGATAACCTGTCCAACTGTTGGTGCTGATTAGTTCTCCCACTTGGGCAGTCAGGGTTATAATTGCATACATATTCTTGGAGGACAATCTGTTCACTAACACACCTGTTTCTAGATTGGAAGGAGTTAGAATGCTACTTGCATATGCTACACACAAGAAATTCAAAGTCTATCAAATGGATGTGAAGTCAGCATTTCTGAATGGTATACTTGAAGAAGAGTTCTATACCAAACAACCTGAAGGATTTGTTGATCCCAACAACAAAGACATGGTATGTACATTACATAAAGATTTATATGGCTTGAAGCAAGCACCTAGAGCATGGTATGAAAGACTGCATACTTACTTGTTAAGTATTGGATTTGTTAGAACAGGTGAAAACAACAATTTGTATATGAAAGGTGATACTGATGATACTATTATCATTGCTGAAATATTTGTTGATGATATTATTTTTGGAGGCTTAGATCTTGTATGCAAGAAATTTTCTAATGAAATGCAAAAGGAATTTGAAATGTCTATGTTCGGAGAGATTAAGTTCTTTCTTGGACTACAAGCGATTCAACATAGTGGTGGAATATTCATCATACAATCTAAATACATAAAGGAAGCACTGAAGACATTTGGCATCAAAGATGCTAAACCTATGGGAACACTGATGGCTACTGGATGCAAATTGACAAAGGAGGATGAAACTATAGAGGTAAACTAGACACTTTACTGATCCATGATTGGTAAGTTAATGTACGTAGTTCACAGTAGACCAGATATAGCACATGCTATGGATATTGTTGTAAGATTTTTTGCTAATCTTAGAGAATCACACATGATAGCTACAAAAATGATGTTAAGATACCTAAAGAAAATAGAGAATTATGGATTATGGTATCCTAAGGAAGGGAAGTTTGAACTAAAAGTTTACACCAATGCTGATTGGGCTGGAAATGTGGATGATAGAAAAAGCACCACCGGAGGGCACATTTTTCTTTGGTGAAAGACTTGTAACCTGGACAAGTAAAAAGTAGGCTTGTATTTCTCAATCTACAGCTGAAGCAGAGTATGTTGCTACTGCTACTAACTATTCAAACATTTCATATATCAAGCAAGTGTTGGAAGGGATTAATGAGGTAATCACTGACCCGGTGATTATATATTGTGACAACACTAGTGCAATTAATATTTAAAAGAATCCTGTGATGCACTCTAAGACAAAGCATATATCTATTAAGTATCATTACTTAAGAGAACAAGTGTAAGAGAAGAAAGTAAAGTTAGAATTTGTCACAACTAAAGAACAACTTGCAAATATTTTTACAAAGCCTCTACCGAAGGACACATTTGAATACTTGAGGACTAGACTTGGGGTCTGTCCCCTATCTATCAGTCACTAAGGTGATCTGGTTGTTGCATCAACCTACTTTTATCAGAAGATCATTCATGTTGATGCAGCATAGTTCACACTTTGAATCATGTTCAAGGTTGTGATTAAGTTTGGAGAACTTAAACCAATTAGGATATCAGTATATTAACATACAGAGGAGGATAGAATTGATTGTTTATTTGTTTCTTTGGCATTGTTGTCAAAGGGAGAGATAAATAATATGAAAAGGGACAAGCACCAATGAGAATTATCTAAGGGAGAGACAATCTAAATGAGACAGTGTATTGAAGATCAGTTATAAAGAATAGAAGCAGGAACATGAGAACTGAAAATATCACAACTACAGAATGGTAAAGTTGTATTATCTAATGATGTTTAGTAACATAGTGATTAAACATATTAAGTCTATCTCAACTTACATAATTTTTTTCACAAAGTTGTAGAATATATGTTTGGTATGTGTATGGTACATTTCATATTACTTGACTTGCCATCAATGCCAAAGGGAGAGATTCTTGGACTACAACTGATTTGGAATCTGATTGAAGAATTCATGATTAAAGATCACTGAGGAGTTGCTGATTAGATATGTAATATGATTAAATCAGTATTATGTTTTCATTGATGTCAACTAGTTTGACAACACTTATCTTGTAAGTTACTATACCAAGACATCTGAAGAAAGGTGAAAGAGATGAAGAATAGAGAAATCTACATGGGGAAAGATGTACATGATAGATGAGGATAAGGAACACATTGAGTAACTTGTTGATGAGTCTATGACTTGATGATATTGACTTTATTATGTTGCATTCATCTATGATGAAGTATAGAGTTGAAAGACACAAAGCAGTGTTGTCGATAAATGAAGCAATTCTAGTATACACCGATGGAGTGTAGTGTATACTGATCATAGTATTAATCAAGCAGTGGTCACCGATGCATTTCTTTGTTAACCAAGTGGAATAGAATGAACTAAATGACTAGTTTAGCCAATAAGTTTGATGAGCTGTAAAGTACCTCAATTTCAGTGACAATAGATAATGTTTGTTATGAAGATTGAAAACTAACAAAATTAAAGGAAGATCTAATGGAGCATATTGAAATGTGTTATTGACACATCAGTTGAGAATGTTTGAAGTGGCAAAATCTATGAATGTGGTTGTAGAGGATAAAATATGGATGGGGTCCTAGAACAATGGTTTGCACATAAAAGAGACCCCAAAACCTATATTTTATACTTACATTTGAATTATATTGATACAGAAAGTAAATATAGATGATTGATATTGAAATTAAGAAACAAGGGTACTTACCACCGAAAAAGAATCAGCTGAAAACCCTATCAAACAATCTCAAAAACTATTAATTTTAGCATATCTAAACCGAAACTACGAGATCCACAAACCCTAGAAATATTTTTTCAAGACTCAATCAGGTCGACTTTGACCTTTTAAAAGGTCAAAGACCACATTTTTATTCTAAAGTCTGATTCTGATTCTGTTTGCAGATCCTGAATATTTTCCAAAAAGGGTATCCAAATTCACTCTCAGATATGAGATTCCACACCTATACCTGCAAGAAAAATGGTTTTGTTTGTTTGTTTGGGGGGTTTGCCTTGGTCAAACCTCAGTTTGGAATCAACCTTAATATTGAAATTGAAATGGAGAATGCTAGCAAGTAATAGAAATGAATCTAACAATGAAGCTATCACATTCAATAGATATGCAATTGTATTTGAAATGTAATCAAGTATGTTAATATGAAAGCTTGAACACAACAATGAATGTAAATCAAACCTCCATGATTGTATGATTGGAATCCACCTTGAGAGAAGAATGAATAGATCTTGAAGATGAACAAAGGATCTTGAAGGAAAATCACACCACCATGATGGCTAGATCTAGGGTTTGAATGCTTGAATTCTTGATCTTCAATGGAGAACTTGAAAGGAGAAGAGGACTTGAATGCTTGAATGGATGCTTGATCTTTCTTGAGAGCTCCTTGATCATGAAATTACTTGAGATGAGATGTGAAAATGATAGAGGAAGGCTCCCTTTTATAGTGATCTAGGGCACAAGAGGGGCCTCATAGAAAACAATAATTAAGGGCCCATGGCACAAAACTCTAGAGAGGTGCACATGGAGGGAAATTAAATTAAAGTCTTGACACAAAACTCTAGGAGGGGACCACCCTCAATATAGAAATGAAATAATTATTTAAGAGCCTTGTTACAAAATTTGAGGTAAGGCCAACCCCAAAGTTAATTTGAGCATTAGGCACAAAACTTGAGAAAGGCTAATCTTCAATAATAAATTAGGATTCTTATACAAATATTGAGAAAGGTCCATCTCAAATATTAATTTGAGAATTTGACACTTAATCCAAGAAGTAGTGGCCCTGAAGAGGGAAAAGACAAGATTTTGATAAAATCCCGCAACCGGAGGCTAACCCCGAGGAACCCAAACCTTAGGGTAAAGGTCGAGCTTGACCCTAACTAGGTCAAGGTCGAGCTTGACCTTGACTAGATTAGGGTTGAGGTCAACCTTGACCCCATAAGGTTGACCTTGACCTTATGGTCAAAAACTTCAAGTACTTAGTCCAAATTGCCAAGAAAATGCTAGGAAGAAATAGGAAATGGGGAAGAACAGGGGGAAAAGCCAGATCCAAGTTGAATATCCATTCAAGGTGTTCGACATGACCCCAAACATCTTACTCAGAGGGATAAACACTCTTCACATGGAAGTGCTTCCATTTTAAGATGATACAGTGGTTAAGCAACAAAATTTGATGGAGGAGAAGAAAATGATTTACTCGTCAATATAAGAGACTACAATATTAAATCTATTTCGACTTATAGCATTTTGTTCACAAAGTTGTAGAATATATGTTTGGTATGTGTATGGTACATTTCATATTACTTGACTTTCCATCAATGCCAAAGGGAGAGATTGTTGAACTACAACTGATTTGGAATCTGATTGAAGAATCTGTGATTAAAGATCACTGAGGAGTTGCTGATTAGATATGTAATATGATTAAATTAGTATTATGTTGTTGATGATGTCAACTAGTTTTGAGGTGTGCTTGGTTTAGACTAGACTCCTTGGAGAGTAACTTTGGATTGAGCATGAGTAGTAACATGAACTGGTTGACTCTCCAATTTTCCTTTAATGGTAATGACATTGGCATAATACTTAGAAGGATGACATTCAGAAATGTTACCAACATATCGATATGGAGTAGAATTATAATTGGCTTGATTGTCACTCTTAGTGTTGGAAGAACCTCCTTTTTCATGCTCAAGAAGTGGATCTTTGAAAGTTGTATGTGATTCATTTGAGGTATGTCCGTCAACACCAATTTCACCACTTTAAATTAAGTCTTGAACTACATTTTTGAGTATTAGGTAGTCATTGGTTTTATGTCCTTTTCCTCTGTGAAACTCACAATAATCATTCGCATTCCACCAAGAAGGTTTTACTCTAGGTTCAAAGTCTTTCATTTCAGGAAGCGTAATGAGTTTCTTTGTGATTAACTTCTGTAATGCTGATTTGAGGGATTTCCCTAAAGGAGTAAAATTTCTTCGAGGTGACATAAAAGGCAATCTTAGTTTAGATGAATCTTTGTTGGTGTTTTGATTTGATGATTTGTTTTTGTAGGTTCCTTGAGTAGCATTGGCCTGACTTGTATGATTGAGAAGGGGTTGTGTTGGTATGACATTACGATTATCAACAATCCCATCATTGACAAAGTTTTTTTTTTTATTCCAGAATTTTGATTTGTCATTGTTATAGTTGTTGGAATTGGAATTTGAGGACCCAACATTGTCTTTGGAATAAATTTTGATGTCACCTTTTTGGACCATGGCTTCCTCAATCTTGATACCATTTTCTATGAGCTTATTGAAATTTGGTGGACATTGCAATTGTAACCTATAGCTCATTTCTAGTGTAAGGTTATGCAAAAAAATATCCATCTTTTCTTGTTCAGGAATCATTCGTGGATATTTGGCAAACAATTGATGCCATCTTTGCAAAAAATTAAGGAAGGGTTCTCCATTCTTTTGAAGTGCATTGCAAAGATCAAGCATAGTAACTTCATGTTTGATGTTATAGGAATAATGAGTCACAAATTTGTCAAGAAGCTCATTGAAAGATTCAATGCCTGGGGGTAGTTTGGAGAACCATTCCATGGCTTGTCCTCCTAAACTTCATGGAAATAGTCACATAAGATAAGTGTCATTGTGAGTGACTTCAATACAAGTAGCACAAAACTCACGAATGTGGTCTTGTGGATCCGAATTCCCTTTTTATTTGTCAAATTTTGGTACCTCAAAATGAGGAGGGAATGGAATCATTGCTAAATTCTTATAAAAAGGATAAGGACATATATCATCCAAGGAATACTTCTTAGTTGATGATCCAGTTTGGATGTCACGGATTTGTTGTTGAAGCATCTGGATTTTTTGTAGAATAGGATCCAAGGATATCGTGTTTCCTTGAGTGTTTTGGGAAACATTGTTGTGGGAAGCATTATTTTGAGAAGTATGATTTTGGGAAGCATGGTTTTGCTGATCATTTTGAGAAGCATCAGATGGCTGTTTGGTTTCTTTTGCTCCATGAGTATCTTGAGAACTATTAGGAATTTCTTGATTGGTTACAATAGGTTCTCTAAGATGAGAGATATCAAAATCACTTGGTAGTTTGGCTCCTTGTTGAGCAAGCATGAGGAAATACATCTCTCTATCTAGGTCTAGGAGTCTTTCCATGACATGATAAAATCTAGGATCTTGTGTAGCATCCCTAAGTTCTTGACCTATGGGTTCCTCTTCAGATGTAAAAAGTGAAGTTTTCTTAGGAGCTTCATGCCAAGGATTCTCATCATTACTTTTGTTTCCGTCCATTTTGTCTAGGGATTCTGAATCAACGAGTTGTTTTAGTTTCTGAGATCGAGTTTGAACCATAAAATGCGAAAAATTGATTTGTATGATGAAATATTTTTGATGAAAAGATATGGAAATGGTGATTGATAGAAAAGATAGTGAAAAGGTGCTAAAAAATGATGAGACAACTTGATAAAATTTGAGTCAATAGGAAGTATAAAATTCACGATGATATGACAAAGAAAATCAAGAGATAATAACCTAGATAAGTTTGATGGAGGATGATAGATCCTGATAGCATAAACTCACAAAGATCAACATCTAATAGATAGGGAAATTTTTCAACACTAGATTTAGAATTTCAGAGCATTAGAAGAAATGATTTGATGATTTTTGGTGAAGGAAGGTTAATAAAAATTGATGAAAAGTGATGAAAATGGTCAAACTAAAGATCAAAGGTCTGTGTAACTCGAATGCTTTTCCAAAATCTTACTACGGACGAAAATGGGTATCTCAAAAAGTGATTTTGAAAATTTGAAAGTTTGTGGAAATGCTCACTGTTGTAAATGCACAGCAACAAATGCGTAGGACAGATTGATAAATGTGCAACAAAATGAGACAAATGCGTAGCAAGTTGTAACTGATGCGTGGAAAAATTATCAAATGCGCAGAACAGTTTAATGTAGGTGCAGCAAATTGGTATGAATGCATAGGTTTTTGTTTTTGATTGATTTGAACAGCAAGATTGTGAATGTTGTCTGATTTTCTGATGTTTTCTAGTTTTTGGCAAATGAAAAAATGCATAAAAATACACACGCAAGATAGAAATTATTTTAATCTAACTATTCTAATATGAATGCACAAACATGCTTACAATCCTATGCTTGGCAAGGACAATATCTGCTAAATCCCCACTAGGATAATAAAATCTAGCCACGCAAATTCACAGCGGATAGCCTAGGAACTTGGAGGCACAGGCTCCTCCTTACAGTGCACTCACTTCTTAGGCACACCAAGTTCCAAATTCAATGGGTCATTACTTCCCAAAGAACTTCTATCTCTACTATGAACCGTGAGTAATGTGGGGTGTCTTCTCGAGCTTGGGTGACTCCTTGAGCCAACAGATAGAAGGTTTTTGGCCACTATACAAAATCTTTTAATAAGGACATCCATTCAGGTGGTTGTGATCAAGTCATTTTCCTATTTAAGGGGGCTCTCCCAATCCTTTCAAAGCAAGGCTTTCACCTCTACTAAGTAGGACTTTAGCGCACCACTAGGGTACTAGAGGAGATTTTGGTTGCCACAACGAATTCACTCCTGTCTAATGTGAGACTAATCACACTAGCATTTTTTATATACCAGTTTGGAAGGGCTTGTCTTTAGCCTATTACTGGTTGGGTTGTTCATTGGGATGAGTACCTCTTTTCCCACCAAAGACCGCCCTCTAAAAATTATAACAATTTCTCTTACACCCAAGGTCCACGAATGGCGAGGGGAGAGGATACGTTGTTATAATTTTGGGATTACAAATAGCTTAAAAAGAAAAACACTATAGACACTTGATTCTATGCTAAAGAAGACACACAAAGAAAAACATATCTTTTTTTAAGCCCAAATGAGATTGTAGTTTATTTTGCAAAGCCCTTCGCAATCTGCAATCAAACTGTTAGAAAAATTTTAGCAATGGGATCTTGAAAATTACATCCTGCAAAAATAGCCTAAAATACTACCAAAACAAATAGACACTTGTTAAAAAGTTAGCTAAAATGAAATCTAACAGAAAACTAAATTTTTCTATACAAATAAATAAATGCACAGAATAGTAGAATAAATGAGCAGCAAATGTGAATGTATGCGCAGAAAGTACGTATGTGTAGCAAAATAAGATGGATGCGCCAGGATATTGTATGAATGCACAGAAAGTATAGATGCACAACAAGTATGTATGCATGAAACAGTTGAATGAATGCATAGAAATTTGATAGAAAATGAAAAGTCAAATGGAAAGTTGTGGTTGTGGTAACAGAAAATGTATGCACAGCAGAAATTAATAGATGCACAAGAATCATGGATGGATGCGTAGAAATAACTTGTAGAAAAACTTGCACATAGAAAACTAAAAAGTGAAAGTGAAAAACGTGGGTTGCCCCATGGTGGGTGCCAAAAATGTATGCAAAATTAGGTGAATACTATTCTAAATGATAAATTAACTATTATAAGATTAATAAATCTATCTAATTAGCAAACTACAATGAATAATACAATCAAAATGAAGCTAAAATAACATTTTACCTTCACCTACCATGTAGCTTGTCTCCATTGCTCTCCTAGCCTTGATTTCTTGAAGATGTTGAGCTCTCAGATTTCCAAATGAAGCCTTTTCCCAAGATGCTACCAAAGTGTGGAGATTTGATGATGAATGCAAGGAAGCTTAAAGCTTGATTATGCAACTGATGGATGGAATGCAAGATGGATTTGATGATAATATGGATGCTTCAATGCTTTTAGAATGCTTGGATGCTTGATTTATTGAATACCTATTAGCTCACAAAGGGGAAATTAGGCTCCTTTTATAGATTTTTAGAGGATCTAAGCCTAGGTGGCACAATGCTATGGTGGAGAATGAAAGGTGGAAGATCCTAGGGTTAGGATTGACTTGGTTTGAAGGAGTTGAGAGAAAGGGGGATGTAGTTGGAATGTGAGAGGGAGAATAGGGATGATGTTCCTCTCACATTGATATGGAGGAGAACAAGGTGGAAGGGAAAGACACATGTCAAGTGTCTCACAAAGACCCAAGAGAGAAAGAGGGAGAGACCTTTTCCTCATGAGGATTCTTTGTAAAAGTGTCCCATGAGTCACCTTTGACCCTTAGAGGTGGCTTGAGAAGCCCCTTAGGAATAGGGATTGTCTCTTGACTTGGTTTAAGAGAGGACATGTGGTCATGAGACCAAGTCTTATGAGGCCACATAACCCTTAAGAATAGGACATGTGTGGGTGAGGATAATTATCAATAAATAATTAATAATTATTATTTATTTTAGCCAAAGTGATGTGTTAGGTGACTATGTAGGTGAGGTGGACTAGGGGACTTAGTCATATTTAGGTGATTGTGTATTTAATTAAATCACTTTAATAAGACCAATTAAAAGACTTAGGATAGAGGAATAAACTATAGTGAATTTACTAAATAAATTGAATAATTTATTTAATAAATAGAGGAATAATTATTAATTAAATAATAAATATTTAATTAATTTATGAGTCAATATTAATTAAATAATAAATATTTAATTAATTAACGAAGCCATTTTTAAGTCTATACATTTTTTCCCTCTTTGAAATAATGTGCATGTCACATTGTTTCAAAGAAAATTTCAAGTATTTTGCCCCTACCCCAGACAATGTCTGAAATGACCTAAGCATGCCCCCTCGAGAGATTGATTAACAAAAAAGATTAGTTCATTTTTTTTTATTTTTTTTTTAAGTTTAGTGATTTATTTTTTTTATGTTGGATAATCAATCTCATGAAAGAAAAAGGAGAAAAGATGGGTGAAAACAGGGTGAAACGGAATAAAAATGAGAGGGAGGGTCCACAGGTGATAAATATGGCTAAGGGGTCCACAATAAGCTCATTGTGCACACTTGTCATTTGGAGATCAGAGTGCGAGAGAGAGAAGAGAAGAGCCACCAGGATGTTGTTCTCATTGTCAGATCACTGCTTCAAGAGGGTCAGATGCTTCCAGCGACCACTTGATTCAGGTGAGCCGGTAGGTGATTCGATCCTCTTTGTCAATTCGATGCTTTTGAATTATTTACAGTAGATTTCTAGCATGTTAAGTTAGATCTAATCTTAGGTTTAGATTAGAAAAAAAATTTGTTCTTAGCTAGAATATGAATGTGACATTACGGTGCATGAATGCGCAACAATTAGCAATGTTTGCACAAAAAATACAAACTTATGTGCATTCATTTAGGGTAGTGGCACATGCATGTTAGAATCAAATGTTTGTGGCGTGAATGTGAATTAAAAGTGCGCATAAGTACTTGTTGCACATAGGTTGTGAATTGTTGCGAAAATGTGCAATAAAATTTCACATACATTATTTTCTGCGCAAATGTGAAAGGTTATGGCGCATTTGTTTAATGGATATAATTTGGTCAAATTAGAAAGTCAAATAGGTCAAACTAAATGTTGATAAGCTGATTTAATCCATCGGCAATTAAATTTGATTGATTAGGTCAAGATAGGCAACATTGTAGCATGGTTGCTAGTTAACCAGTCTTGATACTAGATGATTGATAAAATCATCTGTTAAAACATGTGATAAAACATGTTTGTAGTTGATATAATAGGATAGATAGATGTTGTAGATCAATTTATCAAAATCTAATAGCTTGATTTTATTTGATTTGTATAGGAGGATATTACGGATATTTTGATGTCACGGGAGAGATATCTCATCACACAGAATCTGAGACCAGCATTGTCAGTGACTGACTAACTCTTGATTGGTGCGTCCAGGTTATATCATGTGATTTACATGCCCGAGATTAGGGAAAACTAGAGTATGATGATGGCACTCACAAAGTGGTGGCACTCAGAGATGAGTACCTTCCATCTTTCGACAAGGGAGATGACTGTTACACTAGAGGATGTATATCGCATCCTCTGGCTTCCTATCATAGGGGAGTTAGTAAATTATGATCGACACAGTGGAGTGATAGAGTGCATAGCCATCTTCGGAGATGATGACATTGATGAGGGGGAGATCAGTTGGGAAGACATGGTGGATTTGTATGAGCCTCTACCAGTGGTACTAGCTGGAGTGATTGGGGGTTTTGTTTTCCCTGATCATAGATCACATGGATTTTCTATTAGTTGGGGCCACACTCTACAGTGGATGTTGGATGGGACCCATTTTTCTTGGGGGGTTTGTTTATTATCTCACTTATATCATGATCTGCATCAAGTGGTGTATCATAGAGGAGCATCACTATTAGCAGGTGTCACACTACTCCATGTTTGGGCATGGGAGCACATTGTAGTGACATGGCTAGTATCCATTAGATTCTATAGTGCAGGATAGCCTTACATACATTTATATTCATCAATTTTGTCTTAGGAAAAACTGGGTCATTTAGAGTTCTAGCATTACACCTTTGATAGATCGGATTCAGTGACATGGAGGCCTTACCTAGGGTGTGAGCCCTGGGATGATGAGCAGCAGTTGGAATTTTGTTTTGAGTCATGATGGCTTATATTACGGACACCCTTCATTCTAGAGAGACAGTTGGTCAGTTGGGTTCTGCGCCAGTTTGGTAGGATCCAGGCCATGCCCCAAGGAGTGACAGAGTTCGCTAGGACTCATTAGGAGAGATGAGACTGGGAGCCAATGGCATCATTTGATGTAGCCTGACACGATTTTTTGGACATGCCATTCCAAGCATGGACGATGTGATAGAGTGTTGTGGACCCCATGATGACAGTAGATATAGAGTAGTTCCTGAGAGACTTTCCTGTTCCTCGCTTGATGGATCCGGCAGCTAGGCCACCAGAGAGAGATCCAATAGATAGACATTGTGGGAGACACCAAGGGTGAGATAGGTAGGGACAAGGGAGAGGTGATGGGGGTGATGGTGGAGGAGGAGATGGAGGAGATGGAGGAGATGGAGGGAGAGGTGATAGGGTTGGTCCTCGGATGATAGGAGGCAGAGTGAGGTAGAGGGGATTGATGCCACCCATAGCTAGACATGGACAGAGATAGCCTCCGGCATGACCAGCATAGCCAGCTATAGGAGCTCCACTATAGGTACTAGTGGCTTAGGTGTAGATACCAGCTACCCCAGTATAGGGAGCAGTTGTACAGGATGATGCAAACATATTATTAGCGCAGGGGGGAGTAGTACAGGGTGCACAGATCCTTGGTGATGGATTGGATGAGCAAGATGCACCTATGGAGGATGCGGATATAGATTCTCAGGAGCAAGCAGCAGAGATGGACATCAGGGGATAGGATCCCTATTTACAAAGAGATGTTGCAAAGGAGGAGGATCCTGATATAGATTCATTGCTAGTTTGACTAGCCATGACACATGTGCAGGTAGACTATGTTCCTGGTCTGGAGAGGTGGATTAAGAGGCTAGAGAGCCAGATGGGAGTACTGAGGCATGAGTGGGATGCAGTGATTGAGAGACTTAGGGAGTCAGAGATGTTTTTAGATGAGCTATAGCGTACAAAGGATTTGGGTCCTCATGGAGATAGCTTGAGAGCCATGGTACATGCCAGGAAGGAGATATCCTACTGGCAAGAGGCTTACAGACAGGCGATCCCGAGAGATCAGTGGATTGGGAGCTACAGGGAGAGGTCAGTAGCTATTAGGACTGCGGTTTATGAGAGAGAGGCACTAGTTGGTAGTGGAGGTGTATCATCACACCCTCCTAGAGCACCGATAGGTTTAGGAGATCGGGGTGGATCCTCAGCATCAGGTGATTCAGTAGCACGGGGCTGCATTGCATCTCATAAAGAGAGATAGACAAAGTCTGGAGGTAGTGGCTCATATATTTTGAGAGATCATTATATACACTTTTGTATCATGTTATCATTGTATCATTATTATTTTTTGACTTGATGGACACTGACTTTGGACACATTGTTATATTTCTGTATATCATTGGACATTTGGACAATTTTTTTGTATCTAATGGACTTTACATGATTAGCTCTATATGATGGACTCTATATATACAGTGATGCAGTTCTATCATGATTTACTTTGATGATTTTATACATGTGCATACTAACATATGCAAGATGTGATGATTTACTTTAATATGCATAGAATGTATGTCTTAGAATGCAAAATGCTTTATATTCTATTTGATATATTGGATGTTTAATGGTTAATCATATGATGTTGGTATAAATGCATGTCTTAAATGATTTTACACTATACAATGCTATGTGATGACTAATGAAATGATGTAATGAACAATGTGGATAATGCATAATAAATGAATGATGTAAATAAATGACACAAATGAATGATGATTTGAAATACATGTAATGGATAATAAATAAATGATGTAAAATGCATACAATGGATAATAAATGAGTGATGTAAAATACATATAATGGATAATGAATGATAATGTTTGTAAGATGACTAAAATATAAAATGTTCACCCTAATGAAAAGATAAGGAGATGTGAATGACAACTATAATCAACACATGAAACATGCATGTAATATAGATGGATAATATACAAATGAACATAACAAATAAAGATAATGCATGGCCTAAATGAATTTGATGTTTGTAAAATGCAAGATAAAACTCAATGTTTTAGTTGTCCAAATGTCCTCAACTTAAATAACAATGTATCTGACACAAGAAGAATGGACTAGGAGAATAGATAATCTAAGAAGAAAGATAACCTACAAATCCCTATAAAAGGAGCACTGATATGCAAGTCATGAACTATTTAAATGAAATGCAATATGAAATGAGTATATCTCCACAACTTCATGTAACATCTTAGAACTTCATAATAGCTGGAATTTGATTTTCATCATTGAGCTTGTTATGTTGCAAGGAAATGCAAGCATCATGGTATAATTAAACCAGGATGACCTGAGCACTTCTTGCATGGAGTTTAATGTAGCAAACTTGACAAGCATCTAGGTATAATTGAACCAAGATGACCTTAGTTTCATTTGCATAACAAAAAAGGAATATTTCCCCCCTCCATCGGGGAACAAATATGTCGAGTAGAGGTATGTGCTGGCATATCACCATAAATAGCATTTGTAGAGCAACATGATTTGGATGTTTTCAACACTATTAAATGGATGAAGGAACTTATTTGCAGACACCCCAATTATTTGTTCCTCAATTTCATCAGAAAATATCCCATAAACAGCAATCAAATAAAATGTCATGCCCCATCCTGGCTATCCTAATCAGTGATATATTAGAGTTTCAAACCCATGTCAAAGATATCATGGAATAGCATAGGAAACATTATAACAATGAAATCCAGATATGAATGCATAATCTACAACAAATCATTCTAACATGCCTGTCATGAATATACATTTCTTTTTTCCAAAAGATAGTGTAAGATAAAATGATTAGTTCAATTGATGATGTATAGTCAAGAATCGATAGATAAATAGCCATGTTTTCGAAGGATAGATCACAGATTCTGATTCATCATAAAGATATCATTGTAAAAGAATGTTTGATTGTGTTTTCTTTTTCTGGTGAAAATACTCCATTCTATCCTCTAAGAGTCATGAATATCATAGATCCACTTCCTGAACTAGGTTGAGGACATGCCCCCAACTAGGTGATGGACCGACTTATTATGGATGAAGAAAGATGCAACAAGACTAGGATGAAGACCATGACAAACGATCAAGCTATGATGGGGTTTTATTATGGGTAGCTACAATGGATGGTGTATGAATGGGCCATTTTATTATGATATATACATGGTGGGAATGGGGACTGACTAGCCATTTTATTGTGGATATATACAATGAACAAACAAACTAGAAGAATCCTAACAGACAAAGGAGCTAACTTGATACACATGGCACCTATTTCTAGGTTTGCACCACATGCTTTTATTGAAATTTTTCTTTTGATTTGTTTTTTGATTTTTTATAATTTTATAATTTTTTGTATTTACAAAATATATACATAGCCCTTGCATTGGGATTTCAAGGATACAACTTCTTGAGATGGATACTATTAAGAGGTTCATCCAAAGGATCCCCCTCATGCGTGGACAATTGATAAGCCCCAGAACCATAAACTATTGTAACTACAAAAGGACCTAACCAATTGGGTTCAAACTTGCCCTTCTTCTCATGATGCAATTGATTATTTGGATTTTCTCGAAGAACTAGGTCACCCAACTGAAAGTCTCTAATCTTTACCTTGCTATTATACTGATGAGACATAAGCTGCTGATAGACTTTCAAATGATCATAAGCTCTCTGATGGCATTCATCCAGCAGCTCTAGTTCAGTCAACCATGTAACTCTATAGTCTTCATCAAGAATCAAATCTTTGAGAGTGACATGAAGTGAAGGCAACTCGACCTCGAGGGGCAGGACTGCTTCAGATCCATTGACAAGGGAATATGGGGTGGCTCCAGTCGGAGTATGAATGGAAGTACGGTAAGCCCATAAGGCTGGATTCAGTTGGATATGCCAGTCACAGCTAGTGTCATTGATAGTCTTTTGTAGGATTTTAATAATGGTTTTATTTGACGCCTCAGCTTGGTCATTTCCTTAAGGATAGTATATGGTGGAATAGTTATGGGTGATATGGAATTTTGTGCACAATTCATCCATGTCCTGATTTTGAAACTGTTTCCCATGATCAGTAATGAGATACATAGGTATACCATATCTACAAAGGATATAATTTAAGATAAACATGGATATTTGTTTCCCTGTGGTGGTAATAAATGGAACGGCCTCAATCCATTTAATAAAATACTTTGTCGCAATGAGAATCCATTTATGGCCATTGGAAGATGGAGGGTTGATAGCACCCATGAGGTCAAGTCCCCACTGACTGAATGGCAAGGTAGTTGTAAAAGGATGTAACTCTTGTGCTGGAGCATGAAAAAGGTTTCCATGTATCTGACATTTCTTTCATGCCCTAGAAAAATGAAAGGAATCTATTTCCATGGTAGGCCAATAATAACCCATTATACGCATGAGTTTCTTAGTGAAAGAGGGACCACTCAAATGTGTCCCACAAATGCCCTCATGTACATCTCACAAGGCATCTTGAGCTTCATCATGCTTGAGACATCATAGGAGAGTACCGTCAAGACCTCGCCGATAAAGGGTATCAGATATTAGGACATAGCGGGAGGCTTGGCGAAGAAAAGTTCATTTTTTATTTCGAGATAGGTCAGGGGGTAGGATGTCAATTTGCAAATAGGAATAGATTTTTCCATAGATTAGGGAGTCGTGTCCAATTAGATGACATATAATACTCGTATCAGGATCATCATATGCAAGACAAGTCAAGGATTCCACCAAGAACTCAAAACGGACCTTTGTATGTTCTGTATCAAACAAAGAAGCAATCGTTGCCATTGCATCGACAACCTTGTTATCATGCCAAGGGATCTGCTCAAAAGTGATGACTAAGAAATATTGTTTAAATTCATCAACCATACATTTATATGGTAATAACTTATCATCTTTAGTCTGATAATCATCATTAATCTGGTTTATAATCAACTGAGAATCCCCGTAGACATTTATTTTAGTTACTTTCCATTGTAAAGCCATCTTAAACCCAATCAACAAAGATTCATATTCTACTATATTATTGGTATCCTTGCAGTGTGACAAAGAGAATACCATCTCCTGAACCCTATTGAGTATGCGATCCATCAAAATATAGTTGCCATGTTTGTGTGGATAAAGCCAAGATGTGTGCATCAGGAAACTCTATGTGTATAGGTTGGTCATCCATTAATGGAGCATCTGCTAGCTGATCTGCTATCACTTGACCTTTGATAGCCTTCATGTCTACATATTCAATATCAAATTCACTAAGTAGCATGACCCACTTAGCCAATCTACCTGTCAATGCTATTTTTCTTAATAGATACTTTAAAGGATCAATCTTTGTGATGAGTTGGATTGAATGTGACAACATGTAATGTCACCACTTCTATGAGGCAAAAATAATGGCCAGACATGCTCTTTCTATAGGAGAATAGTTTAACTCATATCCCACTAGGGTGCAACTGATATAATAGATGGCTTTTTCTTTTTCTTCATGATCTTGGTGAGCTAGAAGAGCACCTAGTGAAACTGCCATAGCTAAAATGTAGAGCAAGAGTGGCTTGCCCAGAATTGGTGACATCAGAGTTGGAGGATTCACTAGATATTGCTTGATTTTATTGAAAGTTGCTTCACATTTATCATCCCATTGGAATAAGATATTTTTATGTAATAGATGTTGAAAGGGATTACTTTGATCTGCTAGTTGAGAAAAAAATCTTCAGATGGATTGGAGACGTCCCTACAAGGATCTTAACTAACTAATGTTAGTGGGTGAAGCCATCTCCATTAGTGCTTTAACCTTTTCTGGATCTACTTTGATTCCTTTAGCTGAGACAATGTACCCTAACTGTTTACCAAATGTGACTTCGAATGCAAACTTCTTTGGATTGAGTTGAATCTGATACTTTTCCATCCAAGTGAATATTTTATCCAACACTCTCAAATGACTAGCTCTGTCTTTGGATTTTGCTAAAATGTCATCAACATAATTTTCCATAATGGTATGCATCATATCATGAAAGATTGTGGTCATTGCTCTTTGGTAAGTTGCTCCATCATTTTTGAGGCCAAAAGGCATCACATTCCAGCAATATGTGCCCCATGGACAAGTAAAAGTAGTCTTCTCTTGCTCTTTTGGCACAATCTTGATTTGGTTATAGCTAGAAAATCCATCCATTAATGATATCATCCCATGCCCAGCTGTTAGATCGACAATAATGTCAATATTTGGCAGAGGAAAGTCATCTTTTGGAAAAGCTTTATTAAGATCTCGAAAATCAATACAAATCCTAATAGACTTGTCTAGTTTTGAGATGGGGACAATAGTTGAAATCCACTCAACATAATCAATAGCTCGAATGAATCCAACATCTAGGAGCTTCTTCAATTCTACTTTAACCATTAGTGCAATGTGCAGGTGCATCTTGCGGAGCTTCTACTTAACTAGTTTTACACCTGGTCTAATAGATAAATGATGCATAATGAGATTTGGATCTAGGCTAGGCATATCAGCATAGGACCAAGCAAAGTTGATTTGTCTTTCTTTGAAAATTTTTGCAAAAGCTTCTTTCTCTGATTCTGTCAAGGATGCTGCTACTTTGACGATGCACGGAGACTCTTATGTTCCAATGTTAAGAGGTATTGTTGGTTCTATAAGAATAGTAGATTGCTCTCGATACAGATAGTTGGGAAGAATTTCAATCCTTCCATCATTAGGTGCCTCAGAGAGGTTTTCACCATCAGATGTGTCTTTTCTTTTTACTATTTTTGGATCTAATACTGCCACTGAGTGGTTTTCACCATTAGATCTATTGATTATTTTTATATTTTTATGACTGAAAGGATTGGCACTCTCACCAAAGTAGGCCATATCATTGAGTTCTATTAGAAATCCTGACTTGTGATCTCCTAGTGGTAAATGATCTCTGATTCCAAGATAGTCAATGATTGCATCATCATTATGGAATACATCAAGTTCTGGATGATCAGGAGAATCCCAATCAATAAGCTCGGGATGTACAAGGGGCATTGGATCATTCAGGTCAGTTTCAAAGGTAGAGATGGTATTGATGGAAAAATTTTCAAGGTTTATGATTGTTTCAACGAGGTCTATTTCCATACTCTCATCCAATTCATCTATCACAAGATAAAGGTCACTTTCCTCACAATTGAAAAAAGTAGTATCACATGGGACCAATCCTAGTGAGTCAGTCTTTGAACTCTCTCCCTCATGGTAATTGTTACTATGGTGATGGACAACATCAACTCCTATCTCTTCAGTACAATCAGATAATGAATCCCATTCATAATCATTTGAGTTAGAATCATCATTATCCCCAAGTCTATCAATGATTCTCTGTGCTATCCTATTTCTTTGGATCTACATACATACCATTCTTTCTGAATTGTAAAGCAAGAGCTTTAGATATCTCATGAAAAGGTGTGACCTTTTCTTTTCCTTTTGGTTCTTTTGGTCCTTCTCCTTTGTATCCTAATCCTATAGTGTCTCTTTGATAGTTTGGATTTTGCAAAATTGGTTTGATAACACCTTCTCTTTGTAACCCTATAGGTCTAGTACCTTGGTATCCCATCTTTTGTAACAAAGTATACCCTTTACCATAGACATCAGGTGATATATATTCATCTTTGATATCCTCTTCATTCTTTTGTGACTTAAGCAAATGATTAGCATTATGCTCAGCTGCCTCTTTGGACATTGTGCCCCCACTTATAAATGTGTCATAAACAAGTGGTGAAGGGGGTTCTGATTATTGTTTAGTGATCAAAGATCTACCAAATGATCTACGAGATAAAGGTAACTCTATAATTCAAAGAGCTTGACCTAAAGTGTATTCTCCCATACTTGTTTCTTTGATGTCGATCTTGATCCCATTTGATTTTGAAGTTGATGGTATATTACTAGGATCACTGGGTGTAGTTGTAGAAGATCCAGTATGGTTATAAGCTATCAAAGAATTAGATGTCTTCATAGAGCTGCAATATTGGAATGGATTAGTGTCCCCTTTAATAGTGACTTCCTAACCATTATGAGGGAATTTCAAGCATTGATGATAAGTTGATGGTACAGCTTGCATGGAATGAATACATGGTCTTCCCAAGAGAATGTTATAAGCAAGATCCATGTCTAGGACTTGGCAAGGTACATCTTTGATTATAGGACCTACTCTGATTGGTAGAACAATAGACCCTTTAGATGATCACTCTTCCTCATCATAAGCTTTTATCATGATTTTCTTCTTGGGATCAACAACATTTTCAGAAAATCCTAATGCAAGGACTAGTTTCAATGTACAAATATTTAAGCCATCTCCTCCATCTATTAGTACTCATTTGATTTTGTGACTCTGGACAAGGACTTCGATATGTAGGGGAGCATTATGAGGTTGGGTAATAGCTAAGTCATCATTTTCAGTGAAGGATAGGTAATGTAGGGTTGTTAAATGGCCCACCATAGCTTGAAATTGATCATGATCTAAATTTGTGGGGACTTGGGTCTCTAAGAGAGATTTTTCAAGGATATCTTTGTGAGATGGGGATAGACGCAAAAGCTCTAAGATGGATATCTCAGCAAGTGTTTTCTTGAGTTGTTCCAAAAGGTTGTACTAGTTGGAAATATTTGGTGTAGACTTTGGGACATAAACAGACTTGTTTTGAGGTGTGCTTGGTTTAGACTGGACTCCTTGGAGAGTAACTTTGGATTGAGCATGAGTAGTAACATGAACTGGTTGACTCTCTAATTTTGCTTCAATGGTAATGACATTGGCATAATACTTAGAAGGATGACATTCAAAAATGTTACCAACATATCGATATGGAGTAGAATTATAATTGGCTTGATTGTCACTCTTCGTGTTGGAAGAACCTCCTTTTTCATGCTCAGGAAGTGGATATTTGAAAGCCGTATGTGATTCATTTGAGGTATGTCTGTCAACACCAATTTCACCACTTTCAATTAAGTCTTGAACTACATTTTTGAGTCTTAGGCAGTCATTGGTTTTATGTCCTTTTCCTCTGTGAAACTTGCAATAATCATTTTCATTCCACCAAGAAGGTTTTACTCTAGGTTCAAAGTCTTTCATTTCAGGAAGCGTAATGAGTTTCTTTGTGATTAACTTTCATAATGCTGATTTGAGGGATTCCCCTAAAGGAGTAAAATTTCTTCGAGGTGACATAAAAGGCAATCTTAGTTTAGATGAATCTTTGTTGGTGTTTTGATTTGATGATTGATTATTGTAGGTTCCTTGAGTAGCATTGGCCTGACTTGTAAGATTGAGAAGGGGTTGTGTTGGTTTGACATTACGATTATCAACAATCCCATCATTGACAATGTTTTTGTTTTTATTCCAAAATTTCAATTTGTCATTATTGTAGTTGTTGGAATTGGAATTTGAGGACCTAACATTGTCTTTGGAATAAAGTTTGATCTCACTTTTTCAGACCATGGCTTCCTCAATCTTGATACCATTTTCTATGAGCTTATTGAAATTTAGTGGACATTGCAATTGTAACCTATAGCTCATTCTGGTGTAAGGTTATGCACAAAAATATCCATCTTTTCTTATTCAGGAATCATTCATGGATATTTGGCAAACAATTGACACCATCTTTGCAAAAAAGTAAGGGTTCTCCATTCTTTTGATGTGCATTACAAAGATCAAGCATAGTGACTTCATGTTTGATGTTATAGGAATAATGAGTCACAAATTTGTCAAGAAGCTCATTGAAAGATTTGATGCCTGGGGGTAGTTTGGAGAACCATTCCATGGCTTGTCCTCCTAAACTTCATGGAAATAGTCACATAAGATAAGTGTAATTGTGAGCGACTTCAATACAAGCAGCACAAAACTCACAAATGTGGTCTTGTGGATCTGAATTCCCTTTGTATTTTTCAAATTTTGGTACCTCAAAATGAGGAGGGAATGGAATCATTGCTAAATTCTTATCAAAAGGATAAGGACATATATCATCCAAGGAACACTTCTTAGTTGATGATCTAGATTGGATGTCACGGATTTGTTGTTGAAGCATCTGGATTTGTTGTAGAACAAGATCCAAGGATAACATGTTTCCTTGATTGTTTTGGGAAACATTATTGTGGGAAGCATTGTTTTGAGAAGCATGATTTTGGGAAGCATTGTTTTTCTCATCGTTTTGAGAAGCATCGGAAGGATGTTTGGTTTCTTTTGCTCCATGAGTATCTTGAGAACTACTAGGAATTTCTTGATTGGTTACAATAGTCAGTTCTCTAAGATGAGAGATATCAAAATCACTTGGTAGTTTGGCTCCTTTTTGAGCAAGCATGAGGAAATACATCTCTCTATCTAGGTCTAGGAGTCTTTCCATGACATGATAAAATCTAGGATCTTGTGTAGCATCCCTAAGTTCTTGATCTGTGGGTTCCTCTTCAGATGTAAAAAGTGAAGTTTTCTTAGGAGCTTCAGGCCAAGCATTCTCATCATTACTTTTATTTCCATCCATTTTTTCTAGGGATTCTAAATCAATGGGTTGTTTTAGTTATTGAGATCGAGTTTGAACCATAAAATGCAAAAAATTGATTTGTATGATGAAAGATTTTTTATGAAAAGATATGGAAATGGTGATTGATAGAAAAGATAGTGAAAAGGTACTGAAAAATGATGAGACAACTTGATAAAATCTAAGTCAATAGGAAGTATAGAGTTCACTATGATATGACAAAGAAATAACCTAGGTAAGTTTGATGGAGGATGATAGA
Source organism: Chamaecyparis obtusa (assembly GCA_027943335.1). Lineage (NCBI taxonomy): Eukaryota > Viridiplantae > Streptophyta > Pinopsida > Cupressales > Cupressaceae > Chamaecyparis > Chamaecyparis obtusa. The sequence goes on along the minus strand of BSBK01002041.1, from coordinate 206,293 downwards.
TCCTGATAGGATAAACTCACAAAGATCAAAATCTAATAGATACGGAAATGTTTCAACACTAGATTTGGAATTTCAGAGGATTAGAAGAAATGATTTGATGATTTTTAGTGAAGGAAGGCTGATAAAAATTCATGAAAAGTAATGAAAATGGTCAAACTAAAGATCAGAGGTCTTTGTAACTCGAATGTTTTTCCAAAATCTTACTAAGGACGAAAATGGGTATCTGAAAAAGTGATTTTGAAAATTTGAAAGTTTGTGGAAATGCTCATTGTTGTAAATGTGCACCAACAAATGTGCAAGAAAGATTGATAAATGCGCAACAAAATGAGACAAATGCATAGCAAGTTGTAATGGATGTGTGGAAAAATTATCAATTGTGCAGAATAGTTTAATGTAGGTGCAGCAAATTGGTCTGAATGTGCAGGTTTTTTTTCTGATTGATTTGAATGGCAAGATTGTGAATGTTGTCTAATTTTCTAATGTTTTTTTGTTTTTGGCAAATGAAAAAATGCATAAACACACACATGCAAGATAGAAATGATTTTAATCTAACTATTCTAATATGAATGCACAAACACGCTTACAATCCTATGGCTGGCAAGGACAATATTTGCTGAATCCCTATTAGTAGGTGCAAAAAATTTCATGGCTCTAGCCCTTGTCCCCTAGTCTCTGAAGTTATTTTTAGGTCTCTGCCTTTAACCCTTGAAAAATATTCAAAAACTAGTCGTTACCCTTTGTCTTTACCCTAGCCTTGTTATATTTTTAAGTTACCTTTTTCGGGTCACTTAGAGTCCTAATCTGCATGTGCTAATTAAATCCTTTAAGCTATTTGGCAGTTAGGTTTTCATGTCTAGCGGGGTCCCTTTTAATTTTTCCTAAGTTTCTAGCCCCGGTGATTTAATATTTTCCTATATTCCCCTCCGCCTGATATTTTCCTTAAAGCCTAAGTCTCAGCATTAAATTTTTCCTATGTTTTGGCTTTAATATCTTTCTGGGCCCATCTCTAACACCATCTTCATCTCACGATTGTTGCTAAAGCACAAGGGTTTTGTCAGAGGTATGCGAAGTTGCGCCCGCCATTGATTCATTTCCGTGACGTAGCCTTTCCTTCAAGCGGGTCCACTGCCAGGTGTGTTGACTTGGCGGTATCTCATTGGTCCATGGGAGTATGAAGTGGAGTGTTGTTAGTGGGACTAGTCTTCTTGGCATTCAGGCAGATTAAAGTTCAGTTTAATCTTGTGGCTGTCATTATACCATTGATATAACATGCTTTATTTTTAATGCAGCAGTATAGCAACAGCCATTGATTCTCATAAGGAAGGTAGATGGGTCCATTGACATGTATGCATAGTTGGTGATTTTTTATTGGTCCATGTAGTAACACCGTGGTTGCTGTCAGTGGCACTTGGTTTTCGGATGTGTCAGAGGGTCCTGATCCTGTCAGTGAATCAATGAACGGTGTATGATCTCATTGAGTGTGTCAGAGGCTTAAGATCTTGCGATGGCCATTGATTTTATTTTGTGTTAGAGGGTTGTCAGGGCAGGGAGAGATTCTTCATCCCGACGGTGGGTGTGAAATCTGATAGAATCTCAGATGGGTATGTGAACTTCAGATAGCCGTTGATCTTCCAAGCGAAGGCTTAGTGGTTCTGATAAATGTTTTGGTGGTCTGACAAATTTCCAAGGCTTCGCCCATTCACATGAAATAGTGGCAGTTCCCTAAGTGTTTTAGCAGTTCAGTGAACAAGCGTTCATAGAATCGCTAAACTTTCTGGTGGATAGATAAAGTGTTTCACAAACTGGCGGTGACCTTTGGTCACTAGTTCGCTAAATGTGGGACCAAGGTTAGAATTTTTCTTTGTGTCGCCAAGTTGCAGAGTTAAGTGATGGGTTAAGTTTTCTTTTCGCAAATTAGAAATGCCTTGTTGCATGGTCGTTGGGGTAAACCTAGGGTGGCAGTTGTGTTAAGATCATAAAAGACCACGAAAGGGAGAGATCGAACGGTCATGACTTAAAGTTGATGGAGATTCAAATGTTGACTGTCAATTTTCTGTTAAAGCCATAAAATGACCGTTGAGGTTCAAATTCAAATTTGCAGAGGGTTTCAAGTGATAGAAGGTACCAAAATTTATGGTTTTAATGGTCGGATTCGATTGATCTGGTGGCACTGGTTGTTGCAGACTGGTCCGAGGGTCCCTATGGTAAGTGGCATGATGTTTTTGTACCACGAGAAGTATGGTTTTGTGCTCAAGATATGTTTGCAGTTGGCTGATTTGACTAGTTTTCATGGCAATTCCTTGTTGTTTTGTACTGTCCTCATAGATTTTGATGATTGCAGATCTATCTGAGATTCATTTTCTCTGGGTTGCTTATGTTTCTTCCCCTGTAATAAATTCTGATGTAGTTTTGGTTGGTTGAGTTGTTGAAACTCTAACCCTAGTCACCCAAAGCTTAATGCATCCTTTTTGAGGATTCCAAGGTGACTAGGGGTATAAGAAGAAAGATATTTTATTTTGAAAGGGTTCTAATCTTGATTAGTTCCAGGGAGTTGTAGCGGGTGGTATCATATTGTATTAGATTGAATAGAATTTCCTTGTAGTCTTTTGCAGGTTATTGAAGTGGTTTTCTCTCTTCTCTGCTTTGAACATGTACATGATTCATTATACTTAATACAATTATTTCAAGCTTTCAAGTCTCTCCTTGGTGTCAATCTTGTGAATTCTAGATTTTTTGATCTATTCCATAGGGTTACATTTTTATATGTTCTAGTCTTTAGTTCTTGATCTAGGATCAAGTGAAATATACTTTGGATAGGACATAGATTCACTTTGATTTGTCTACAGAAGGATATTATAAGTAGTAGATGGGCTGAAATACTTATGTTTATGGCTATGAGTCTTTAAAAATAGTTGGTTCATGTTTCAATGTCTGTATTTGATATTTTCCCAATGGATAATGGCACTGATCAGAGATTAGTATATTCAGTTGAGTTCAATACTTGATTGGCCCTTGCTTACCTCTTTCCATCTCTAGATATAAAAACTTTTCAAGTTTTAATTGTATTTGGTTTATAGTGGTAATACCCTATAGTAATGGAGAGTCAATGAATGTGAGGTTAGCATTTAGCACTTTCTTACTATTCAATCTATTGATTAGACCTAGTATTTGGTGTGTGAAGTATAGTTTTCACTAGGTCAGGTGCACCCACCTTGGTTTTGTAGAGCCAGAAGTGAAGAGGGCAGTCTTGTCCCTATAGTTGGTCCAGTTGCCTAAGATCCTTATACATTTTGGAACTAACCAATCCTAAAATCAACCTGAGGGTATATTGGCAGCCTAAGAGCATAAGCGTCCATTTTGAACACCAACAAGATGGTGACTATGCTGGGGAAGTGTTACACAAGTCTATAGTAACCAGTAGGTCATCATTGAAAAATAGGGTTATTCTTGTCCCTTGTCTTATAGTCTCATTTGGATATTTGTTAAGTGGTATTGTAAGATTCCCAATATACTTGGATGGTGACTCAAACATCTCTTCAGCAGTGCTAGTCAGTAGATTTTTATCAAATGAGTTATAGAGGTACTAGGTCCCAAAGAAAGGAGCATCCTGAAAGCTTAATGGAAGAAGGTATTCCAAGCACTTCCAGGCCTAGTCAGACAAGAGGAGGAAAGAAGAAAGGAAATCTTTCTCATACTTGGAGAAATAAAAAGGATACAAGACAAGAAACTCAAACCAAGCCTAGTCAAGAAGAAAATATTTTAGAATATGAAGAGGCTATTGATTTGGGATTAAACCACTATGAGGATGAATTTCAAGTGGGAGATGATGAGTCTAAGACTACTCTCCCTGAATTAGAAGAGATCTTTGAGGAGGTCTATGAATTGGAAAGAAGAGTCCAAGAACAACTTGCTATTAGGCAACAAAGGGAAAAGGACAAAGAAGACAAAGTAAGACAAGCAATGATAAGGGCTGATCAGCTAAAGAGGTCATTATTAGATTTGGAGGCAATTAATTTTGTCCCAAAGCCTGAAAGAGTAGAGGAATAGCCTATTGTGTATAAAACTCATGAGATAACTAGGCCTAGAGATAAGGACAAACAAAAAACTGTTGGAGTGCAGATTAATGAACAAGTTCATGTGGAAAACCCATTAGATCAAGGGTTGAGATTAGATGCAGACCTTGAGGGGGCTAGAAAAGAGAAATAAATGTGGGCTAAAGAACTAGAGAAAGCAGAGTTGGAGGCTACTACTATAGAAATGAGGAATAAGATTGACATTCTCAAGCATACCTCAGGACCTTCAAATGTTGCTACTTCTTTCTTGGGGCAAGGTGGAAATCATGGTAACCTTGCAACTAAAACAAATGGCATTTTTGGTGCTGCTAAAATTCCTGATCGTTCAAACACAAGGACATCTACATCTCAAGGAATGGATCTGCCACATGGAGTTCCTGTTCATGAAAGGTACAAACAACTTATCTTTCTTGGTATTCTTGGTTATCCTAATCTAATTCCTGATGAAATTAGAAATAAAAACTCCCTAAGTTTACTAGAAATAATGTCATTACATGTGAAGAACATCTAAAAAAATTTATGGATGTGATAGATGATTATAATGTTGAGCTTGATGATGTTGTAATGAAGTTATTTGTACAATCTCTGACCGAGGATGCTAGGATTGGTTTAGAGGATTGCCCCATGCTAGTATAGGATCTTGGAATGAATTTAAGAATTGTTTCAAAGAGCATTATGGAGATAAAACAAATGAGGGTTTTATTTTGAATGAATTCAATAACATAAAGAAAAATCAGAATGAAGAGGTCCTTGAATTTAATATAAGATTCCAAAAGGCTATGCATAGGCTACTACAAGTTATCAGATTAGATGACAGAGTGTGTCTTGTGACATAATTAAATGGTTTTGATGCAAAGATGGGTTACTTCTTAAGGGATAAGAACCCTATAAGTCTTGGGGAGGCTTAAAAGTTGGCTATCAACATAGAAAGTAATAGAAGCATATCAAGAAAATTAGGGAGAAGAGATGATTATAGGCCTCAAGTGCAAAACAAGAAAGAAATGGGAAGGTCTGCTAATTTTAAGCCTAAGGAGGAGGACAATCTAAAGAAGATTCTAAGTGCTTTAGAGAGTCTAAAGCCTGATGAAAAAAGAAACAATAAGGTTACAACAAATGACAGACAAGCTTCAAGCAATTTTAGCAGGCAACCAAGAATGCAGAATTACCCATACAATACTCAATGGAAGGATGGCAAGCCCATTTTTCTAGTTAAAAGGGATAGGCCTGATGATAGGATTCATGATCCTTTGCAAAGAAATTTAGTTAACATGAATGATGATATCCCATGGTGTACTGTTTGTCAATCTCCTCATAGTCCAGAGCATTATGTTATTGCTTTGAATTTACCTCATAACCAAGAACAAGATGAGCAGTATGATAAGAGTGGTTTTGGAATGACTTCTTCACATGCATGGGATGAGGTTGACTCTACTGATGATGAGGAGGAAGAATTTGATGATGTTGGATGTGGTGCAGTGAAGTGTGAGGAACATGTTTCCTTAAGGAGACCCTTTGATGAGGAAATTGCACAAATCACTGTAGACATGGTCACTCAAGCTAGGAGTAATCACAATTTGAGAAGCAGGACAGTTGGAGGCACAAATGGTAAACTAGGTAGCATGTTTATCAATAATTCTAAAAGGAACACACAACAACATGAGGAAAAGGAAAAGGGTGCTGGTGTTGTCAATCAGGCTAAAATAAAAAAGAAGAGTGGGCCTACTGCAATACCTAAGGGTAAAGTAAAGACATCAGAAGTAGCTATCCCCATACCTCAAAAGGAAGATGAATTTGTACAAAAGAGTAACTCTGACTTGATTGTCCAAAAAGAGGATAAAGATATCTCTAAGATTAAGGAAGATATGGGCAACCATTCTTATGTTCCCATTGATATGACTAAATTGCTTTCACAAATAACTGTCAAGGTTCCATTGTTAGAAATGATGAGAATAGAAGAGCACAAGGTCAAGGCCTTGGATTGGGTAAATGGTGCCTCTTCCATAAAGCTCCAAGAAATGAACAGAGGTGACAAGCATGTGGCTACTTTAGATGACACACCTGATAGTCAAAATGAAGAAATTGTCTCTGAGATTCCTCAGAGGTATTTGGATGCAAACATTGTAAATACTGCATCAGGGATAGTTGATCCTTTTTTCTTGTCCCTTATGATAAATGGAAAATTGTTGAAGAATTGCATGATTGATTCTAGAGCATCAAATACTGTCATGCCTGTAGAGATCATGAAGTTATTAGGACTAAAGGTTGATACACCTCATGGGAGATGCCAAGCTATGGACTCAAGAGAAGTGTCGGTTATTGGTACCATTAAGGCTTTTCCTTATAAATTAGTAGCATTTCCTGACAAACAATTGACTATGAGTGTTCTTGTAGTCAACATTCCCCCTCAATATGGAATGTTGTTATCTAGAAAGTGGAGTGCCTCCATGGGAGGAAGTATTCAATGTGACTTGTCCTTTGCCACTTTTAGCATTGAAGGAGAAAATGTGAAAGTCTCAAGGGAAGCTAGAACTCCTAATATGATTGAGGAGGATGAAGAGGACAATATGAATTAATTTGTGGACACTAACATTGGTTCTTTCCAAGTTCAAGAGAGAGAGATGCAAGAAAGGGTCAAGCCTATCTTTCTGGCTGATGATAAAAGTAACATAGCAAAAGGTAATGTATTATGGACCCTGTATTTTGATGGAGCAAGTTCGAAGGAAGGTGCTAGAGCAGGAGTGCTATTGATATCCCCAAGTGGTAAGACTTTTAAGTTTTCTTTCACTCTCTTGTTCCCTTGCACAAATAATGTTGCTGAATATGAGGCCCTACTGATTGGTTTGAGAAAAGCATCAAAACATGGGATCAAACATCTTAGGGTGATTGGTGACTCTGAGTTAATAGTTTCTCAGATTAGATCAAAGTATGCATCAAAGAATCAAAGGATGAAACAATATAGAAATGCTGTTTGGGATGAAATTGAAGTTTTTAATGCCTTTGGTATTGATTGGGTGGATAGAAGCAAAAAAAGGATGGCTGACTTACTAGAAAACATAGCATTAAGGCTAGAGGACATTACCTTTGTAGGGATATCCAGGATTGAGTACAAGTCTCGGCCTTCTATCCCAGACAATGTTGAGAATTGACAAGTATTTTCTGATGATCGAGATATACTAAGGTTTTTGCAATGTGAATCTCATTTTGATGGTCAGGAGATGGATTTCAACACTTTTGTTCACATCAGAAATGGAAAAGAGAATGTTCTTGGGAAGGAAGTTTTGAAATTAAAATCAAATAGGACCCCAAGGGGATTGGTTGCTCTTGAGAGAGCATTTGATGATAAAGAAAGGACTTGTTTTCCTAAATTTGCTAATAAGATAAATGATTTGGAGGAATTAAATTTAGGAACAAGTCAAGTGCCCAAAAATGTTTACGTAGGTAAATGTTTGTCCCAAAGAACTAGGAATATCTGATTGATCTTCTCAAAAGATTCAAACATGTCTTTGCATGGTCTTATGATGATTTGAAAGCCTATAGAGAAGATTTATTCCAGCATGAAATACCATTGAAGGAAGGAACCAAACCTTTTAGGAAAAATTTAAGGCCTGTGAACCCTACTTTGGCACCAAAGATGCAAGATGAACTAAAAAAAATGATGGATGCTGGCATTATCAAGCCTATCAGACATTCTACTTGGGTGTCAAACTTGGTTCCGGTCAGGAAGAAGAATGGTGACATTAGGTTATGTGTTGATTTTAGGAATTTGAATTTCAATTCTTTAAAGGACAATTATGGTTTGCCTAATATGGAGAATATGCTGGAGAAGGTTACTGGATCAAAGTTAATGTCCATGATGGATGGTTTCTCTGGATATAATCAGGTCATGGTCAAGGAACTAGAACAATTTAAGACTGCATTCACTACCCCTTGGGGAACATATGTTTATGTTAGAATGCCTATTGGTCTGACAAATGCAGGAGCTACTTTTTAGAGAGCTATGGATGTAGCCTTTGCAGACTTTATAAACAAATTTCTAGTGGTGTATCAGGATGATCTCACAGCATATTCAGATAAGGAAAGTCAACATTGTGAACATCTTGAGAAAATTTTTATTAGGGCCTTGGAGTATGGGATCTCTTTGAATCCAAAGAAGTGTTCTTTTGGTGTTGTGGAAGGCAAGCTCTTAGGACATATTGTGTCCAAGGATGGAGTGAGAATTGACCCTGAAAGGGTTATGGCTATAGATAAGCTTTCACCACCTGGAAGTGTTAAAGGAATACAATCTTTCTTTGGGTAGGTAAATTTCCTAAGGAGATTTGTTACAAATTTTGCAGAAATCAGTATCCCTATCTCTAGGATGTTGAAAAAGGAGGCAAAGATTGAGTGGAATGATGAAGCAGATGAATCTTTCATAAGTATCAAAAAGGCCATCAAGGATGCTTAAGTTTTAAGGACACCTGATTATGGTAAGCCCATGCAGATATTTTCTTTTGCTTCTTATCATATAGTTGCAGCAGTTTTATTACAAAAGAATTTAGATGGATATGAACAACCCATATCATTTTTTAGTAAATCCTTACAAGCAACAGAATTCAAATATGATATTACTGAGAAATAGGCTTATGCCTTATTCAAAGTAGTCAAGGCTTTTAGATGTTATCTTGTAGGAGCTAAGGTGGTTGCTTATGTTCCTACTCCTGCAGTTAAGGATATAATGGTGCAACAAGAGGTTTCAGGAAAAAGATGTAGATGGATCAATAGGATCCAAGAATTTAATATTGATATCCAAATTACAAAAGTGGTAAGAGGCTTAGGTCTTGCAAAGTTAATGGCACAAAGAAATTTAGTTGCAAATCATGTGAATGTGTTAGAAGAAGAACAAAGGCCCTACATTTATGATATGGATTATTGTGATTGGTACAAAGATGTTATTGGCTACTTGCAAAAAATGGTTCTTCCCCCCAAGATGGATGAAAATAGGAGAACTATCAAGTTGCAATCTGCAAGGTATGCCATTATACATGGTAAGTTGTGGTGGAGAAGCAATGAAGGAGTATTTCTAAAATGCATAGACCATGAGATGTCTGTTGGTACTTAAAATGCAGTTTTGAGGTACCATGTAAAATGTTGATTAAGTGCTCATTTTTGGCTTTGTATTGCATGCTAGTATGGGCATTTTTGGAGTCATATCTTGAGGTCTATGTGTTCGGTGCTTTGCATTCATCCTATCAAGTTTTTTTCAGTCCTTAGATGGCATATTCAAATGGGTTTGCATCATTTCATTCCTAGAGGGTCTCAAAATTAGAAAATTGCCAAGTGTAGAATTCACCAGGAAGGGCTACTTTGAGGTTGAATATCTTGAATTCTGATAAGTGTCATGAAAATCTGAGAATGGGGGCGTCTTTAGTGTGCTTCATTTGACTTATTTTTCCTATTTCAAGTTCCTGTGATGAGTTTTGATAGGTCTTGTTCATCCCCTTCCGAAGGTGTTTTCTTGGATTTGCATAATGCACTTGTTTAGTTATTCTCAGAGGCCCTGTTTGTGGAGTTGTACCTTCTTCTCGGTGATTGGAAGTGAAGTGATGGTCATGTCCTTATATTTTAAACAAGTTTTTCTTCATCCTGGTTGGTTTGTAGCTCATGACGAATCCATTGGATGAGTTTCCCAATGCGATTCCATTTGTAGTTTTCATTGTTTGGACAGGGTGCATTGTGTGAACTTTTGTCAGAAGCCTACTTTGATAGCTTCTATCTTTTTCCCAGGTGATCTAAATTGCAATCCAACAGCTCCCCTATTTTCCAAACATGAAATACTTCCATGACCTAAGATGATGAGTCTTGATGAATCCGTTTGGTCAGTTTTGTGAGCCCTTTCCATTTGCAGAAAATTGAATTTCCCAGTTGTACTGAACTATTTGTTTGTCGGGGGCCCACTTTAGGAGGTTATAACTTTTGACCAGTCAAAATTATCAATAAGATTCTTGTTTCCCTGCATTATAGGCATAACATACTCCTTCCAGTTTCATTTTGGATCCTCTGCCAATCCGTTTGATTACTTTTTGAGGGTGATTCTGAATGCAGCTTTTAAGAGTTTTCTACATTTTCTGAGTGTGTCTCTATGAGTACCTCTTTTTATGAGGCCATATCTTTTTCCCCACTGGTGCCCATTTCAAAACAGTGATTGACCTGTGTTGTGGACATCTTTATGTGCTTCCGTGCCAGTTTGTAGCCTCCTCGGACCTTGTTTCATATTTTGTCAGGATGATTCCAGATGCAGTTTATCAGGTTCTGACAGTGTGTTTGTAGGAACAGAATGAAATGAGCAACTTTGAAGGCTTGTAACTTTCACCTCGGTTGTCTTCATGGGACAGCATTTTGCAGGATAGATGAGTATGTATCAGAGAATGGGCTTGTTCAGTGGTGGCGCCCAATCAGGTGATATTGTTATTTCTTAAGCCCGCTCCCAGAGGTCCCTAGCACCATTTTGACACTTTGGAGAAAGTGGTTTTTGACTTTTCAGTTTTCTAGGTGTGATCAAGCTTTGTTCTTGAACCGTGCAGAATTTGTTTGAAGCCATTTTCAATGGTCAGTTGTTTGAAAACAAGATTTTTTAGCCGGTCCCGCCTGGGGGTCGATTTAGATGTTCAGGATTTATTTCCTTAAAATGGATGTCAGAAGTGGGTGTTCTATTAATAAAGTTGCCCAACAAATAGAGTTCCTGGGTCTTCAGATATTTAAAGGGAAAGAACTCATACCCAAGGAATGGAGTGATAGATTTGTGTCCTTACTAAAAAAAAAATCAATGACTCTTCCAATTTTGATATTAATATTTGTGAGGCTCATGGTCTTATTCTATTCTCTATTGCTAATGGTTTAAAGCCTCAAGAAGCATTATTAATGCTATCTCTTCGAGAGAAACTCTTTTTGCAAGCCAATGGAGGTTAAGGAACTGGGTGCATTTTTTAAGAAACTTATGTCCTTCCTTCATGACATTTTTATCTGTTATGATGGCTCTTACTGGACTATACAAGGAAGTCACCTGGTGCAGTTTGAGTATGATTGTAATTTACATCCAAAAGATTTAGGAAGTGAGAGGCTTTTATCAGCATGGTAGTGCAACAATACTAAGATAAAAGTACAGTGGCAACATGGAGACTACTTTTGCGGTGTGGTCACATAGAGGGAGTTGCAGTGTTATATGCAATGCCCATGCAATAATGTGGCAGGCTGCCAGTATGGAATACTAGTGACCAAATAGAGATGCACTTTAGCATTTTAAAGAGCCACTATGGAGCACAGATTGGCAGAGCAAAGCGTTCATTGGAAACATGTTTAAAGCAAGTACAAAGGGATACCTCACACAAGTGAGAGTGCATACCCTGCGCAAATAAAGGGGAGTGATCACATGCATTTAAAGCCTTACAAATATCAAATGTGCCCAGCCCATAAACCATAAGAAGGGGACTACCTGCGCTAAGTACAAAAGGGGCTCACACTTTGAAATGGAATCAAAGGCAATGCCTGTGTAATGGCAGCCTTGCATAAAAGAGGAAGACATGCACGTCAGTGCAAGGGAGAAAGCATTATGCTTTAAGAAATGTGTAAACCACCAGCACCCACTCAATACAAAAGCCCAAGGTGAGGCTGCCTGCGAAAGTGGACACTCACGCAAGTGAATGGAGATTTGCGCATATGTAGGAGTGTTCACGCACATCAAATGGAGGTGTGGGCAGATTAAAAGAGGGCGGGCTCACACATTTGGAATGCAATGAAAGAATTGACAAGAGTTTGCACCAGTCTATTTGAAACTACTACGCATGTTGAGGAAGATTACCCAGTGCAAGATGAGTATGAGGAGCTGCCTGCTCATCATGGTTGTTGGCTTTAAAAAAATAATGAAGATGCCTTGCGTAAGCCAAATGCGAACCTACCTTGTACACATGAGACAATGCCAGCGTATGAGGAGTATGTAGCCTCATGCCATTGAAAGGGAGCTGCCGCCATTCAATACTATGGTCAGCATGTTTGCTGGGTCATTTTGGGGTGTCCTTCTCATGTAGCATTATACCACATTGATTAAAATGTGGTGTTTACTAGCATTTATATGCACCAGCACTCATAATACATTATGAATAAGAAGCCCATGGGCTACTTGGGCGGGCCCGCTTGGTGGAGCTTCCTGTGTGGCAGTGGGCCCCATATTTTGGAGGGAAGCACAGGCAAAGCTTTAAACTTGCAGAAATTAATATCCCACATCGATGTTGAAACAAGTATTTCAAGTGTTTATATGTGTAATACCCCAAAAATGGGCTATAAGTTCATTAATCTCCTACATCATCAAATCGAATGAAATCGACATCAAAGTCCTAACCTAAGGCACATCTAAACATCATTGAATCTTAATTGATTATCTTATATTCTGCATCGAAGAATATTCCTAGCAATATTCCTAATTATCTTAATTATCTTTAATTTAATGATTATTTGGCAATAAATCACATTTATCCTAAAGTTTGATTAATTGAATATTTTCATATTTAATTAATTAGATTTAATATCTTGCCACTTAATTGTTTAATTAAATTTAATTCTATCTATTATTAATTGTATTATTTAATTTTGACAATAAATCTAATATCATATGAATAATTGATTAAATTCTTATTTAATTAATTAAAGCAAGTTGTCATTATTTAATAATATAGTTTTTAATAAAAGTTTGATTAAATAATTGATTAACCCATAAATCAATTATTTATTTTCAAAAATCAGTTAAGTTGAGAATAAATCACTTTATTTATTTATTAATTCATAATTATTATGCACATTCAAAAGAAACAGTTAAACTCCAAATTAGAAAATCAATGCAAAGTGTTGACTTTTTAGAACTCAACATCCTTTTGGAGTTCAAAAAGCTGATCTAAACTCTAATTTGAGTTAAAAAGCTATTTTTGCATGATTTGCATGTTTTTGTGAATTAAATTATCTTTATTATCAGATAACTCAAAAATCAAGCTGAGTTAATCTGAGTGATTTATGGCTTTTTCTCATGCACCTCCAAAGCCCTGGATTTCTATAAAACCAAGGCTTTAGCTCTTCATAATTCATCTCATAATTTTGCAAGCTTACTTTGCCAAAGTCATCTATGAATTGCACAACTATTTTGAAGAATTGGAATTTGGAGAATCAAAGCTTATTGTGAATCAAGGCTATTGTGAGATCAATTTGTTTTTTTTTACATTCATTTAGATTATTTTTCATATCATTGTTAGATCATTTTAGCATATCAATTTCCATATTAGCATAGATTCCATATCAAGTTTATCATTCATATTGCATAGAAAATATCAAAAATATAGATTAATTGCATTCAATTCATATCTAGATCAATTGCATTCAAATCCTTCATTTAGGTGTTGTCTAGGTCACTGATCTCGATAACAATCTGAGAACATTAATCTCGCACCTACTAGAAGGCAGTAAATCACTTGGTTAAATTAGATTTCAATTTTGCATGATTTTGATTTTTGCTAACCTCTAATGTTTTAATGAAGTGTTGTGTCTACAGATCAGGTAAAATTTTCACACACACATTTCAGGTGCCCACCGTGGGGCAACCCACCTTTACATGCTGGTTTTGATTTTTTTTGGGAGCTAAAACCTCAAAGTTTCAAATATTTAATTTTATCTCCAAAACAGCTTGGATTTTTGGTTTTCAATTTTTTTTACAAGTTGGTGACATATCAGGGAAGCCACAATAAAAATAATAGAATTTTCTGAGATGTTTTGAATTTTTAATAATTTTTTCTTGAAATTCTAGAAAAAATTAATATCTAATGCAATCAGCATATTTTTTGGAAATTTTTATATTTTCAGAAAGATATTTAAATTATACATGGGGTCAATTCTTTTTATTTTAAATTTGGACACAATATAATAGCTCAAATAGTCAATTTACAAAAACTGGTCTATTTTGATAAAATGGGTCTCTAGGGCACAAATGAAGAGATTTTTCTAAAATTTTTGCATTTTTGGAAAGCTCTCTATTTTTTAGTAGGGGTATCTATTCTGAATTTCTATTTTTGTGGCCAAAATCATATTAAAAAAATCAAATTTTGTTGACTAGGTCAAATGCAGTGCAAAAAAATTAAAATTTTGTGATGGGTATGCACTTATTTTTCATATGATTCAATGCATGATATGAGTTGTCATTTGGATTAATTTCTAGTTATTATTGCTCCTAAAAATTGATTTTTAGATCTAACCCTAGGGTTTTCATAAGTTGAATATACCTTGCATATCTTGTTTGCTTGTTTGCTTCTTGGAGAGTTCATCACTTGCTTGCATCGAAAAGCTCAACAAAAATTGCTAAAAATTAGGTAAAATCTACTAAGTGCATTGCAAGGATCCCAGGTATTCTCCTTCATCTAATAAAATTTTAATTTGGGCTTCAAATAAATCTCTTGTGTCTGGCTTGTGTGCATCTTTTCATGCTTTTGTCTATTTCTACACACTTGCATAATTGATACTAGGTTGTGACCCCTTAAGTATTTATTAGCAGTCTTAGATTACTTGTGATTGATCTTGATTTCTATCTTGGGTTATTAGACTCGCTAATCCACCGGCCCCTCATTTCCACCCTGTGGTTGCAATCTCAGCGCCATAAAGGGGAGGGGTCAACAGGACAGAAGCGTTAAGTGTTCCACTTGGCAACCCTTTTGTGCTTTTAGGAACTCACTTATTTTCTAAGTTGGGGACTCATTTTTAGCTTGTGTGAGGTGTTAAGTGTTCCACCTTGTGGACTCATCTCATATTCTCTTTAAGCGTTAAGTGTTCCTCTTTCTTCTTTTTGGGTACTTTTGGTAGATTTGCTTTTGGAAACATATATCTGTGCTCACATAGTAATTAGGCCCTATGAACACTATTCATGATTCTTGAGAGATTGGATTCCCAGTGAAATCCTTCTTGACGACAGAATCCTTGTAGGTAGGGAGGATACTTAGTGCGTTTCACATTCAACTTGGTTAGTGCATCTTCTCTTATTGATCGATACATTCTCTCCCAGGAGAGGTTGATAGATCACGTGGGGTTGACATCACGAGCTTTGGTGAATCAAAATTGGTTAGTGCATCTTCCCTTATTGATTGATACATTCTCTCTCCAGAGAGGTTGATAGATCACGTGGAGTTGGCATCATAGACCTTGGTGAAGCAAAACTTTGTCTTAGCGTGTCGGATTAATCTGCTTGCTTTGTTTGGGTTAAAAGTAAAAAGGTGTCAAAAACCTTGGATCTGGAGCCAAGTCCCCTTGTGGTATACTATTGTGAGTCATCTTTAGAGAGGGTTAACCGTAGTGGAAAATCCCTTCACAGGGAAAACTGTGTTGACGGAACCTCAAGCGGTCATAGCCATTTTCGCCGTGGTAGTGACAGCCGCTATAAAAATGTCCTTGTGGAAGAAATTCCACGGGTATGGTTCATTGTTGGGTTGTCAGATCTCCCTATCAGCTCCTAAAGATTAAGTTCTCGGACTGTGTCAAAACCCTAGTGCGTCAGGATTGGAGTTCACCCCTTTGGATCATAAAAGTTGCAGAGTCAAACCATTACTAAAAATGCTAGCCAGGCCAAATTTTCATTTTATAGGGTATATGTGCGTTATTGCAAAATATTTTTGGAACATACAGAATTAGCACTTCTAAGGATTAGAATGAATAAGTCACTTGATCGTTCATGCACAAGGTTGCTTTTTCCCTTGTTCATTGTTTTCAGACATGCTTGAAATCACTTGCTTGCTATTTTGCGTGCTCGTTTATCTATCTAGTTATTGAAAATGGACAAATCTGTTACAATCTTCAAATCTGGACATTGAAATTTGCAAACAATTCAAATCTGAAAACTCAAAATTTGCAAAATCTGAAGTCAAATTCTTTTCTGGAGTCAAAAATCATTTCAGGAAGTCAAAAAGTCATACGAGTTTCCATCAAGTGTCGTTTCATTGCATATCCACTGTCGTACGAGCTTTTACAACTATCGTACGAGTTGTGCAACTATTGTTTCATAGCTCACCCACTATCATACGAGTTTTTCAGAGTGTTGTTTGGGAAATTTTTGAAAGTTGTCAGAAAATTGTCAGGATTGCCAGATATTTAGCTCTTTCAGCCTAGTTTCAGAATCTATCAAGCGGATCATTGTGTCAGGAACAGAGCAGTAGCTATTAAGAGTCCAATCATTTTCTTAAAGTGGCCTTTTGAATCTGATTCAACCTTCTATCTAATCGATTTGAGTCTTTATCATCTCATGTCAAAACCTTGTCATGACTATCAATCTTCAATCAATCAATCATCAAAACAACTAAGTGTTGTGATATCTTGTCCGCTATCTTTTGGGAACCTACCCATACATCCAGGGCATAGTATCCTTCATCCACGTCTAATCAAATCTTCAAATCAATCAAACCTTGACAAGGTTGCGTCATCTGATCATCTTGATTCAATTCATTCTTCAATTATCTGAATCTTATTCTTTTGTTTCACTGAAAGTTGATGGTGGAGACTAGAGCTTCCTCTCACAAGAAATCTATTACCACTATCCAAAATCCAACTTTTGAGCAACTCATCAATTCTGGTCTTTACGAGGATGATGGTCTTGGAAACTATCGATTGAAATCTGGTTACGTACCCCCTCCATCGACTCACAGAGGTACTCAACATACCCCTCATCAATCTAATCCAGGGAGTTCACAAACTCCTACCATGTCTCAAGTAGGGACAAATTTTGGCTCTCAAAGAGCTCAATCTCAACATGGTGCAGATCAAGAACCCACACCTGAAGAAATTTCTCGCTACCAAAATGAGGATGAATTTAACAAGATGATGAGACATTTCTTGAAAGAAAATAGAGAAGCCTACTTTTTACAACTAGCTCATCAAGGAGCTAAACTTCCTCCCAACTTTAATGTTGAAGATATCATTACGCATGAGGAAGAAACTCCACTCACAGCTATGATGAAACAGATACATGCTTTACAAGTCAAATTTAATAATCTTGAGAAAGAAAAGGAACACAAAGAGTTCTCCATGGAGGCTCTATGTCCTTTTCCATTTGAAAAAGACTTGTACATGCCACCCTTTCCAAAAAGAGTGGAGATGCCGAAGTATGATAAGTATGATGGACACTCTGATCCCCAAGATCATGTTAGAGAGTTCTGTATGCAATCCATGGAATTCATGCATGAACCAACCTATCTGATGCATCTTTTTCCTAGATCCCTGGGCGGAGCATCCATTCAGTGGTTTTCAAGATTACCTCCTACAATCAAAATGTTTGAGGAATTGATTAAATTGTTTTATCAACAATATTCCTACAATATTCAGCATTCGGTCACCATGATTGATATTTGTAATCTCAAGCAATATCCAGGAGAATCATTCCTAACTTTCCTCAAGAGGTGGCAAAAGAAGTTCTCTCTATATGCTAGACCAATTCCCGAAATGGAGAAACTTGAAATCTTTATCAATAACCTTGTTCCAGAGCTCAATTATCCCTTACAAATGCAAGATCATGCATCTTTTGACAAAATGGTGGATAACACTATCAAAATCGAAAAAGTTCTTGTAAAAGAAGGGGAAATCACACTCCAAAAAGACAAGTACGAATCTGGATCTAGTTCCAAAGACAAGAACAAAAATTGGAACAAGAACAAAGGCATCATCATAGATGGCATTGTTCACACTGTTTGTGCCCCATCAAAGGCACCAGCCTACAATCTCACTCTTGGCACTCAAGCCATTAAAGCTTCCGAGAAAAAGTCTTCTCAACCATCTCAAAGGAAGCCAGAATTCAAAAAATTGGATAAACATCAAAAATTTACTCCTCTAGGAGAGTCTTTAGAATCTGCTATGAAAACTCTACTAGCTAATAACATCATCTCTTTACCACCAATCTGACCGAATGCTCAGGACCCCAAACTGATATGGTGGAAGGATAATGAATTCTATGATTTCCATCGGAGTAAAGGTCACAAAACTAGTAGTTGCTACCACTTGAAGCATACCATTCAAGATCTAATCGATAATGGAGACATCACAATTAACAATCCCATGAGTAATAATGATCATATAGCATTCACAGAACCATTTCTGAAACATGGTCAAAAGGTTTCAACTTCTCAGCCTAATATGGGGGCAAAAGTCAACTATGCCTACCCTGGAAATAACACTGTCATCAATATGGTTGAACCATGTCTCTCTAAAAGTTGCAATGTCATCACAATCGTACGAAGGGACAAAGATCATTCCTTAGCTAACGCAGTTACTCGATCACAAGCTCAAACACATCTGAATGGACAAATCCCAAATTCATCAAATGTCCCAAAGGTACCCTTCAATCTTTCATCTGCTTCTAAACAGAAGGCTGCTTCCAAATCTTCCAATCCAAAGGATACAAGGCCTATGTCTTATAGCATTTTTCAACAACTCCAGCACACTAATGTGAAAATCTCCATGTTTGAGTTGCTTCGAATATCTCCATCTCATAGAGCCATTCTCGATAAAGCTTTGCTCGGTTCCAATGTTCCTGATGACCTTGATTTAGATAGGTTCCAGACTATGGTTGGACATCTTACATCTTCGCAATATATCTCCTTTTCAGAGGAAGATGACAACTCCTTGAGTCACCCACATAATCAGCCTTTGCATATAGAAGTCTTGATCCAGAACCGTAGAGTCAAACGTGTGTTGATAGATGGGGGCGCTGGCCTAAACATTTGTTCTTACAGCTTGATCACACAATTGGGATTTTCAGAATTGGCTATTGATCTTAGAAAGAAAATAACTATCAAGGCCTATGATGAACAAGAAAGATCTTCTAAAGGCACCATTATCTTACCTATCAGAGTGGGTCCAGTGCTTGATCTACCTTTGGCCTACAACGTCCTTCTAGGGAGACCGTGGATACATGAAATGCAAGCCATTCCTTCTACATACCATCAATGTTTGAAGTTTCCTTATGAAGGAGTCGTGGTTACTATCCCAGCAGATCTAAATACAACTTGCAACACCTTGAAGGAAAGTGTCGATAAGCTTGTACCTAATAACAGAGAATCTCCCATAGAGCCAACTAAAGAAGCATCCACATCTAAAATGGAAGATCTTGCCAAAGAGGTTAATATCAAAGAAAATAGTATGGGAGAATACACTATCGAGCCAGTCTTATCTTTGACATCTCTCCCTATCTCGCCTAAGTCTTATGGGCAATCTTTGAAACAATCCAAGCCCAAACCTCAGGAACCTCCTGAGGCATATAAAAACAATTTTGTAGCAGAACAAGTATCCAAGCAAGAATTTGAAGAGGATGAAGCTATGCTATCATGGCTATACAAAGATGAATCTGATTCTCAAGTTGTTCAAACTGGTAACTCTGCTGTATCCAAACTCCCTTCCAAGTCATATGGTCCAGGAGGTAAATTAATAGCTAAGATGGGATATTCAGGTCAAGGACCTCTAGGAATCAGAGGAAAAGGTCTTGAGGCACCCCTCCCACATACTGGTAGAGAAAATAAAAATAAAATTGGCTTAGGATTTAAGAAGAAACCCTATCACCTCAAAAGTAATTGCTTACATGTCATAGAGCAGATCACACCAGGAGAGCCTCTTCTTAAGAGAGAAGAAATAGAACCATCTGATAGTGATTTAGATAGTTCAGAACTCATCCCCTATGAAAATTTGCCTAAAGAGATCAAAGACCTTCTTGATGATAAAGATGATCCTATCAAAAGAATTAATGTAGTAGAAACACAAGAAACTACTACCAATCAAGAGATAGTTGCACCACAAGAACCAGCTAATCTCGAAAACAATCAAGAAGAGGGAAGTGGTAGTGATTCTGAGACAGATTTCCATGAGTATGAATTCAAATCAGAATCCGAGGGTAACCCTTCTTGGGGTATTCATCCTGACTTTACTCATGTTCTAAGATTTCCTAGAGATCCTGAATCAGAAGCTGAATCAAATGACTATGAATGGGGAGCCATTCCAGAACTAGATGAGCTTATCATAGAGAAACATGTTGATGTTATTCACCAATATGCACCTCAACCCAACGTAAGTCTAGAGCGTGTTGCCTGATTTTCAGTCACCCATCATTTTTCCATGTGAAGTTGGTCGAGTCTAGGTCTAAGTCTTGCTTAGGTAGGCTTTCTTTGCCAAGTTTCCCTATCATTGCTTTCCTTCTTTGAACCGGGTGGGCTTTTTTGCAAGATCTTGTAACACTGGGTAGGTTATAGACACCATCCTGGCAAAGAAGATGTGCTCTATTGATAATCTTGTATATCAAAATGGATGGTGTTTGTTCTTTCAGAAGAATCAAGAGGAAACTTTTTCTGTATGGAGAGTGCTAGAATTGCCGACTCGTCTGATGATATTATCAGTAGCAAAGGGTGGACAGTCATGGAGTTGATGGTATTAAAAATCTTCCTGTCACGTTTTAGAACCTATGGTAGAAACAATATAATGGACGCCTGGAATCCACGTGTATCAATGGTAAAGCAGTTGCATGATCGCATGGAATAAAATAATGGTATGCGATCACGCGACAATGGAACCTACTGGGACCCACGAAGACAACAAAGCAGCTTATGTGCACCAATAACGAAGCAGTCGCATGATCGCATAGATTAAAATAATGGTACGCGATCATGCGATAGTAGAAATTCAAGGAGCTAACTGTGTTACTGGGACCCACATATGCCAAGCATGGGAGAGATTAGATAGAGGGGCCCTGCTGGAATCCATGTGTACCAATGAAGATGCAGTCGCATGATTGTAAGGAATAAAATAATGCTATGCGATCATGCGACAATGAAGTCTGTTAGGTCCCATAAGTGCCAATGATGTAGCAAATGTGTACCAATTAGAAAGGTGGTCGCATGATCGCATAGATTAAAATAATGGTATGCGATCATGTGACAATGTAATTGAGGATGCGACAATGAGGTTGCTGGGCCCAACAAATGTCAGCAAGCCAGAACATCTTAAGATTCCAAATCGATGGACGGCGCATGATCTTATGGAATCTTGTAAGCTCTTACGATCATGCGACTACTGTCAGATCTGCCAAGTGTGAAGAAGTGGGTCCGAGATGTTTCACGAACACATAAGCTAGTCTGTGGTTGATCCACGAGATAATGAGTTGGCGGATTGTCAGAGGGACCTATTGGCATATTGTCAGAAGGGTCCTGACATCGGCAAAAAATCTACGACTGGCGCATGATCGCAAGGAATATTCTTCCTTCTTGCGATCATGTGACCACCGTCTGATGAGAATATTGTCAAGGAGGCTAGAGATTTAAGGAAATCAAATGAGATGGTGACGCGTGTCAAGCATACAATAAAAGGATTAAAACTTATGATTTTAAGGATCTCGGCGGTGCTTGAACGTTATAATAAAAGGTGACGGAAGAGAATTGGAAAGAAATAAATGTCGATTTCTTTTTCAAGTCGACTGTCATGGTAAAAAGAAAGCATCTGTCATGGAGTATGTCCAAGGAAGAAAAGAGAAAGAGATTGCATGATAACAGATGGTAAAGTTCTTGCCGATAGATGGCGTCTGTTCACATTCTCAGGACAAATCAAAGTTAAGTGACTCCGGAAGCCCAATGAACTCTGGCTTGACAGGTGTTGATCGAGAGGTTGAGATATCATGATCGTCTTCCATACCCTCTCATTGAATGATATTCCTGCTTGGTGTATAGTCTGTTTGTATTCGTGGAAGCTGGAAGGTCATGAGTTCTCATGAACTCTATGTATTGTGAAGTCTATAAATACTGGGAGGAAACTCATTGTAATGGTCAGAAAATTGGATATTTGAGCAAAGTAATTCCATTTACTATAGCAAGGTTTCTGGTTTTGTTGTTCCACTGGTAGTCAATCATATGCATTTGAATAGAAAGGACAGTTATGTATGAAGCTGTAATTACGTCTTGAATTCCATTTCATGTCTGTGGTTGCAGTAAGTGATTCCATTTACTTGTCATATGTGATTCTTCTCCTATTCATCCTGTAAGTTAAATAGTTGCATACTGGACAGAAAGTACAGTGGTGTGTAGAGCTGTGATGTATGTGTGGATTCCATTTCATGACAAAAGTTGCAGTTAAAACAATTCTATTTGTCTCCTATGCATGATTCTGCTCCTATTCTCTTGGTTAGACTTTGCATGTTTAAAATAGGTAGATTAGAGTTAGAAGATAATAAGCATAAATTCTTGCCTGAATTATTTGTGCCTACAAGCAATTTGGTTAAAACACATCAGAGACAACCTGGTGATCAAGATAAAAACACATTCATTGTAAATCATACTTAATTAGGGAGCTGTACCTATCAATTCAGAGGGCAGTGATAGAAGATGTACACTGACCCAATTGTTGGTGACATCCTTTTGTTCTCTCCCATTGGGTAATTTAAGAGTCAAAGATTAGAAATCCTTAAGAGGACAAACTATTAACCAACAGAGCGAAATGATGAACCTATCGAGTCTGATCCACCTATGGCTGAATTGGACTCCCACGATGACATTGAGCCTATTCACGAATTGGATGTCTTAAGTTGTAGTATCACCTTTGAACTCACACATTAGGTTAGGACCAATGATGACAGATCAATATCCGTAAACACCATATCCCAAACCTTTCCCGCTTTGACTATCCAACGCCCTGATCTTATCGACCAAACTTCCACAAACCCAAACCATGTTATTTATACCTTCCCGAATGACTATGCCCTTGCCTGCTACCTCAATGGAGTTGAGCCTATGAGTACTTCCATCAGTGAACCAAGCATCAACATGACCGAGTCGGACATCAAATATCTTAGTTAGAAAAACAAGAGTAAAAAGAAAAAGAAAAAGAGTTTTAAGGGTGAAAACCACTTTGTGGCAGTCTCAGAACTGACAAAAGTAAAAATAAAAGATGTATCCAAAGGTGAAAACCTCTCTGAGGCACCTAAGGATGAGATATTTGATGTCCTTTTGAGTCATTTATAGGACAGGTCTCCAGTACTAATTGAGCCCACCCAATCCATCAATTTGGGTACAACAGAGGAACCACAATTGGTACATGTAGCACAATCCTTATCAGAAGAAGAGAAACAGAAATTTACTACATTCTTGACAGAAAAAAAGATCAACTTTGCATGGAAGTATTCAGATATGCCAGGGTTGGATCCAAATCTTATCATGCACCATCTATCCATTGCTCCTGGAGTAAAACCGGTCAAGCAAAAATTGAGAAAGATGCATCCTCATGTTGCACTTTTAGTCAAAGCTGAATTAGAGAAACTCCTAAAAGCTGGATTCATCCGCGTCATAGACTATGCTGAGTGGATCTCCAACATTGTACCTATTTCTAAACCAGATGGTTCAATCAGAGTGTGCACAGACTTTAGAGATGTGAATAGAGCATGCCCTAATCATGATTTTCCACTGCCTAACATTGATATGATAGTGGACATGACTACAGGCTATGAGATGTATTCCTTAATGGATGGCTTTTCTGGATACAACCAAATCAAAATTGCTCCAGAAGACCAAGAGAAAACTACTTTCACATGTGCGTGGGGAACCTTCTGTTGGAATGTTATGCCATTCGGACTCAAAAATGCGGGAGCTACATATCAAAGAGCAATGACATCTATTTTTCATGATATGATGCATAGAACAATGGAGGACTATGTTGATGATACCTTGGCAAAATCAATGATCAGAACTGAACATCTAACTGACTTGAGCATGATCCTAGACAGAATGGAACAGATTGGTTTCAAGATTTACCTACAGGTTGTATCACTAGTTGGAATGACATGAGGCAAAAATTTGAAGTAAAGTATAAGAGTGCTGAGGATGCTCAAAGTTTATTATTACAACTAGCTCAAATTAAGAAAGAATCATCCATCTCTATGAGAGATTTTAATGCTAAATTCAATAAACTTATTAAAAGGATACCAACTGCTAGTGCTCCAATAGGAGACAATCAGAAAACTTTCTATATCAATTCTATGCCTCCTGAACTTGGTTATCAACTAAGAAGGGCTAATGTGGTTACTTTACAAGCTGCACAAACTCTTGCAGTAGAGATGGAAGATGACATGATAGCCTCTGGGAAATGGAAGAAAGAGTATCATACTGGATCTTCAAGCAATGTAACAAGTACTTCAAACAGTACTGAGGCCATGTTACAAAGATTGTCCAATGTGATGATTGCATTAAAGAAATAGGTTGTAAGACCAACTCATTCATTATATCAGCCTTACCGAAAAGGACCAATGTATCAAAGCGGGAACAAGAACTTACAGCTTCCTCCTACTCAGCAAAGATTAGCTATTGAAGCTCCTCCTAAAGGTCAGACTTCTTGTGCTTTTCACCTCAGAGAAGATCATGATGGTGATACCTGTGAAGACATGATCCGGCATTTACAAATGAAAGGAGAAGAAGTGCAAAGAATTGAATATCCAGAAGATGATGATGATCATGCTCCTCATGGCGACTCCGTAAATTTGTATTGTGAGTATGAATCAGATTCAGAAAATGGAGGAAATTGTTTTGCCACCTTGGAAGGACCTCAGCTAACTATGATGACTAGAGGTCAGAAAAATAAAAGTCAAGTTCCCAATGCTACTTCTGTCAAGAATCAAGTCCCTCCCCACAAGGCAGCTAATAATGATAACCCAGCGTCAAGTTCTTCACAAAAGGAACAAAAAGATAAGTTTCCTCATTCCTTTGATATTATTCAATTTTGTGAAGAAACTAAAATTCAAATATCTACTATGGATTATTTGAGATCACACTCTGATCAATTCCAAAGGTTGATAGATCATTGTAAAAGTCGAGAAAACATTCATATCAATTCCAATGTCAGTGATAAAAGGCAAGTTAATGCTAATGAAGGGAATTCAATTAATGATGATTTCTCAATTCCTAGGCTGTTTCAAGAAGAAGAACCTGTGATCCATGCTACTTGTTCATATTTGAAACCAGAGCCTTTTTATGTGTCTCTTTTTATTAATGGCAACAGACTAAGTAATTGCATCATAGACTCTGGAGCTTCAGATAATGTAATGCCTGTGTCAGTTGCAAAAGCTCTAGGGCTACCCCTAACCAAAGTCTTTGGAAAGTGCTATTCAATGGATGCCAAGAAAGTACCTTTGATAGGTCAGATCAAGGATGCACAAGTTGCTTTGGTTGCATATCCTTCCAAGAGATTAAAGCTTACAATTCTTGTTGCTGACATTCCTGAAAGCTATGGTATGTTGCTTAGTAGAAGTTTCTGCAAGGACTTGGGAGGAGAGATTAAACTTGATTGGTCATCTGCTTACATCCAAGTTGGGAATAAGAAAGTAAAGCTTGAACCTGAAGGTAAGGCTAAATTTACTGTTTTGAAATCAGATGATCCTAAATCTTAGATCTTATATCAAGAAATGCAATTTGGTAATTACATGTTAACATATGATGGACCTAATGCTCAAGAAGAGACGGTAAAGGCAGATTCACAACAGCTGTGGACAATGCAGTTTGATGGTAGTTGTGCTAAGGCAGGCTCAGGAGCAGGAGTAGTCTTAATTGCACCTGATGAAGAAATCACACATCTGGCCTACAAGTTGAATTTTAAGAACACTAATAACACTGCAGAGTATGAAGCTCTTCTCCTTGGAATGGAAGTTGCAAAACAAAAAGGAGTAAAGTTACTTAAGGTACAAGGTGATGCTGATCTTGTGGTAAAGTAGGTGAGAAATTTATATTTTGTAAAAAATAACAGATTAAGGAATTACAGAAATAAAGTATGGGATGAGATGGAAAATTTTGATGCATTCTCAATAAACTCAGTTCCTAGAGACCAGAATTCAAAAGCTGATTCATTAGCTGTCTCTACCTCATTATTGTTACCTCATCCTGAATTTAAAGATCAGATATATAGGATGGAAGTTCTTTTTAGGTCAAAGGTACCTGATAATGAAGAATCATGGCAAGTCTTTGATAATGACAAACATATTCAGCAGTTCCTAGAAGGATCAGGCCCTTTTGTCAATATGTGCTTTGAAGATGGTAAAGATGAGCATTCACTGATTGAGGAGGAAGAATCAGAAGAAGAAATCATTCAATTAAAAGGTAATAAGATCCCTTCTCATTTTGTATCTTTAGAAAAGCTTTTTGACAAACATGATACTTACGTTAAGGAAGAAAGGAGTGAAAAAGGAAAGACTTGTGGAGAGTATGATGGAATCAATATAGAGACTGATGATTGTCCAAAAATGATTAATATTGGAAAGTGTTGTTCCATTGAAGAAAGGGGTAAGATCAAAGAGTTATTAGTGGAATTTCAAGATGTTTTTGCTTGGGACTATGAGGGTCTTAAAAATTTCATGGATGGAGATTTTAGGCACACAATCCCTCTAAAGGCTGGGGTAGTTCCTGTCAAACAGAAACAAAGAAACTATAACCCTTTGATAGAAGGAGCAATTTTTAAGGAGATTGATAAGATGTTAAAAGAAAAAATCATATATCCTATTCATCACTCCACCTGGATTGCAAATATCATCCCTGTGAGGAAGAAGAATGGAGAGATAAGGATTTGTGTAGATTTCAGAAATCTAAATCAAGCTTCCCTCAAAGATAACTATGCATTGCCAAACATGGACCATTTATTACAGATTGTTGCAGGTTCAGGAATGATGTCTATGTTGGATGGGTTTTTAGGTTATAACCAAATCCAAGTGGATGAATCAGACAAGTACAAGATAGCTTTTACAACACCATGGGGTACTTTTGCTTATAATAGAATACCTTTTGGATTGATTAACGCAGGTGCAACATTTCAGAGAGCAATGGATCTATCTTTTGGTGATCTTAAAAATAAGATTATTGTGATGTACCTTGATGATCTAACTATTTTCTCTAGGCAGAGAAAAGATCACATAAGAGATCTTGCTAGAGTCCTGCAGAGGTGTAGAGACCAAGGTATTTCTTTAAATCCAAAGAAATCTGTATTTTGTGTTACTGAAGGTAAACTTCTTGGACACATTATTTCTCAAGAAGGAGTTAAGATTGATCCTGATAGAGTTAGAGCTATTCAGCAGTTAAGTTTACCTTTAAGTAAAACTGGAATTAAATCTTTCTTTGGACAAGTTAACTTTTTAAGAAGATTTGTACCTGATTTTTCTGAAACTGTGAAAAGTATAGTTGATATGATGAAGGGAAATCAATCTTTCAAATGGACTGATGATGGTAAGAAATCTTTTGAAGACATAAAAAATGCAATTGCTAATGCTCCTGTTTTAGTTCACCCTGATTATACAAAAGAATTCATTTTATAATGTTATGCATCACAACACACCATGTCTACAATACTGATGCAAGAAAACAAGGAGGGGATACAAGCTCCAATTGCTTTCATGAGTATACCCTTGAAGAGCAATGAGTTGAAGTATTCCCAAATGGAAAAACATGCTTATGCTGTGGTAAGCGCATTGAAAAATTTCAGATTTTATGTTCTTCACTCACATTCAGTTGTTTATGTGCCTGATGCAACAGTAAAAAGCATTTTGACTCAACAAGAAGTTGGTTGTAATAATAGAGGAGCTTGGATTGCCAAAGTTCAAGAGTATGACACTGATATTAGGCCAACTAAATTGGTGAGGGGGAATGCACTTTGTAAAGCCATAGCAGAAGGTCAACCAGATGAGAAGAGTGATCATAAGGTGCTGATGGTGAGTTTATAAGATCCTTGGTTTTCAAACATTGCTTATTTCCTGACATACAATGAGTGTCCAGAGGGATTGACAGAAAAATAGAGGAGAGATCTGAGAAACAAAGCCCTCAGGTATGTTATTTATGACAATGTTTTGTACAAAAGAGCAACAGATGGTACTTTCCTTAGGTGTGTGGATAAAGAGTAGCAAATGCATTTGTTGAAAACTTTTCATGATGAGGCATGTGGAGGACATTTCTCTTCTACTGTTATAGCATTCAAGATCCTAAGGCAATGCTACTATTGGCTAGGAATGTTTAAAGATGCATATAAATGGGTAGCAAAATGTGAAAAATGTAAGCTATTTTCTGGTAAACCTCAATTGGCAGCTCTACCATTGAAACCAGTTGTAATTGATGCTCCTTTTCAGTAGTGGAGTCTAGATTTTATTGGTCCCCTAAATCCTCCTTCAAGTCAAGGTCATTCTTACATTTTGACTACTACAGACTATTTTAGTAAATGGGTGGAAGCTAAGTCTATGAAGAGGACCACTTCTGATGCAGTTTGTGAGTTTATAAAAGAAAAAATTTTAGTTAGGTTTGGAATACCTACAAAATTGATTATGGATAATGCTTCATATTTCTCATCATCTGAAATTGTTTCTTTTTGTCATGATTATGGGATTCTGGTAGGTCATTCATCAGATTACTTTCCCCAAGGGAATGGGCAAGCAGAATCAAGTAATAAGAATTTGATTAATATAATGAAGAAGTTAGTTGATGACAATCAGAGGAATTGGCACAGGAAATTACATGATGCTTTATGGGCAGACAGGACTACACCTAAAAGAGCCATAGGTATATCTCCTTTTGAACTAGTTTATGGGGTTGAAGCAAATCTGCCTTTACCTTTAGAGCTTGCTGCATGTAAATTGAAAATGGTAATTGAAGATGATGTTTTCAAAGATGGTTTAGAGAGAAGAATCCTATACTTGACCAAACTGCAAGAAGAGAGAGAAGAAATGGTTGACAGAATAACTGCACATCAAAATCGAGTCAAGAAGTTGTTTGACAAAAGAGCTAGACCGAGGAAATTTATGGAAGGTGATATGGTGCTGCTGTGGGACAAGAGACATGAACCTAAAGGAATGCATTCTAAGTTTCAATCCTTATGGAAAGGCCCATTCCAGATTGTGCAAGCAAATCAGAATAATTCATTCAGGTTGGCATACCCTTCCGGAGAATCCCTGCCATGTTCCTATAATGGGCAGGATTTGAAGTTGTATCAAATGCATAATTGAGAAGCAGGTAATCCCTGCATAGTGGTTAGTTCGGTAGGTTTTCTTTTCCTATTGTAGCCTAGTTGTTTTTTCCTTCTGCTGTGTGTAGTTTTGGCTTTGTTAAGTTGCTGGCTATTTTGTGAAACCAGAGATTGCTAGAGTCCTTTTAAGCATGGTAATGCTTAAATCCCCAGTCAGAGCCAGCTGTTGCCAGATTTTCAGTCACCCATCATTTTTCCATGTGAAGTTGGTCGAGTCTAGGTCTAAGTCTTTCTTAGGTAGGCTTTCTTTGCCAGGTTTCCCTATCATTGCTTTCCTTCTTTGAACCGGGTGGGCTTTTCTGCAAGATCTTGTAACATTGGGTAGGTTATAGACCCCATCCTGGCAAAGAAGATGTGCTCTATTAATAATCTTGTATATCAAGATGGATGGTGTTTGTTCTTTCAGAAGAATCAAGAGGAAAATTTTTCTGTATGGAGAGTGCTAGAATTGCCGACTCGTCTGATGATATTATCAGTAGCAAAGGGTGGACAATCATGGAGTTGATGGTATTAAAAATCTTCCTGTCACATTTTAGAACCTATGGCAGAAACAATATAATGGATGCCTGGAATCCACGTGTATCAATGGTAAAGCAGTCACATGATCGCATGGAATAAAATAATGGTATGCGATCACGCGACAATGGAACCTACTAGGACTCGCAAAGATAAGAAAGCAGCTTACGTGCACCAATAACGAAGTAGTCGCATGATCACATAGATTAAAATAATGGTACGCGATCATGTGACAATAGAAATTCAAGGAGATGACTGTGTTACTGGGACCCACATATGCCAAGCACGGGAGAGATTAGACAGAGGGGCCCTGCTGGAATCCATGTGTACCAATGAAGATGCAGTCGCATGATCGCAAGGAATAAAATAATGCTATGTGATCATGCAACAATGAAGTCTGTTAGGTCCCACAAGTGCCAATGATGCAGCCAACGTGTACCAATTAGAAAGGCGGTCGCATGATCGCATAGATTAAAATAATGGTATGCAATCATGCGACAATGTAATTGAGGATGCGACAATGAGGTTGCTGGGCCCCGCAAATGTTAGCAAGCCAAAACATTTTAAGATTCCAAATCGATGGACGGCACATGATCTTATGGAATCTTGTAAGCTCTTACGATCATACGACTACCATCGGATCTGCCAAGTGTGAAGAAGTGGGTCCGGGATGTTTCATGAACACATAAGCTAGTCTGTGGTTGATCCATGAGATAATGAGTTGGTGGATTGTCAGAGGGACCTGTTGGCATATTGTCAGAAGGGTCCTGACATCGGCAAAAAATCTACGGCTGGCGCATGATTGCAAGGAATATTCTTCCTTCTTGCGATCATGTGACCACCGTCCGATGAGAATATTGTCAAGGAGGCTAGAGATTTAAGGAAATCAAATGAGATGGTGACGCGTGTCAAGCATACAATAAAAGGATTAAAACTTATGATTTTAAGGATCTCGGCAGTGCTTGAACGTTATAATAAAAGGTGACGAAAGAGAATTGAAAAGAAATAAACGTCGATTTCTTTTTCAAGTTGACTGTCGTGGTAAACAGAAAGCGTCTGTCACGGAGTATGTCGAAGGAATAATAGAGAAAGAGATTGCATGATAACAGATGGTAAAGTTCTTGCCGATAGATGGCATCTGTTCACATTCTCAGGACAAATCAAAGTTAAGTGACTCCGAAAGCCCAATGAACTCTGGCTTGACAGGTGTTGATCGAGAGGTTGAGATATCATGATCATCTTCCATACCCTCTCATTGAATGATATTCCTGCTTGGTGTATAGTCTGTTTGTATTCATGGAAGCTGGAAGGTCATGAGTTCTGATGAACTCTATGTATTGTGAAGTCTATAAATACTAGGAGGAAACTCATTGTAATGGTCAGCAAACTGGATATTTGAGCAAAGTAATTCCATTTACTATAGTAAGGTTTTTGGTTTTGTTGTTCCACTGGTAGTCAATCATATGCATTTGAATAGAAAGGACAGTTATGTATGAAGTTGTAATTACGTCTTGAATTCCATTTCATGTCTGTGGTTGCAGTAAGTGATTCCATTTACTTGTCATATGTGATTCTTCTCCTATTCATCCTGTTAGTTAAATAGTTGCATACTGGACAGAAAGTATAGTGGTGTGTAGAGCTATGATGTATGTGTGGATTCTATTTCATGACAGAAGTTGCAGTTAAAACAATTCTATTTGTCTCCTATGCATGATTCTGCTCCTGTTCTCTTGGTTAGACTTTGCATGTTTAAAATAGGTAGATTAGAGTTAGAAGATAATAAGCATAAATCCTTGCCTGAATTGTTTGTGCCTACAAGCAATTTGGTAAAACACATCAGAGACAACCTGGTGATCAAGATAAAAACACATTCATTGTATATCATACTTAATTAGGGAGCTGTACCTATCAATTCAGAGGGCAATGATAGAAGACGTACACTGACCCAATTGTTGGTGACATCCTTTTGTTCTCTCCCATTGGGTAATTTAAGAGTCAAAGATTAGAAATCTTGAAGAGGACAAACTATTAACCAACAGAGCGAAATGATGAACCTATCGAGTCTGATCCACCTATGGCTGAATTGGACTCCCACGATGACATTGAGCCTATTCACAAATTGGATGTCTTAAGTTGTAGTATCACCTTTGAACTCACACATTAGGTTAGGACCAATGATGACAGATCAATATCCGTAAACACCATATCCCAAACCTTTCCCACTTTGACTATCCAACGCCCTGATCTTATCGACCAAACTTCCACAAACCCAAACCATGGTATTTATACCTTCCCGAATGACTATGCCCTTTCCTGATACCTCAATGCAGTTGAGCCTATGAGTACTTCCATCAGTGAACCAAGTGTCAACATGACCGAGTCGGACATCAAATATCTTAGTTAGAAAAACAAGAGTAAAAAGAAAAAGAAAAAGAGTTTTAAGGGTGAAAACCACTTTGTGGCAGTCTCAGAACTGACAAAAGTAAAAATAAAAGACGTATCCAAAGGTGAAAACCTCTCTGAGGCACCTAAGGATGAGATATTTGATGTCCTTCCGAGTCATTTATAGGATAGGTCTCCAGTACTAATTGAGCCCACCCAATCCATCAATTTGGGTACAACAGAGGAACCACAATTGGTACATGTAGCACAATCCTTATCAGAAGAAGAGAAATAGAAATTTACTACATTCTTGACAGAAAAAAAGATCAACTTTGCATGGAAGTATTCAGATATGCCAGGGTTGGATCCAAATCTTATCATGCACCATCTATCCATTGCTCCTGGAGTAAAACCGGTCAAGCAAAAATTGAGAAAGATGCATCCTCATGTTGCACTTTTAGTCAAAGCTGAATTAGAGAAACTCCTAAAAGCTGGATTCATCTGCGTCATAGACTATGCTGAGTGGATCTCCAACATTGTACCTATTTCTAAACTAGATGGTTCAATCAGAGTGTGCACAGACTTTAGAGATGTGAATAGAGCATGCCCTAAGGATGATTTTCCACTGCCTAACATTGATATGATAGTGGACATGACTGCGGGCTATGAGATGTATTCCTTAATGGATGGCTTTTCTGGATACAACCAAATCAAAATTGCTCCAGAAGACCAAGAGAAAACTACTTTCACATGTGCGTGGGGAACCTTCTGTTGGAATGTTATGCCATTTGGACTCAAAAATGCAGGAGCTACATATCAAAGAGCAATGGCATCTATTTTTCATGATATGATGCATAGAACAATGGAGGACTATGTTGATGATACCTTGGCAAAATCAATGATCAGAACTGAACATCTAACTAACTTGAGCATGATCCTAGATAGAATGGAACAGTTTAGTCTCTGACTAAATCCTAAGAAGTGTGCTTTTGGTGTCACTTCTGGAAAGCTCTTAGCATACATAGTTTCAAAGAAAGGCATTGAAGTTGATCCGGCTAAAGTCAAGGCTATAATAGAGATGCAACCTCCCACAAATATCAGTCAAATGAGGACATTGCAAGGCAAAGTTCAATCTATCAGAAGATTCATATCACAGCTAGCGGACATATCATATCCTTTTACAAAAACATTACATAAAGGTGTGACCTTTGCATGGAATGAAGAATGTGAGAACAACTTTAACCATATGAAGAAGTATCTATCAAATCCACCTATCTTGATGCCTCCTATTCATGGGAAGTCATTGATCTTATATGTCTCTGCAACAGCCACATCACTGGGGGCATTGCTAGCGCAACATGATGAAGACAAAAACGAAAGAGCCATTTATTATATAAGCAGAACATTGGTGGCATATGAAAAGAACTATTCCATGATTGAGAAAGCTTATCTCACTATGATCTTTGCATCACAAAAACTGAGACACTATATGTTAGCTCATACCACGCATCTAGTAGCAAAAATTGATCCACTAAAATACCTACTAAGCAAGGCTGCCCTCACCGGTAGACTGGCTAAATGGGTCATGCTTCTAAGTGAATTTGACATTGAATATGTTGAAAGAAAAGCTATAAAAGGTCAAGTTATTGCTAATCAACTAGCAGATGCACCCCTGTTTGATGACACACCAATGCAAATGGAATTTCCAAAATCATCTATTATGCACCTATCTTCTAGAGAATGGAAATTATTCTTTGATGGCTCCTATACACAGAATGGATCTAGAGTAGGCATATTGTTCCTAACTCCCCAAGGATACTCAATCCCCAAAGCATTCCGATTAAAGTTTCCTTGCACAAACAATATTGCGGAATATGAAGCCCTTTTGAATGGTATGAAAATAGCAATTGAATGGAGAGTAACAGAGCTACACATTCATGGAGACTCTCAACTTGTTATTCATCAAGTCAATGATGTGTACCAAATTAAAGATGAAAATCTCATTCCTTACAAAAGAATGGTCGATGATCTTAAGAAATATTTCATCTCTATCACATTTGAGCAAATTCCTAGAATAGAGAACAAGGCTGCCGATGCAATGGCAACACTATCTACTTTATTACAGCAGCCTGAACATGAGCTATGCTACGAGTTCCTGGTGGAAGCACTCTCTTATCCTGCATATGACTCCCCCAAAACTCACATGATTTGCACTATTGTAGGTCATGATTGATCTCGATATAAAAACCTATTTTCCTATCTCCAAGACCAAATCATTCCTGATACCTTCAACCGTCATGAAAAGAGATACCTTATCCGTAATACCTCCCGATATGTCATCATTAGTAATGATCTATACAAACGAGGTCTAGATGGTATGCTACTTAGATGTTTAGAACGGGAAGAGTCTCAACATGCATTAGAGGAAGTCCATGATGGTATTTGTGGGTCACACTCGAACGGTTTAACACTAGCTCAAAAAATTATTAGGGCATGGTACTATTGGCCTGAAATGGAGAAAGAGGCTATCAAATTTGCTAAGAATTTTCAAAAGTGTCAAGTACATGGCAACCTAATTCATGCTCCAGGGAGGGATCTAATCCCCTTTACAACACAATGGCCTTTCCATCAATGGGCATTTGATCTTATCGGGATGATTCATCCTCATTCTTCTAATGGACATACCCATATAATCACAGCCACAAATTATTTTACAAAATGGGTAGAAGCGGTCCCTTTGACACAAGCAACTGGAAAGCAGATATCGATGTTCATCTTGAACTATATCATATGCAGATATGGGATCCCTCATTCCATAATCGCAGATAATGGTGGGAAATTTAGGAATAAAGACCTCGATGATCTATGTGCCAAATTTGAGATCACCCAACATTGGTCTTCTATCTACTATCCACAAGGGAATGGACAAGCAGAGGCTTCTAACAAAAATCTATTGAAGATCTTGCACAAAATAGTAAACAAAACTGGTAGACACTGGCATCTCATGATTAATCCAGCTCTATGGGCCTATAGAACAAGTATCAGAACACCTACTAGGGCTACACCTTTCACTTTAGTTTATGGGTCTGAAGCGGTACTGCCTGTTGAGGTTGAAATCCCATCACTCAGAATCAGAATGCATGGTCTAGTAACTAATGATGACTACAGAGTGTCTAGGTTACAAGAACTTGAACTACTAGATGAGCGCAGACAAGCAGCGTATGATCATCTCAGAGTATATCAGAAGAGAATGTCTAGAGGCTACAACAAGAAAGTTAGACACAGAGAATTCCAGGTTGGTGATCTAGTCTTGAGAGAAAATCCTAAAAATCAATCCCATCAAGAATGCAAGGGGAAGTTCGAACCCAACTGGCTGGGTCCCTTTGTCATCACTGCTACTTTTGGCTCTGGTGCCTATCAACTCTCGACGACTGAAGGAGAGAAGCTTCGAGAACCAATCAACATTCTCCATCTGAAGAAATTCTATGCCTAAGGCATTCAGTCTATGGTTAAATATCCTGAAAAAAATCCTAAAAATCAGAAAATGTCCTGAAAAAATGAACATCTTGGTGAAAACCTAGCAATAGGTGCCTTGATGATTAAAAAAAAAAAAAAAAAAGTGCCTTGGTGGAAACCTGAAAATAGGCGCCTTGGTAGCAAAAATAGAATCTCTACCAAGATGGTGAAAACCCAGCAAACGGGCGCCACTTGTTCAAAATGCTCCATCTATCAACACAATCTTGGTCTTTCCCAGCTTTCAATCTTGCTTTAGTTTGTACATATCTCCCGGTTTGTTTTTGCATTTTCAGTTTTCAATAGGTCGGTTTGTACACCAATCTGCTCAAGCGTCTGTATCCAATCAATGTTCAAACTTGGGGGCAATCAATTTCATATCCTATGGTCTCCAGTGTATCTAAGACGTGTCATATCCAGTCAGAGTCTTTTTGAAGCTTCACATGAGTCAGTCAGTCAGTCTTGTCTCCAGAAAGGATTTTGCATCTACAACAACGCAATCAACATCAAACATCAAACTGAAAACAATCTATTCTTTTTTACATGCTTTTATCTCCTTGTATGCTTACTGATTTGCATTGATATTTTTCCATATTGTGTCCCTTTGAGCTCTTCGATGATGTCCTTTATAGGATTTAGAGAGTGATGACTGGGGGCATAATCTTTTCTTTGTCTTCTGCTTGTATGTGAAAATCTAACAACTTTGGAAATTCTGGATTGAAATGGTGTCTGACTATAAGAGCCTCTATCTCGAATTGGATGGCCATGCGTACCTCAACCATTGATACCCAGAAAAGTCAAGGAAGTTTGATCTAACTATTGTCTTTTTGAGTGAATTCTTTCTCCTATTGTGAAACACAATCTTACCTAAGGATGTGAATGATAAAGGGTCACTACGGGTAATTCACATTAGATTTAGAATAATCTCTTAGCTGTTTGATGTGTTTTTAATGCAAGGTGTATTCAGGTCATCACGACGTTCATGTTTTGATGCTTATACAAATTGCTATATCAAAATGGACAAGATATTCAAGTCATCCTGGCATTTTTGCCTTGGTGCTTATATCTAATCTGACACTCTGAAAACAAAATCAATATTCATATATCCATGGTTGTTGACCAGTGGGTGTTGTATTGATTCTTGGGCATACAAATCGATATTCATATGTCTATGGTTTCATAGCTAGTGGGCATTGTATTGATTTATCCGGTTACCTAAAAGTTCAATGATGATAACAAATCGACATATGATCAGTGACTAGGTCCTAGGTCTTAGGTTACATTTCATTTTGCATGTATCTTTGCATTTTGCATGTTGCATGATCTCACAAAGCTTTAAATCCTCAAATTTATCTTTCAAGCTCCAATTGTGCAAATTCTCCAAATCTGATATGCTATGATTCCTATAGAGTAAGTTTGCAATTTGCGAGATATGAATTATGAATTATGATCTCACAATGGTTAAACGAACTTCGATGCTTAAACGATTCTTCAAATTGCATCTTCAAATCTAACAAGAGCTGAATCTCACACAAAGGTTCCTCCAACGAAATAGCAAGTACAATCCTTTTTCGAGATCAAAATTAAAATCTGAGACTATTTATATTATTAACTACTTGCATAATCAACCTTCAATCATCAAAGAAATCCATAATTCAACTTAATTGATTATCTTACATCAAACTATCAAAATTTCAAGTTGGTCAACCATGGTCAACTCATGGTTTAACCTAGTCCAACTTGGTCTTTTCGACCTCCAAATGATGTAGAATACATTCCTAGACGTGTTTAACCACTTCTCAAATCAATTAACATGCTTCTAAACTATCAACGCTGACTTTTCTTGTCAGATTTCAATTTTAATCCCGAAGGGGGCATGGTATTACACATCAATTCAAAGTCTGTAATCAAATTTGAAATCATATCTTTTTTTCTATCAATATCTTTCATCAGTGATCAAGACAAACAATCACGTCTAGTTACTGATTCATCAAAAGACCTCATCACTCGGGGCAAATCTATCATCACTTGGGGCATATTAGATTCATCAAGATCCATATCAATTTGGTATTCTCCTAATCTTGTAAACTATATCAGTTTTTGCAACCATCGGATCATAGTGTTCTTTCCTTGGTTCTTCGGCAACTGAAGGGTTTGGATGTGATACCTGCTAGTTCTGCTAAGACAATCGAGTCTAGAACGGGTCACTCACTTCTTTGCAATCCTAAGGTTTGGAATCAGGCGTTTTGACACTTTTTCGCAATCATAGGTTCATTTGCTATTATAGTGAACATTATCTTTGGTCATTCAAGACCTATTATCTCCATATCAAATCAATATCAATCAGCTTCTATCTCATATCAATTATCAATTTCGAATCAATTTCATATCTCTATCAAACATAGACTTTCTTTGAACCACTGCACTTCACACAGTCATTCAAAGAGGGGCAAAATGTAATACCCCAAAAATGGGCTATAAGTTCATTAATCTCCTACATCATCAAATCGAATGAAATCGACATCAAAGTCCTAACCTAAGGCACATCTAAACATCATTGAATCTTAATTGATTATCTTATATTCTGCATCGGGGAATATTCCTAGCAATATTCTTAATTATCTTAATTATCTTTAATTTAATGATTATTTGGCAATAAATCACATTTATCCTAAAGTTTGATTAATTGAATATTTTCATATTTAATTAATTAGATTTAATATCTTGCCACTTAATTGTTTAATTAAATTTAATTCTATCTATTATTAATTGTATTATTTAATTTTGACAATAAATCTAATATCATATGAATAATTGATTAAATTCTTATTTAATTAATTAAAGAAAGTTGTCATTATTTAATAATATAGTTTTTAATAAAAGTTTGATTAAATAATTGATTAACCCATAAATTAATTATTTATTTTCAAAAATCAGTTAAGTTGAGAATAAATCACTTTATTTATTTATTAATTCATAATTATTATGCACATTCAAAAGAAACAGTTAAACTCCAAATTAGAAAATCAATGCAAAGTGTTGACTTTTTAGAACTCAACATCCTTTTGGAGTTCAAAAAGCTGATCTAAACTCTAATTTGAGTTAAAAAGCTATTTTTGCATGATTTGCATGTTTTTGTGAATTAAATTATCTTTATTATCAGATAACTCAAAAATCAAGCTGAGTTAATCTGAGTGATTTATGGCTTTTTCTCATGCACCTCCAAAGCCCTCGATTTTTATAAAACCAAGGCTTTAGCTCTTCATAATTCATCTCATAATTTTGCAAGCTTACTTTGCCAAAGTCATCTACGAATTGCACAACTATTTTGAAGAATTGGAATTTGGAGAATCAAAGCTTATTGCGAATCAAGGCTATTGTGAGATCAATTTGTTTTTTTTTACATTCATTTAGATTCTTTTTCATATCATTGTTAGATCATTTTAGCATATCAATTTCCATATTAGCATAGATTCCATATCAAGTTTATCATTCATATTGCATAGAAAATATCAAAAATATAGATTAATTGCATTCAATTCATATCTAGATCAATTGCATTCAAATCCTTCGTTTAGGTGTCGTCTAGGTCACTGATCTCAATAACAATCTGAGAACATTAATCTCGCACCTACTAGAAGGCAGTAAATCGCTTGGTTAAATTAGATTTCAATTTTGCATGATTTTAATTTTTGCTAACCTCTAATGTTTTACTAAGTGTTGTGTCTACAGATCAGGTACAATTTTCACACACACAATATGCGATAGCCCAAACAATGAAGGTAACTTGAAATGGTGGAAGCTATGCCCGCGTGACTACCCATGACATGCCTCATTTTTTGTGCCCACGCCCAGACAGAAGTAAATTTTGCAGGAGAATGGACATGTGTCAAGTGGTTGCATGATCGCAAGGGCCAACTTCAGCCCTTGCGAACATGCGACAGGCTGACATGTGGCAGCCCGATGAGGTGGTGAGGAGGTTGTAGGTGGATGCCTGGTCAGAGACATGAGCCAATCTGGGCCTACCATGTGTCAGGTGGGTCCCGGCAGGGGCAATAAAATAATATTTTAATTAGAATTCCTGTGCAGCTGAAAATCAAAATTATAAACATGTTTCAATATAGTTTCGACTATATAAAAAATTGAAATATTAAAAGTTGCAGACTTGAAAGATTTAAAAGATTGATATAGTTGAAACATTTGGAAAAATGGCATAAATTCAAATGACTAAGCCTATTCAGAGAAAAGTTGTCTAGGAGTTCATTTTTTGCAGAAATATGAAGTGTTATATATCATCAGAAAGGTGAGAGAACGAGGAATCCTTTTCTAAGATCAGATTTGATGCAGGTCCTGTTGGTTTCTAGATATTTGTAGTTAAATGAAATAGGGGCCGAGGAGATATTTTGGAAATATCTGAGTTTTTGAATCCGGTGACTCATGGGTTAGTTTGAGGAGATGAAGATAGGTGTTCTCAGGAGAAAAGAGCAGATTGTTCATTTAGTTCAAAGGGATGATTCATCAGATGAAGAATACAACAAGTGTCCTCTCTTGATTCCTTCTAGAATGTTCCCCTTCTCCTTCTTATTCTACAATTCTTTCAGGGTACGGGGTTCTGAATTTTGGTTCTCCTAGGGGGAAATCCAATGCAAATTCCATTAATGCAAGCTTGGTTCTAAAATTGATGTTTTAGTCTAGATGTAGTGTCAATTTGAGTGTACTGAAATAGGTTTTATCAATGAAATATAGCTAGAATCTCATTGCAAGTATTTTGATTTCTCTGTGTGTTTTGGAAGTTCTTATGAATTGGATTTGTAAGACAATGTCCAATTTGTCGTTTACAAGGTAGACTGTGATTTTGTCCATAAGTTTCCTTTAAGGAAGGAGTAAATCTGGCTGGATAATCTTTGAGAATTTAAATAATGTATAGATTTGATGATCATGTGTTTGCAGAGAAAATGGTAGTCTGTAAGGCAGGGTATTGATTTTAGGTGTTTTTGAATTGATTTAGTTTTGTGGATGTTTTCTCAATTAGACTCCACACCCTAGGATAAGGCACTGGTTTTACACCAGACTTGCATCCAAATCTTTAAAATTTATTCAACTTTACTTTCCTATTGTTATGAATGTTCATGTTTGATTGTATTCAAGAAATACAATTCATTTGTTGATTCCTTAAAGAGTGAATCACTGGGTTAGCCTGCCTGAGCTCAAAGCTCGAAGAGAAAAAGGAGTTTATCCTTGTTGTCACGTTGGCCATTTTCCTAGTTCCTACTAGATCATACAGGTGGGATCCTGTATAAGACTGGTTGAGTTGAACTCCCATGTTTTATAAGTCTGAGAACTATCCATGATCACATCTGCATAAAGGGTTCTAGCTAGTGAGTTATGTGTATGTAGAATATAGTTTGTTTTAGGTGTACCTGCCTAGGTCTATGGAGCCCGAAGTGAAGAAGGAATTTATCCTTGTTAATTAGCATTTCTCTTGCTAGGAAAAGAGCATCAAAAGGGAGAGATCAGGTTTATGATCTAGTTATTTACCAATGCAAGAAAAATAGCTAACAAGGTCTGAGGCTCTGTTAAAGGAAATGCACCAATGTGTATGTGGAGGACATTATATGGCAAAGACCATAGCCCACAAGATCCTTAGGTTTGGATTTTGGTGGCCTACAATTTTCAAGGATACCTATCAGTTTGTAAGAAAGTGTGATGCATGTTAGAGATTTTTTGGAAACTTGAAGTTTAATGGAAATTTACCACTCAAACCTGTTGTAGTTTAGGCTCCATTCCAGAAGTGGCGTATTGACTTCATTGGGGAAATTCCAAATAATTCTAGTGGTGGACATTCTTACATACTAGTGGCAATAGACTATTTTACTAAGTGGGTTGAAGCTATCCCCACTAGAAAAGCTACTAGTAGAGTGGTGCAAGATTTTATGATGCAAAACATCCTTACCAGGTTTGGTTGCCCAGAGGTAATTGTGGTTGATAATGCAATGTGTTTTAGATCATAGGAATTTAGTGATTTTTGTCAGTAGTATGGGATACACATTTCATTTTCTTCTCCATATCATCCACAAGGAAATGGCCAAGCTGAGTCTAGTAATAAGAGTCTAATTAAGATTCTCAAGAGAGTGTTGGACAAGAATAAGAAAGCCTAGGACTCAAAGTTATGGTGGGCACTGTGGGCAGATAGGGTAACTATTAAGAAGGCCATAGGTTGTGCTCCATTTGATTTGGTATATGGAATAGGTGCTAGATTGCCTCAAAATAATCTATTGTAGATGTACAAGTTTATACAAGCATATGATGAAGACTTGAATGATGAAATGACAGTAAGAATGGATGAGCTGATCCAATTGGAAGAAGTAAGGAGGGATGCACATGAAATAAATGAGGCATTGTAGAGACAATGTAAGAATTTGTTTGATAGGAGGGCCACCCAAAGAATTTTTGAAATTGATGACCTCGTCTTGATGTGGAATGCAAGGTTGGAAGATAAGGGGAAGCATGGAAAGTTTGATCCAATTTGGTTGGGCCCTTATCTTATTGAAAGAAAATGGGGGACAAATTCTTATGTTCTAAAAGATTTAACTGGTGGTACTTTGGAATTTCCTGTTCATGGACAATTCCTAAAGTTTTACTTCTCCTGAAGTATCTTTTCCATGAGCAGTAGTTTAGGTTTTGCCTTGTACAGTCGTTTGTTTTTGCTTTTTGTGTGTCGAATTTTTGAGGTGGTCTGCTCTTCCAGGAGATTCTAGTTTTCTCGTATCTACAGGAGATACACGTCCCTGATTATGAGCCACTGTTAGCATGTACAAAAAATTTCATGGCTCTAGGCCTTGTCCCGTGGTCTCTACAGTTATTTTTAGGTCTCCACCTTTAACCCTTGCAAAATATTCAAAAACTAGCCATTACCCTTTGTCTTTACCCTGGCCTTGTTATATTTTTAAGTTACCTTTTTCGGGTCACTTAGAGTCCTAATCTACATGTGCTAATTAAATCCTTTAAGTTGTTCGGTAGTTAGGTTTTCATGTCTGGCGGGGTCTCTTTTAATTTTTCCTTAGTTTCTACCCCCAGCGATTTAATATTTTCCTATAGTCCCCCGCGCCTGATATTTTCCTTAAATCCTAAGTCTCAACGTTTAATTTTTCCTATGTTTTGGCTTTAATATCTTTCTGGGCCCATCTCTGACACCATCTTCATCTAATGGTTGTTGCTAAAGCACAAGGGTTTTGTCAGAGGTATGTGAAGCTGCACCCGTCATTAATTCATTTCCGTGACATAGCCTTTCCTTAAAGCAGGTCCACTGCCAGGTGTGTTGACTTGGTAGTATCTCATTGGTCCACGAGAGTATGAAGTGGAGTGTTTTCAATGGGACCGGTCTTCTTGGCATTACGGCAGCTTAAAGTTCATTTTAATCTTGTGGCTGTCATTATACTATTGATATAACATGCTCAATTTTTAATGCAATGGTATACCGATAGCCATTGATTCTCATAGGGAAGGCAGGTGGGTCCATTGACACGTATGCACAGTTGGCAATTTTTTATTGGTCCATGTAGTAACACCATGGCTGCTATCAGTGGGACCTAGTTTTCAGATGTGTCAGTGGGTCCTGATCCTATCAGTGAATTGATGAATGGTGTATGATCTCATTGAGTGTGTCAGAGGCTTAAGATCTTGCGATGGCCATTGATTTTATTTTGTGTAAGAGGGTTGTTAGGGCAGGGAGAAGATTCTTCATCTGATGGTGGGCATGAAATCTGATAGAATCTCGGATGGGTATGCAAACTTCAAATGGTCATTGATCTTCCAGGCGAAGGCTTAGTGGTTCTGATAAATATTTTGGCGGTCTAACAAATTTCCAAGGCTTCACCCATTCACGTGAAATAGTGGTAGTTCCCTAAGTGTTTTAGCGGTTCAGTGAACAAGCGTTCGCGGAATCACTAAAATTTTTGGCGGATAGATAAAGTGTTTCACAAACTGGCGGTGACCTTTGGTCGCTAGTTCGCTAAATGTGGGACCAAGGTTAGAATTTTTCTTTGGGTTGCCAAGTCACGGAGTTAAGTGATGGGTTAAGTTTTCTTATCACGAATTAGAAATGCCTTGTCACATGGTCACTGGGGTAAACCCAAGGTGGCAGTTGAGTTAAGATCATAAAAGACCACGAAAGGGAGAGATCAGACGGTCATGACTTAAAGTTGATGGAGATTCAAATGTTGACCGCCAATTTGCTGTTAAAGCCATAAAATGACCGTTGAGGTTCAAATTCAAATTTGCAGAGGGTTTCAAGCGATAGAAGGTACCAAAATTTATGGTTTTAATAGCCAGATTCGATTGATTTGGTGGTGCTAGTTGTTGCAGACTAGTCTGAGGGTCCCTATGGTAGGTGGCATGATGTTTTTGTACTAGGAGAAGTATGGTTTTGTGCTCGAGATATGTTTGCAAGTGGTTGATTTGACTGGTTTTCATGGCAATTCCTTGTTGTTTTGTACTGTCCTCGTAGATTTTGATGATTGCAAATCTGTCTGAGATTCATTTTCTCCGGGTTGCTTATGTTTCTTCCCCTGTAATAAATTCTGATGTAGTTTTGGTTGGTTGAGTTGTTGAAACTCTAACCCTAGTCACCCGAAGCTTGATGCATCATTTTTGAGGATTCCAAGGTGACTAGGGGTATAAGAAGAAAGATGTTTTATTTTGAAAGGGTTCTGATCCTGATTAGTTCTAGGGAGTTGTAGCAGGCATTATCATATTGTATTAGATTGAATAGAATTTCCTTGTTGTCTTTTGCAGGTTATTGAAGTGGTTTTCTCTCTTCTCTTCTTTGAACATGTACATGATTCATTATACTTAATACAATTATTTCAAGCTTTCAAGTCTCTCCTTGGTGTCAATCTTGTGAATTCTAGATTTTCTGATCTATTACATAAGGTTACCTTTGTATATGTTTTAGTCTTTAGTTCTTGATCTAGGATCAAGTGAAATATACTTTGGATAGGACATAGATTCACTTTTATTTGTCTACAGAATGATATTATAAGTAG
Organism: Chamaecyparis obtusa; assembly: GCA_027943335.1. Taxonomy (NCBI): domain Eukaryota; kingdom Viridiplantae; phylum Streptophyta; class Pinopsida; order Cupressales; family Cupressaceae; genus Chamaecyparis; species Chamaecyparis obtusa. The sequence continues at coordinate 161,715 of BSBK01002041.1, read as the reverse complement.
TAGATGGGTTGAAATACTTATGTTTATGGCTATGAGTCTTTGAAAATAGTTGGTTCATGTTTCAATGTTTCTATTTGAGATTTTCCCAATGGATAATGGCACTGATTAGAGATTAGTATATTCAATTGAGTTCAATGCTTGATTGGCCCTTGCTTACCTCTTTCCATCTCTAGATATCAACACTTTTCAAGTTTTAATTATATTTGGTTGATAGTAGTAATACCCTATAGTAATGGAGATTCAATGAATGTGAGGTTAGCATTTAGCACTTTCTTACTATTCAATCTATTGATTAGACCTAGTATTTGGTTTGTGAAGTATAGTTTTCACTAGGTCAAGTGCACCTGCCTTGGTTTTGCAGAGCCAAAAGTGAAGAGGGTAGTCTTGTCCCTATAGTTGGTCCAATTGCCCTAAGATTCTTATACATTTTGGAACTAACCAATCCTAAAATCAACCTGAGGGTATATTGGCAGCCTAAGAGCATAAGCATCCATTTTGAACACCAACAATCCCCACTAGGATAATAAAATCCAGCCACGCAAATTCACAGTGGATATTCTAGGAACTTGGAGGCACGGGCTCCTCTTTACAGTGCACTCACTTCTCAAGCACACCAAGTTTCGAATTCAATGGGTCATTACTTCCCAAAGAACTGCTATCTCTACTATGAACCATGAATAATGTGGGGTGTCTTCACAAGCTTGGGTGACTCCTTGAGCTAGCAGATAGAAGGTTTTTGGCCATTATACAAAATCTTTTAATAAGGACATCCATTCAGGTTGTTGTGATCAAGTCATTTTCTCAATTAAGGGGGCTCTCCCAATCCTTTCAAAGCAAGGCTTTCACCTCTACTAAGTCATACTTTAGCAAACCACTAGGGTATTGGAGGAGATTTTTGTTGCCACAATGAATTCACACTTGTCTAATGTGAGACTAATCACACTAGCATTTTTTATAGACCAGTTTGGAAGGGCTTGGCTTTAGCCTATTACCGGTTGGGTCGTTCCTTGGGGTGAGTACCTCTTTTCCCACCAAAGACTGCCCTCTAAAAATTATAACAATTTCTCTTACACCCAAGGTCCACAAATGGTGAGGGGAGAGGATACGTTGTTATAATTTTGGGATTACAAATAGCTTAAAAAGAAAAACACAATAGACACTTGATTCTATGCTAAAGAAGACACACAAATGAAAAACATGTCTTTTTTTAAGCCCAAACGAGATTGTAGTTTATTTTGCAAACCTCTTGGAAATCTGTAATCAAACTATTAGAAAAATTTTAGCAATGGGTTCTTCCAAATTACATCCTACAAAAATAGCCTAAAATACTACCAAAACAAATAGACACTTGTTAAAAAGTTAGCTAAAATGAAATCTAATAGAAAACTAATTTTTTCTATAGAAATAAATAAATGCACAGAATAGTAGAATAAATGTGCAGCAAATGTGAATGTATGCGCAGAAAGTATATATGTGTAGCAAAAGAAGATGGATGTGCCAGGATATTGTATGAATGCACAGAAAGTACAGATGCATAGCAAACAAGTATGTATGCACAAAACAGTTGAATGAATGCACGAAAAATTGATAGAAAATGAAAAGTCAAATGGAAACTTGTGGCTATGGCAACAGAAAATGTATGCATAGCAAAAATTGACAAATGCACAGGAATCGTGGACGGATGCGGAGAAATAACCTGTAGAAAAACCTGCACATGGAAAACTAAAAACTAAAAGTGAAAAACATGGGTTGCTCCACGATGGACACCAAAAATGTATGCAAAATTAGGTGAATACTATTCTAAATAATAAATTAACTATTCTAAGATTAATAAATCTATATAATTAGCAAACTACAATGAAGAATACAATCAAAATGAAGGTAAAATAACATTTTACCTTCACCTACCATGTAGCTTGTCTCCATTTCTCTCCTAGCCTTGATTTCTTGAAGATATTGAGCTCTCAAATTTCCAAATGAAGCCTTTTCCCAAGATGCTACCAAAGTGTGGAGATTTGATGATGAATGCAAGGAAGCTTAAAGCTTGATTATGCAACTAATGGATGGAATGAAAGATGGATTTGATGATAACATGGATGCTTGAATGCTTTTAGAATCCTTGGATGCTTGATTGCTTGAATGGCTATTACAAAAATACCTATTAGCTCACAAAGAGGAAATTAGGCTCCTTTTATAGATTTTTGGACGATCTAGGCCTAGGTGGCACAATCCTATGGTGGAGAATGAAAGGTGGAAGATCCTAGGGTTAGGATTGACTTGGTTTGAAGGAGTTGAGAGAAACGGGGATGTAGTTGGAATGTGAGAGGGAGAATAGGGATGATGTTCCTCTGACATTGATATGGAGGAGAACAAGGTGGAAGGGAAAGACACATGTCAAGTGTCTCTCAAAGACCCAAGAGAGAAAGAGGGAGAGACCTTTTCCTCATGAGGACTCTTTGTACAAGTGTCCCATGAGTCACCTTTGACCCTTAGAGGTGGCTTGAGAAGCCCCTTAGGAATAGGGATTGTCTCTTAACTTTGTTTAAGAGAGGACATGTGGTCATGAGACCAGGTCTTATGAGGCCACATAGCCCTTAGGAATAGGACATGTGTGGGTGAGGATAATTATCAATAAATAATTAATAATAATTATTTATTTTAGCCAAAGTGATGTGTCAAGTGACTAGGTAGGTGAGGTGGACTAGGGGACTTAGTCATATTTAGGTGATTGTGTATTTAATTAAATCACTTTAATAAGACTAATTAGAAGAATTAGGATAGAGGAATAAACTATAGTGAATTTACTAAAGAAATTGAATAATTTATTTAATAAATAGAGGAATAATTATTAATTAAATAATAAATATTTAATTAATTTATGAAGTCAATATTAATTAAATAATAAATATTTAATTAATTAACGAAGCCATTTTTAAGTGTATACAGATGGCTAACAAAATTAAAGGAAGATCTAATGGAGTAGATCGAAACGTGTTATTGACACATCAATCGAGAATGTTTGAAGTGGCAAATTCTATGAATGTGGTTAAGCGGCAAAATCTGATGGAGCAGAAGAAAATGATTTACTTGTCTATATAAGAGACTAGAATTTCATTATGGAATGATGCCGGAAGAAGTAGAAACTATAGGAATATCGTGTGAACAAGGTTTTCATGCATCCTAATCATACTGGTTAAGTAAGAACCAAGCTGCAGAATAATTACCGAGCTACAGAGAGAAATTAACGACGAACAGTCAGTTGATACAGTATTGAATCTAAAGTGAAATATTGATCAGAAGGATTTGTATGGACTAAATATTGATCTGTAATCTACAATTGAAGTTGTATTAAAGCAGATCATTTACTGTTACATATTTAACCATTGTATATAGTCAAAATCTCTTAACCGAGTGCACTCTGAAAGTCTTATGATGTATCATTCATAAAGTGAACATTGTTATTTGATCAACCCCATAGTGAATGCTGGTTGGATGATAACTTCTACTCTAACATCCTCTAGCAAGGTCACACCTGACAGTGTGTTTGTAAACCTTTAATTGGGTTGGGTTTTAACCGACCTCACTTCAGAAGAGTGAACAATTTTGGGTTGTCAGTCCTAGGTGGTTTTTCCCTTTACAGGGTTTCCATGTTAAATCTCTTGTGTTATGTGTTGATTGTGATATTTGTTTGTTATCATACTTTACATGTTACATGTTAGATTTGATCGGTAGCTGTTATGTTATTAGACTGGTAATCGGTAAAAGCACAAACAGTGAAAGTAATTATTGTTTACTGAGGAGCTGAAATTGAAGAAGTTGTTTTGAATTATACATTTTATTATGGGACACTGGATAACTGATTCACCCCCCTCTTAGTTATTCTAACGCTTATTGACAAGGGTTTCTACAAGCAAGGTAAATAATTACATTTTTCTTATTTTCTTTACATATTTACATTCCAATTTTAAGGTTGATTCCTTAGTCTAGGGCTTGACCAAGGCAAGCCCTTATCCACCCAAACCCCAAAACATGCTTTTCTATGTGCAGGAGTAGGATATCATAATTACAACCACAAATCTGGAAACTAATTGCCAAGACATTTATGAAGAAGTTGGGTTAACTTTTCTATAGTATCCTGAGAAAATGGTGACTTCATGGAAAAAATTTTGGAACATGTTGCACGAGGTCGACCTATTCCTGAAGGTCTGAGAAACATAACATTTTTGGGGTTTTCTCTTATGATCGTGAATCCCCAGTTGGAAGTTATGTCATAGGTTTAGATCTATAATTTTTAGAGAAAAAATTCATATTCATGTACACATTTCAAGGTGAGTACTCAATCATTCATTTCATTTCTTAGTCTAGACCTATTTTCATATCTTAATTGGGTTGATTGCATACACTTAGCATTTAGAGCTATCTTACTTTTCTCATTAAATCAATTGGTTCAGTTTCACATTTGCATTTACACATCTTTAATCAAATCCTACATTGCATGAAAGAGGACTTTCTTGTGTACTTGATATAATTTGGGTTTAGTGTTGGCATCCCTTCATCTTCTTTGGTTTTTCTAATCTAACTTGGGTTATATTGAGAGTTCTGTTTGGAAGCCCCTCTTTCTCTTATATTTTGAGTGCTAGTGTTGGAATGGTTAATTAATGAACTCATCTCACATAGTTTACATTGTTAGATTCATTTGTATCAATTTCACCCCTAAACAACTATTATCATAATTGCTAAGCTCAAAAGCAATCAACTTTCCAATTAATGCATCAAGAGTGATAGTTGCATTTCCTAGAGATCTTAACTCCTGAATAGAAAAAACCCTAATGGCATAAAGAGGTAACAAGTTTCTTAATATTTTACATACCATGTTGTCTTCATCAATAGTTCCACCAGAACTTTTGATAGCAGAAACCAGTTCTTTGATTCTTTGACCAGTGATTTTTCAAAGAATCACTGATACTTGGGTTTTTGTTTATAGATCTGACCAGTGATTTGTCACTTGGCTCGGGTTCAAGATCAACAAAGGATATGGTATTTTTTATGTAAGAGTTTTAGGAGAAGCACTTGATGGAGCGGGTATGGTTATTCCCAAAGGTCCAATTATCATTTTTTATAACTTTATTCCTCACCCCTCTTCTTCTCTTCTTATTTTTGTTTTCTTCTTCCTGTCAATTCTACAGCTCGACAGCATCCATCTTTGTTATCCCTCTTATCTACTTCTTTCTATTGGTGCTCATATTCTTTTATCTTTTTCTCAATCTCTTCCTGTGTCTTGAGACAAGATTCCTCATCTTAGCAGGCACAATCTTTGGCTTCATTTTCTTTTGGTCTCCTCTTGGGCCTATGCCTTCTCCTCCTCCTTATGGAGTCTTTCTCATTTTGTCTTGACCTCCACTTCTACCTTATTCTTCTCTTTCACTTCTTAGAAGAGGCATTCCTAATCTTTAGCAATTAGGACCTCATTCGGGTCTACCATGGAAGGATCATCTATGTAGACAATCTCAAGCAACAACTCAAATGATGGTTGACTGACTTGTTTTTCAGCCCTTAGTGTTTGAGGATCATCTTTAGGATTCCTAGCTTTGGGTTCTAGTGACGAGTCATGCACAACTCATGTACTTTTTGTTTCTTTCTTTTCTTAATTAGGACATTACAAGGGAACGTCCACCTTTGCATCATATTTTGCATATTTTATGACACTGATGTGTGGGATATCTGATAAAGGAATGGTAAAGGGAGTATATTCTCCTTGCAATGGGGAGGCGGCATGTAATGGTGTTTCACCAAAGCTGAAGGTCACTCCTTATATTATAAAAGAAAGCTTTTGAGAATTATCCACCTGATCCCTGATTTGTTTGAATATTTGTTCAATGGGGTATATTTCCAGGGGATTGGACCATTTAGATGACTCACCAGCATTATTCTTTCCTCTGTGTTCATATCAGTTTGGCTGAGTGATGGAGGTGATATGGAGTCTCTCTAGACAAATCAGGTCAAAATAAGAATAACTTCACTCTACCACCTCCTTTGTTATTTCATCAATGTCAAAAATCTTTGGGGTATCCCAATCTACTAGAGGAAGTTTCTTCTTATCTATCCCTTTCTCTTTGAGCTTAAGGTCCTCAATGAGCTCTTTATCAGTAACATTTTTAGGGAATGCCATCAGTCTGAAGGCTTCCATTTTTCCCTAAGTTATCCAACTATAGTAACACTAACGAACTTCAAAATCATCCTGGTAATCAGCCCAAAAATACTCCAAGCAGTGGAAATGAGGCTTTGAATTATGGGGCATCATCCTCTCTATATTCAAACTCTAGGATCAAAATCATGTCACTACAAGTAGAAGGGATACAAATTGAGACTCTTAAGCTCAGTCTCGACCTCTTTGGAAGTGGAAAAAGAACAAGTGTAATCCCTACAAATTATTGGGAAATAAACTATCATAACTTTATTTGCACTTAAAAGATGATGGACATCCAATATCTACCATAAAAACTACATCAGCACTATCCGATCATTGGAGTGGTGGAGTAGTAGGAATGGTCTCCTAGAAAATCCAACCACGTGAATATATGTATGCTACTAGAACTAAATTAAATAATTTCCCTATGACTCTACAAGAGCCATTGCATTTTGAGATAGGTGGTACCCAAGTACATCATCTATGAGCACCATTATTCTATTATATATAAAGGCATCATTAAATCTATAGTATGATTTATAAAATTCTTTGAAGAGTAGTTGGGGAATATGCTCCTATGCAAGAGCTTTTTTTGGTTATCACCAAGCACTCCTATAATTATCCCCCTAAATTTTTTGACTTGATGAGAAATAATCCAGAGCGCATAGGATGTTATATAGAACTTTAAGGTGGTCTTGACTACCTAAAGTTGTCGATCCATATGATCAAAAATAATTTTTGGCCAGTGGAAGTAGACCTTCCCCATGGTCATGTTGAACAAAAAGTAATACATCCAAAGAGAGTATTCTTTGGCATGCTGCTCGCCAAAGACCTGGCATAGAAAAATGATGAACCCCTGGATGGAAAAATGAAATTAAACCTTGGGATATGAGCTACCATCTTCAACATGTCCCAGCATAAGTTCCTCAACCATTACTTATTTAAATTCCACTTGGCATCATTCTCAGCCGCATGGTACTCCTTCTAGACATGATCTTTAGATACTGGGAAGGCATTGGGCCATTCTGGGATGTGAAAGGTGAGTGCAATGGTATATGGATCAAAAGAAGTAATGGGATCTCCATTTATAAGGTAGTAGGATTGCATGGGATCATTATAGTTGTTTTCAAGCATCAGGATTAGCTCTGGGCATTGCAGGGAAATAGGGAAATATGTAGCTTAAAGAAATCCATCATGGGATAGATGTAGGGATATATCTTCATTAATCTCCTTCTGAGATCTGATGTCCTTTCTAATATTTACCAGCTCACTCTATTCACCTATATCGGTGTTTGTAATATCTTGGAGTGCATTATCTACTCTGGAGGCCCGGGGGATGCCATCTTCCTTGTATTTCATTATGGGAGGTAATTTATCCAATTCTCTTGGTAGATATTCATGGCTCTTCTTCTTGTGATGATGATGAAGCCTATAAGTGTTTATCCTACAAAACCAGACCACCATCAATACACAAAATATTAATTCAAACTGAATACCTTATAGGATATTGATAATTAATTCTAGACTTTGGGGTTCAGGGATCTATGTTCCTAAATATATTTAACAAAACTTTATAGTGCAAAAGGATTCCTGGAACCTGAAGTCTAAAGAAAAATGATTATTAATGCATCCTATAATTAGAGAACATGAATGTGCTTTTAGGAGGGATGATTTGATTGCCATGGTAGAAATGGGAATGAGGAGATCCAGGATCTGAAGACCGAATTTACCTAAAAAGTGACCTTTTAGTATTCTTACCATGGGTACTTTGGGCCTTAGCCAAACTTTTAGGTGTGTGAGTTTTCTATTCATATCAATGGCTAAGTCTAGGGTTCATTTGAACATGCCTCCTGAAAGTGATGAGTAAGTTGAGAACCAAATTTCTAACCTATATAATTACAATGTTTAATGCATAACAGAGTGCTTTAATGAATTCATCTTGTAGACACCTAAATTCATACACTTAACATTAATTTAATTTAATTTAATTAATGATCCTAAAATAAAATTATGGTTAATTTTTAATTAATTATATTTGTTAAATTCATCTGTTTATTTAATTAAATTTATTTAATTAAATGAATTCACTAACTATAGTATTTAAATTAAATTTAAATACTACCCCTCCTAATGTAATAAATTTAATTTATTACATGTTTCTCCATATTCTCCTTTTAAATAAATTTTTAATTTATTTATTCCTCCACATGCTTTATTTCTACTAAACCATGATTAAATTAATTTTTATTTTATTTAATCCTAAACCTAGCCTAAATGTTATCCTACACACATCACTTTCTATCTAATAGGTCTACTTACTAATTAACTAAGGTTAATTAGGCTAATTCTTGGATTCCTACACCCATTAGTCCTATTTATTTTCTCACATATGTGTGAGCAAATTTTGAAAAAATTGTCTTTTCAAAAATTGCTAAAAATTGCCTAAACAAGGCTTCGTACAATTTTTTATGACACTTCTTACACTTACCCAAAGTGTGAAAATGGACTTTTTCTTACACGTCTCTTACACACAGTTACACATGTGTACTTGAAGTACACATTGATCCTTTACATCCCAAGTTGCTCACATGTGTGAGCAGGTCTTAGACTTTGCATGGCTTAAGTGTCTCTTTTGTGGCACCTATGTGGATTCCACATAGATGCCACCTCACCCCAACCCTCCAAAATCCTATAAATAGGACCCTTGCCTCAAGAAAATCATCTATCATTTGCATGTAGAATTATAATGCAAGTTTGTGCTTAGAATTGCTTTCTTGTATTTAGAATTTTTACTAACCATTTGGTAGTTGTTATATTTCATTGAAGATTTAGAACTTAGTTTATTTGATGCAATAGATTCATTTCATTTGTTATTTTCATGTCATATGAGATTGAGGGTTGCTTCCATAGCTCCTCCTTGTGCCTCTTTGCCTTCTTGTATTGAGTACTTGAGGGTTGCTTCCATAGATCCTCCTTGAATAGTTCAATCTTTATTTTTTTTATCTTGCATTCATAGTAGGATCTACACTTGTGTTGGGAGAGCACACCCACAACCTCTCTAAGAGCTTAAATCAAGAAATTCTTGGGTGCACTTGCTTCATGCTCATCTAAGGTTATGTGGAGAATAGTGTAGGAATGATTTTAAGTATAGTTTTCTTGTTAGTTTAAGATTTTGAATATGCACATGTATAACTAACATTTGAGTGTATATGCTTTCTCCACACAGGTCATTTTTCCACATACACACATCTTTGTGGGATTGTGACATGAGGCTCATCATGGTTTGAAATAGTTAGCATTTTTTGGCAAAGAAGACCCATTAATCATTTGGATCTCTCCAAAACACATACGCGAAAGGAAAAATTGCACCTTTTAGCCAAAATGTAGAAAAAGTCATCAATTTTAGGGTAACGATGAAACAAACCCAAGAACCCTATTTTACTCTTTTAGGCGTAAAACCTCGACAATTCATGACACCTTCAAACACATTAGGGCCAAGAACCAACAAAATACCCTAATGGGGAAGGACCAACACTAGAAGAGTCAAACATTTGGCACCTACACACTAGAAGAGTCAAACACTTGGCACCTACAATTAGGGTGAAGAATGAAATATCCTAAACAAACCAAGAGGAGCCCTAATTTAAGTTTAGGGTTGGTAATTTCACAAGAAAAACCCTTGTATTCACCTATAGTAAACTAGAAAAATAGGAATGGAAAACACAATAACACCCAAAATAAAGGAGGAATAGAAAGAGGAAATAAAGATTTAAAAAAGAAAAAGAAAAATGAAAACACCAAGAAAAAATAAGAGAATGGCCTACCTAGAATGAAATTCACAAATTTTTTCCAAGGAAATCTCTACAAACTAACTTTGAACATGCAAATTCATAATATGGGATGGATTCGATGTTCTCAAAAACTTGGTCACAAATTCTCAAAGGGCTCACACACACACACACACACACACACACACACACACACACACACACACACACACACACACACACACACACAGAGATTTCACTTGGTGGAAGTAAAATGACCTTCAAAAGATTAATTTTATAAGATAATTGATGGTGTATTTAATCAGGGTACAATCTTTGAGTAGGTAATAAATGATCTGCTCCTTGAGTCTTGGGTATATGAATTCCTTAATACTTAAAAGCATTGGGAAAATTGTTAGCCAAAGATCTAGTTTTTCTCTTGGTAACAAGGCGAACTTCAAGGTCCAAAACCCTAGAGAGGACAAGATGAAAAAAACAAACCATAAAAGGGGGGAGTTAATTTTTTTCCAAACAAAAGTGTAGGGACTGGTATGAAGGGAATAACACCACCCTTTTTTGTTTGAGGAGAGAAACATTCCCTCCTCAATCTTTTATTTACTGAGAATCTTCCATCTAAAGTAGTTTGCACTCTTGCATCTATCTCATCCTTTAATTTGGAAACCTTAAGCTTTCTCCCTCTTTTTCCCGCGGTTTTCTTGACTGGTATTTAAGAAGAGGGTGTATGTGATACTGATAGTAATTGTGAAAAATCAAACTAGACATTAATTATACATCAATATCTATGTGTTTTTCTTTAGGATCTTCCTGAATAATAGGTACTTGTGGTAGACTTTCTTGTGAGGCAATAAATTATCCTTCTTCAAATAGCATATCTTCTATTGTCTTATGAAATAGATCTTAACCTACTAAGTGTATAGTCTTAAAAATTAAGCACTTACTTTGTGTTCTTTTTTAGACCATTTTTAGCCCTCCCTAGTGTGCTCCTTACATTAGGATCTTACATTGTACTTAATTGCATACATTATTCAAATCAAGGTCTTCTTTTCTCCTTCAATCTTTCTCAAAACTCTAAGTTGGCTATAATTTCTATGCACACTTTCCCAATTCACTTTCCCTCTTGGCCCTATTTTAGCCTTCACGGTTGATTTTCCTACTTATCTATCTTTTTTCCATCAAACTTTCAAATACTTCTCAGAACCCCACACAATTTACCTCAAAATTAACCCTTCTAGGTATAGGTCTCACTTGGGGTGACCTATACTGGTATAGGTTGCATTGGTGGTGATCTATACCTTGAGACTTTAATTTTGGCAAGTTTTGGTATCCGATGTAAAGTATTTTCTTTGTCCCGTCCAGTGAGGTTGGCCTTCACAAATTTGGACCTTGAAATCACTATAAAAGGAGACCTCTTCCTCTCATTTTGAAATCTAATCTTATGCAAGCAACCCATTACACACAATATTTCAAGACATCCAAGCAAGCTATTGTTCATTCAAGGAGTTCAAGCAAGAAATAATTTTTTGAAGGAATTCATTCATTTCATTTCTTAGATCTAGATTCTTTCTTCATAGGAGACAAAGGATTTGGTCATCAAGGGAGGACATCTACATCCATCCATTCAAGTCTTCTTCTTATTCCTCTATCTAATATTGAGGAAAATTACAAGGATCTACTACATGAGGTTTTGTCTTACATGATTTCCTTTTGGTTTTTGTTCAGTCAAGGCTATTCCATCAACATACTTGATCACATATCAAGAACAATTACTTCTTTGTTGTTTAATCTCTAGTACATGATAATATTTTCTCTTTTCAATTCAAGGTTGATTCCTAAACAAGGGCTTAACCAAGGCAAGCCCCTCCCACCAATAATTTCCCCTTCTCTTATGTGTAGGTGTAGATTCACGGAGTTTCAAATTTGGAAGTGTGGATCTAGAGGTGCAGTTACAATCATAGCTTCAAGGCCTTTGGATTCTTCCCTATCAGATATAGGTCACCTCAAGTTTGACCTATACCGGTATATGTCCTAAAATGTTGACCTATTCCTACAGCCTTCATATTTTCATAGAAGACATCTACAAGGTTCAGATTTCCATATCCCAATCTACTTCCAGTTTTGATACAAGATGATAGGGATTTTACAGATCTAGAAGTGCTTCCTCTACTAACCCTCAAGGTGAGTAAATCTTCATTGTCATTCCTTTTAACACTTGTCTTTCACACATAAGATCTAATAATACATCCTATTATTCATCATTTCTGTAGTCTAGATATCTTGCAATCCTCTTTCATTCCTATCCAAATACGGAGTACCCTAAATCTCTCATTTATCTAGATCTTGTAGTTGTATCCCTTTCATCATCATAGGTTATACAAATCAGGTTTGGTCTAAGGATCAAATTTTAGGTTATTCTTTTTAGTATTTTTTAGATTCTACCTAGGAATATATCAATCTATAGAGATCTAAACAAACTAATCATAGGATAAATAATAAAACACAAAGAATAAGGAGAGATAATACCTGGATTATAGCTTTAATCCCCACAATGTGTCTTCTTCAATGTAGATATAGCCCACCTAGGCTCTTATCCAATTCTAATCCAAATATCAGATCTAACCCTAATCCTTGCTTAGATGCTAACAAGATCTGATCACCAAGTGGTCTAGGTAACCCTCATGGATCTTCCCTTCAATCCCTTGAGATCACTCATATTTATACTCCAAATTCACCATCCCTAAGGCTACTTTTGTTTGCTCTAGGTCTACTCCTTTTAGGGCTTCATTCTGCCCTAATTCACCTTCCCTAGGGCTTCTCTAATTAGCCCAAAATTTGCTATCCATATTAACATTGCCAATATAATTTTCTCCAGCATTCATGCATTGACTCCAGCACATGTAATCCATTTGTTGCTCTTCAATATTGACGGAAGACCGATTCTTGAAGGAAGGAGAGCACATGTTATGTTTTTTATATGCTCTTCCTCAAGATTCGATCTCCAATATATATGTGAATGGGAAGGCATATTAAGGGGCTGACTTGTGCCTTGTTTATTTAAATTGGGCCCTTTAAATAAACTTTATTTATGCCATTCAAATATATATTAAATCGATCTTCTAATAAACAATAAATAATAAATATCTCTATATTTATTATTATTATTTATATATCAATTTATGATAAATATATTCTATATATTTATTATTATCCAAGGTAGTAGATATTTTCCCTAAAGGCCATAATATCAACACTCCCTCTTGGACTTGAGGCAAAGATCAACCCAATGATCTCCCTCTATCTCCCTTGATAGAGATGCCAAAAACATAACCAACATGGATTCCATATCCAATAGAATCATAGATCGCATATGTATGATAGGTAGAACACATATGTTCTTACATCATTTCCAACCATAGATTTCATATCCATATGAAAATCATGGTAACAATATGTTTACCAACCGGATGTGGATTTCCTAAATCCCTGAGTCTCTAAGACTCAAAGCATGAAACATAACAAAAATGGATTCCTAATCCAATGATGTCATAGATCTCTCATCTATGATAGTAGATCTTTATCTACAAGATATAATGAGAACAAAACTATTCTTCATAAACCATACATCTCATATTCATATGTGAAACATCATATCATATGATGCTTACCATCCAAATGTGGATCTCCTAGATCCTTTGGTCTCCATGACCCAAGAAAATCAGTCCATGATATTCATGATAACATCAATTCCATGATGTTTATCAACCATAAGTGATATCAAGTCCATGATATCAAATTTTCAATCACTTTGTGAATTTCCTAAATCCACTAGTTACCTTGACTCTTTTGAATATCAAGTCCATGATATTCATGGTATCATCAAGTCCATGATGTATACCGACCAATCTATGGATAGCTAAATCCACAAGTCACCAAAACTCAAGACATGTCAAGTCCATGACATCAAACCAACATCAAGTCCATGATGTTAAGAGCGTTGGTCCAATGAATATCAAGTCCATGATATTCACCAAGTACTCAAAGTAATGGCCTATCGACATCAAGTCCATGATGTCCACCAATTACTTAGATGTGGATCCCTAATTCATGAGATATAAAATCCATGATATCCTTGAGCATTGGTCTAACGAATATAAAATCCATGATATTCACCAAGTGCTCAGAGCAATGGCCTCCAGACATCAAATCCATGATGTCCACCATATGCTAAACATGGATCCCCGATCCAAGAGATATCAAATTAATGATATCCTTGAGCATTGGTCTAACAAATATCAAATCCATGATATTCACCAAGTGCTTGGAGCAATGGCCTCCAGACATCAAGTCCATGATGTCCACCATATGCTAAAATGTGGATCCCTGATCCACAAGATATCAAATACATGATATCCTCAAGCATTGGCTTAACAAATATCAAATCCATGATATTCACCAAGTGCTCGGATGTGGATCACTGATCCATGAGTCCCCTAGACTCAAATAATATCAAATGATATTCTTTAATTCATAAGAATAACTTGTCCATAAGCATAAGTATATCCAAATGAATAAGCATAACCACATGAATCTCATAAATACAATCTTATCTTATGAATCCACATAAATATAAGAGTAACCAATATGATCATATAAGGTTCAAGTTAAATATAAAGTTTACAAATAGAACCATACCTAATATAGTCTCAGCTATAAAAGAAAGTATGATCCATTCATACACAATAATCCACTAAAGTATGCTTCACAAGTTAAAGCATGAAAATGGCGTATGCCCCATACAATTATATTAAGTAATCAATATACAAATGCAGTTCTCTCATAGAACCAGCATAATTTATCTACCATCTATAGACAAGCATAATAGTAATCACATAAGTCTTCACCACCTAAAGGTAACCAACATATAACCAGGTGCAATGTGATCACTGTTTATAGCTGAACGTGGACCTCTAATCCAGCCATATACACAACATAGTCATTGCTCAATCATTGAATCATGAAGATGAGTATGAATTACTCAATTCACAAGATTCTATTGATTCGACCTTTTTCCTCCTAATTAGCTAGGGTGTTTGAATTACTCTCAGAACGAGAGAGACCAAGCTGATATGAAGGATTTTGAAAGCTTGAAAGATGAAAAAATTGCAATTAATCTAAGATGAAGGTGAAATTAATCTAAGAATGAAGTGCAAATTTTCATCTAAGAACTTGAAAGAGATATGAGAATTAATCTAAAAACATATAAGTAAACTAGTTTAATATAGGAATGCAATTATACTAAATGAGAATCAAACTACTATGCAATAAAAGCTTAAAAGCATGAAATAATTGAGACAAAAATTAACTATAGTTTTGATACTCTCACAATTGCCTCTCTCAAAATCAAGAAAAGGAGCTCATAATATAGACAAGCCCGGAGAAGGATGAAGAGCTTCTTGAAATGAAACGGTCGAGTCTTCATTTCCAATTGAGAAAAATATTGAAGGATTATTTAATTAAAAGAATGAATTATTGCCACATATGGGCGACCCTTCGAATAATTTGAATTGTTAAATCCAAATAAAGATAATCCATTCAAATAACCAAATAATATTAATTCATTTTATGTGTATTAGCTAAATGGGGTGAGTTTAATTTAATTTAAAGAACTTAGGACTTTAGAATTAAATCAATTTATCATAGGGATTATTTTAGCTAATAAAGTCAAATATTTAGGAATTAAATATAGTGTATAATTAATGCAAATTAGGGTTTTTGCAATTGACACCAAGTCAAATAAAGTTAGGTAGGAGAGAGAAAATTGCCTAGTAAAATAGGACATTAATGATGTAAAATTGAAGAAATGCACCAAAATTGATTGAAATTATAAGGTGCCAATTTTGGGGTATTACATTTTGCCTCTCTTTGAATTGATGTGCAAGTAGCTCGTTGATTCAAAGAATAGTCGGATGTGACAGATGATGAGATTTTAGGATTATCTCTAGAATAGACCTTAACCCTTGGAAGTTGAGGTTAGGTTGCCAAGACACTGATAAGATCAAGATGCAGAACCAACTTCAGAATGAAGCATGATTCTCTGAAGTCGAAGTTAGATTGCGAAGACAACGTTCATATTACCACTTGAGAGAAAACCAGAATCGGGGTTAGATTGCCCCAATACCCGTTGGTAGAATGATAACTGATGCAGATTTAGGACTATCTCCAAAATCAAGGTTAGATTGCCCCAATATGAAAATTAGTCCTCCGAGACCCGGATTAGATTGCCCAAATAGTGGTCCAAAAGAGATTTCGAGAGCCATTTCCAGAATGAAGCATGACTTTCAAGGATTAGGGTTAGATTGCCCCAATACCTAATGAAATTTCAAGAACCATCTCCAGAACGAAGCTTGGTCCTCAAGGATCCAAGTTAGATTGCTTACATACCTAAAAGATTGATGACAAGATGACAAGATGCGAGGCTCAAAGATGCCCCTAGTGATGAGATGCCCCAAGCGATGAGGTCTTTTGATTCAGATCAGACTAATTCGAGAATTGATTCGACAAGATTTAATGATGCAATCTTCTTGCCCCCTCGAGAGTGAAATTGAAAGATGACACGTCAAAAAGATGATTGACAGCAAAAGGTTGCAAATAGAGATAAAATCAGACATCCAAAGGAACTCAAAATAGATTAAGGAAGCATCGAGAGGATGCAGAAGTGATTTGGAGCAATTTGGAGGTCCTATTAACCAAGTTTGACCATGGTTGACCAAATTTCACTAGAGTTGACTTTTGATGAAAACATTGAAGATCTCGAGAAAATGATGATGAGATGAGATTCTGGCAAGAAAATGAGGCCAGAAGGTCGACTGTACAAGCATCCGATCCCGAAGGTCCCAAAATGTTAAAATGCAATTTCAAGCTATCTAGGAGTGTCAGATTTTGATTTCGATCCCGAAAATGGATTCAAAATAGTTGATTTAGCCAAGGGTGAAGTTTTCACGCAAAACGGAGCACTTTTGAAAATTAGGTCAAAATCTATATAAGGCCCGGAGGGGTCATTTTCAATTCATTATTCACTTTGTCTTCTAGCAAATTTGAGAGCTCTGAGAGAGATGGAGGGCGTGCCAGTGCATACATAGGCTCAATTCAATATTCTCCCATGCCTTTATCCTTAAGTTTCAGAGTCTGTTCCATTTCCTTGAGTTTGGCATCATAGAATTTAGTGGATTCTCTATTAGTCAGAACAAGACTATCTGCGAATTGTGCAAGTGTGTTGCAAGAATAATTGGTATTAGCAGGCACAGTGACTTCCGCTCCATGGAATGGAAACTTGATGCATTGATGGTATGTAGACGGAACGGCCTGCATCTCATGAATCCATGGTCTACCCAACAAGATATTGTATGTGAGAGGAATATCCAAGACTTGACAAATAACATCTCTCTCAACAGGTCCTACATGAATAGGTAGCACAACTAAGCCTTTGGACTTGTGCTCTTCTTCATCATAAGCTTTGATAGTGATTTTCTTAGGGACATCTATGCAATCTTCATCATAGCCTAGTTGAGTAAGCAGCTTAGCAGATCAAATGTTTAAGCCAGCACCATTGTCAATAAGGATGCGACGAACATGCTTGGGACCTATCATGACTTCTATATGCAAAGGGGTGTTATGCAAATGGCTTCACGAGTGATCATCTTCTTCAAAGAAGGACAGATAGTGTGGTGATGTCACGTGACCCACCATGGATTGAAATTGGTCGAGATCAAGATCTTTGGGGACGTTTGCCTCAGTGAGGGCTTTATCTAGAATCTTCCTGTGAGCAGGTGAGTTCTTCAATAGCTCAAAAATGGTGATCTAAGCGTTCGTCTGTTGGAGCTGATCTAAGATGCTATAACTAGTTGTGCTAGATGTAGGGACTGATTTTGTGTTCTTGTTGGTGTACACACTAAATAGTGCACTTCTCCAAGTCATTACTTCTAAGAGAATCCATAAATGGGAAACCTTGAGAAAGTGACCTAGAGCTCCCTAGGCATGGAGTCACAAGGATGTTGATGGTGCTCTCAACTATAGCTATTGAAGCATGCAACCTTGCTAGTAAACCACACAATGGGAGATTCAAAGAGACAAGGGCAAGAATGCCAATATCTTCAAGAATCAATGGAAATGTAATGCAATGCAAGCTATGCTAGGAATGAAGATGCAAGCTAAAATATGAAAATGAAATATAGAAGTGTTACAAAACCTTACTAATTAAGTTATGTGAGCTAATCTAAAGCATAAAAGAAACTAAGCTAGATGTCATGAAAGCTATGATGCAATAATGAAACTAGAATGCAAGAATGATCTCTAAAAGCTCCAAAGTCTCCAAGAAATCTTGCAGCATAAGATTAGCATAAAAAGTTGGGATCCAAGAACGAGAAAAGAGCTCTCCTTTTAAAGGAAGTGAGAAGGAATGGACAATGGAGATTAAAAGGCAAAAGATTTAATCAAGGGTGGAGCTTGAAAGAGGAGCAATCCATGTGCACAAATATCCTCCAATGAGAAAATAAGAGTTGACTTTTGTGTCCATATGAGACAAAAAGGTATTTTCTTCTTTTTATAAAATAAGAATAATGTTTTATTTGTTTAACTTAGGATAAGAGGAAAAGTGGGGACTTTTATTTAATAAAAGGGGAGGAAATTCCTTTTAAATAAATAAAGACTTAGGATAAAATGGTTAGCCCATAGAAAATAATCAAAAATGATAAAAATAGGATTTGATCAAGGAAAATGATTTGAAAATTTGTTGATTTTTGAAAATATTGATTCAGGGATTTGATAAATTGTTGAATGGGGGCCCAAAGGCTAGGCGACCATTTTAGGGTGCATACATTTTCCCCTCTTTGACTAATGTGAGATCGATTTGGGATCACATGCTATCAAAGAATGAAATTGAAATGTGAGATCAATTTGTGATCACAAAACAACCCAAACGTGTGTTCGACGGATGGGAACACATCAGGACAAGCATAAGCATAAGCTGACAAACATAAGCTAAAAGATAAGACCAACACCTGTCTAGCTAGGTGATAATCAAGTCTCAAATAAGAGATAAGAATCTCAAGTAAAGTTGATTGATAAAGCTGAATCAAGGATTGAAGCTGATAAATACTGCCCCCTCAGAATCGAAATTGAAATCAAGTAGAGAAGAAATAGTAAATTGATAAACTTGATCAAATCACTAGAAATCATAATCGAAGGTGAAAGAATGATAGGATAACCATCAAACAGTGAAGATATGCCCCAATTTGACTAGGTTTGACTAGGAAAGATATAGGATAAAGATGAAGTTAAACCTCAGAGAGATGAAGCGAATGAACAGGAATGAAAGACTAGAAGTTTGAAAGAGATGAAGCGAATGAACGGGAATGAAAGACTAGAAGTTTGAAAGAGATGGGGATGAAGAAATCAAGATGCCCCAACAAAGATCGAAGGATCAGGCCTCAAAAGGTCATCCAACTGCATAAAAGAGGGGGAAAATTTTGAAATGTGATTTTGACTATTAAGAGAATCTCAGATTTCAATTTTGATCCCTAAAATGGATCTAGGACGTCGAAATTAGCTAGGGGTGAAATTTTCACGCAATTCTGAGGTGTTTTGAAAATTGGTCAAAAAGTCAAAATGCTATAAAAGGGGGTAAAAAGGTTATTTTCAAAATCATTTGTCTTATTGTGATTTGAGAATTTTGAGAGCTTAGAGAGAGAAAATGGCCCAGCAAGTGGTGATTCTAGTACATAGACATTGATTTGAGCATGCCCGGTTGCATAACCGGCCTCCGCAGTATGGTGCCCCAGTATGTTTTCAGAAAAACTCACCCTTTAGATCATTTATGAGCATTTATTTCAATTTAAAACATGTTTTTAATGTTTTTAAAAATTTTCAAATTTTAGCCGTGCAAAATTTCATACGATACTTATAAAGTATCGCACTCTTTGATGATATCCATCATGTGATAGTTCGTGGGTCAAAATAGTATTGCACGGGTATTTAATCTAGTATTGCACAATACCAGATGGAATATCGTGTGATTGTATGCGAACTATCGCACTCAAAAATATGATCGCACTACTATTGAGGAAAGTATCGCATGATACTTAGTCAAAAAATAGTATTGTGCAATATTAAAAAATGACATGTTTTAATGTTTTTGAGCAAAATGACATGGGTCGAGATAATGTTTTCTTTTTAAGATGTTTTGTACTGATTTTATACATCCATCATGATATGTTCTGACATCTAGTTTGGGTTAATGGCTTGTAGGAGAAATTTCCTACGCTCCTCATTAGAATGTCGAGAGTGACCGGACTACGGTGTGTCTAGGATCTTGATGATCTGGGGCAGACAGACTTGGGTGAGATGGGTTTTGGTTACTTGCTAAAAATGCCCCATATTCGGGCTGATCATGGGTTATTGACAGCATTGACTGAGAGGTGGCATAGTGAGCATAAGACCTTTCACTTGCTGACTGGAGAGGCTACTATTAGCTTGAAGGATGTCTATCAGATCCCTCGAGTTCCTAGCCATGAAGATCTAGTCAGTATAATCATGTTTATAGATATTCATAAATGTAAAGTTTCCATATGATAGAAATTGACATGATTGTTTGTTGGCACAGGTATACTATGATCAAGATCTGACTGAGGTATGACAGATCATGCAAGACATGTTCTAGGACATCACCTTTATCGGTAGACATCTAAGTTGGGATAGGTTGATGGAGGAGTATGGTAGAGACTTCCCAATTTCATGTATAGTGTGCTCTATAGTAGCACAGGCACTGATTACTGATAGGAGCCAGAGAGGGTTCCCACTAGGATGGGGCAAGTTAGTTGTAGATCTAATAGCACACCCATGGCAGATGGCATGGGGCCCAGCCATCCTAGCTGATATGTACCATGAGCTCCATGAGATTGTATATAGGGAGAGCAGGACATGGGCGTGTGGTGTTGTCTTAGCGCAGGTATGGGCATGGGAGAACATTGTCATTGTGCACCCACATGTGTAGCTGAGGGAGCGGAGATGCCCCTATATATACAAATATACAAGTTTTATTAGTCAGCCACATAGCGGGGATGTGACTTACTACCGCAGGTTATTGCATGAGCTCACATCATTCCAGTGGAGACAACACAGGGCTTGTGAGCAGTGGGGTGATTGGGAGCGGGAGCTCGGATACATGTTGTGTAGTCGGCCACTAGTAGGGTGACATGCTGAGATTGTTGAGCATTTTGTGATCACTCAGGTCTGGAGATAATTTGGGCAACAACAAAGGGTGCCCAAAGAGACCACTACCTATGCTCAGGTTAGAGATGAGGAGGGATAGGGATGGATGTCAATGTTGGACTACCAGCAGGTAGTACAGGATACCGTAGCTATACACAGGGAGCCATGGGACTATCTCCCAGATATGGTAGATGCAGGTGCAGATGCGGCCTACAGGGCAGAGTGTAGGAGATAGCCCTTCCCTAGATTTACTATACCTAATGCACAACCGGCAGCACAGGGAGATGACAAAGATGGAGATGGAGATGGAGGGGATGGAGGAGGTGGAGGGAGAGGAGAGAGGGGATAGAACTCTAGACTAAGTGGCTAGAAATGGTCATGGAGATAGGGTTCCATGGATGAGGGGGATGACACGGTGAGACCATCTCATCGACGAGAGGATGCTAGGTAGGATTAGCCTATAGGGGGAGAGGATCTCAGAGCGAGGATCTAGGTTCTAGAGATAGAGATGCAGTAGTTGTGGATTACTATAACTGTGAGAGACCAGCAGCTGACTGATCTACAAGCTGAGATAGATCAGAGGGAGAGGGCGGCACAGGCCGATGCAGTAGAGATCCAATGAGAGGCAGCATGAGCTACATATTATCATGGGCTCTACACATAGGCTATACCTAAGGGATAGAGAGTGCCACTCTACTCTAAGATGGTAGGGAGATCTGATATGGTACTTGATAGGGCAGTAGCACCACCTCCACATGATGATGTGATTCAAACTTAGGTCTAGGGTGTTTAGATGTATAGAGACATACCCTAGGACATTATCTAGATTTTGGATCCCACATTGTATTTTGTATCATGACATTTATATATATGAGATTTACTGGATGTTCGATATATCTTGTGTATTTGTCCCACTTGTGATGGATGTTTCATTTTTTATATTGTCTTGTCATATTGCTCAAAATGTATGATATATATGCTCATGTATAATCTCTCTCATAGATGTATGTTTAGTTCTCATGTTTAGGATGTAGACTCATGTTTCTAAAAATGATCTCTTTGTGATATAGATATGATGATAAGATTAACCCCTTGTGATGACAGGAAAAGGATGTGATGTGAAAGATAAGGAGTGAAAGACATGATCGAGAAAAAGAAAGGTAAGCGCAGTTGACCAACGAGTCCACAAAAGATGAAAGGAGAGCTCTCTCCATATGCAAGATGAAAATCTAACATGAACCTAAAAATGCAAGCTACTATGAAAAGTGGTTTACTTGCAAGGTCACAAAGCTTTTAGACTCTAATATTTATCATCGAGCATTATTGGTAGCATCGTAAGATCATACAATGCACACTAGTATGACTATGTGAATTTGAATATGATCTATATTAGATAGATATGTGGGAATCCCACCTAGGCACCAAAGATAGGTAGGTCAAGATGACTAGTGCAGTGAGATTTCCTAAGTTTTGTATGGCAAGATTATACTCGCATCGAGACACAAGGAAAGTCAAGATGGCTATAAGTATGCACTTGCGAAAATAGTCAAGGATAATACCTTGTAGACCTAATGTCAACTGGAACAAGCATAAATGCTAATGATAGTTAGGACCAACAAAATATACCCACAAGTAGGAAAAGAAATAAAACATGTCCTCATGCCCCCAGTCTTCTAGCTCGGCATCATTGAAAACTATTAGGGAGAGAACACTCATCAAAGAAATCATCATAGACAGCACACAAAGAAATAAAGTCAAACAAATCTCAACGAGTCAAGTGTTTAAGTGCGTGTGTGTAGGTCATAGAGTCAAACTTTGAGAATCACATTTGCTAGTGAGAAAATACCATATCATGCTAGACTGCGGGTAAGATATATGATAAGTGTTGAGAAACACTTGACGCTAGGGTAGTGTTGAAAAACACAGTTGGGGTGGTGTTGAAAAACACCATTTGCAAGATGTCCTAAAGACCACTGCATCCTAGAGACCAAAGCTAACACAGTTATGCCCCCTAGACAAAGACAAAGACCAATTCCAAATCAAGGCAACAAGGTCAAGGCATGATGGAGAAAGGCTAAGTGTCTAGGACGCGTGCTAAGAAACAAGGGTGCAAAGGCCTCAAGTAGTGCCTATTTCCAAGTTTTCACCACTTGGAGATTTTTTTATTTTTCAATTTTTTTGTATTTTTGCTACCAAGTTGCATGTTTCCAGGTTTTCACCAAGGCACTTTTTCTATTTTTTTGAATTTTTTATATTTTTTTTGTATTTTTTTGTATTTTTTTAAGACTTTATATGCTTTTTAGAATTTTTTCAGCATCATATATGAATTTTTTTTGGAATTTTTTTCAAGATCAATAAATATGTACAAAGATACCCCCAAACAAAATAGGCATCATGGATAGAACTTCTTGAGGTGCAAAACATTGATAAGATCAGGGAGTTGTTCTCCCTTTGGATCAGATAGTAAATAAGCACCTATCCCAAAAGCAGCAGTAATAATGTATGGTCCAAGCCAATTAGGTTCAAATTTTTCCTTTTGCTCTCTATGTTGTTGGTTCTTAGGGTTTTCTCGTAGGACAAGATCCCCCACTTGAAATTCTCGAGGGCGAACCTTCTTGTTGAATGCTTTAGACATACGCTTTTGGTAGACTCTCATGTGATCAAATGATGCTTTATGCTTTTCATCTAGAAGTTCTAGTTCTTGAAGTCTTATGGCATGG
Organism: Chamaecyparis obtusa; assembly: GCA_027943335.1. NCBI lineage: Eukaryota > Viridiplantae > Streptophyta > Pinopsida > Cupressales > Cupressaceae > Chamaecyparis > Chamaecyparis obtusa. The sequence continues at coordinate 137,758 of BSBK01002041.1, read as the reverse complement.
TAGTCTTCATCTATAGATGCCAATCTCTACAATTCTTGTGAACTATTCTATGGAGAATTTTGAGAATGGTCTTATTCGAAGCCTCTCCTTGTCTATTCTCTTGCGGGAAGTAAATGGAGGACCAATGCTATTTTATCTTCAATTTCTTGCAGAGATGTTTAAGGTCCTTATTTTTAAACTGACCTCCATTGTCAATGATTATTTCAAAAGGCACTCCATACTGACAGATGATATGGTTCAAAATAAACAAAGAAACTGTCTTGCCCGAGGCAACAGAAAGTGGGACAACTTCTACCCATTTGGTAAAGTAATTAGTAGCAATGATAATGAATTTGTGTCCACCTAATGAGTTGGGATGAATCTGCCCAACAAGGTCAAAGGCCCAGCACTAAAATGGCCAATGAGAAATAGAAGGAATAAGCTCCTTGCCTAGAGCATGTATCAGGTTACCATGTTTTTGACACTTTTCGCATGATTTCACAAAAGCTACTGCATCTGTCTTCATGGTAGACCAATAGTACCCAGCCCTAAGCAACCTTCGGGCCATGGCAAGACCATTAGAATGTCTTCCACAAATTCTCTTGTGAATGTCAGCTAACGCTTGGTTGGACTCATCCTTTTCCAAGCACCTAAGAAGTGTCCCATCTAAACCCCTCCTATACAGATCAGTAGAGATAAGGGTGTGGCAAGAGGTATTTCGGGTTAGGTTTCTTCATTCAGAATGATTGAAGGTTTCAGGGATAATGCCATCATTGAGGTATGAGTAAATGGCACCATAGCGAGATGACTCATGGCCAACAAGGGTACAAACAACTTGGCTTTCCTGGGAGTCATAGATAGGGTAGCATAGCTCTTCCACCAGGAATTCAAATCTGGACTCATGTTGTTCTAACTGAAGAAGTGAAGCCAATGTAGCCATAGCATCAGCTACTTTATTCTCTGCTCTAGGGATTTGTTGAAATGTAACAAAGGTAAAATATCGTCACAATGAATCAACCATTTTATTGTAGGTGTAGACTAGGCTATCTATATCTATTTTGAAAGGCTAAGACAAGAAAACATTAGGTTTTAATCTAACATTATATCAATTCAAAACAAAAACATCTAAACTAAGCCACCTCAAATAGAGCTTAAACAAGTGCACCCAAGCACTGTTTGATTTGCTCTTGCTTAGGGGATGTGGGTGTGCTCTCTAAGCACTTGGAGCATATTCTAATGCATGCTAAGATGGATTGAGATTCATGAAAACCCCAAAAATGGCACAATATTGGATAGAACACCCAAAATTCCCCCTAAGGCTTCAAGAACTCAAGATTTATGCAACTAGTATGATTAAGTAGATTTTAGAACCCAAAATAGATGTGAGAATGATGCATAAACAAGAATTAAACTAAGTTAATCCATTAGTTCTATGCTAAGATGTGAGCTAAAAATGTTTGAAAATGATTAAAACTAACAATTAGTATGAAAGCTAAATGATTTAGAGCTATTCTAGCATTATAACATTGCTTGAAATAAAAGGTGAATGGGTATTTTGCTCTTGGAAATGAGGAGTATTTATAGGCTTTAGGAAGGAGGAATGAGTGGCCAGGATCAAAATCCTTAAGAGAGGCCAAGATTCATTCAGAGGGGAGCACATGGATTGTGCTAGTTCAGGGCCACCTCCTTGTGACAAGTGTCACAAGGGAATTGGGTTGAAAGATGGGATGGATGTGCACAATTTGAGAAATGTGCCTAAGGTCAAAGGGTGTAAGAAAGGGGTGAGGGGCTTCTTAAATGCATCATAAATGCATGTAAGAGGGATAAGGAGGCTTTAAATGCATTTAATGCATGTAAGAGAAGTTTCTAGAAGTTTGTTGACTTTGGGTTAAGCTTAAGACTTGGCTAACCTTGGTTAGGGAATGTGACAAGGTTAGGGAGGGGAATTAGGATTAGGATTAGGATTAGGGGGACAAGGATAAGACTTCCTAGAAGAGTCTAGAACTTCCTTAGGATAAACATAGATTTTAGGAAATAGATAAAGATTTATTTATTTCCATGGTTTAGGTTTGAGAATATTTATTAAAATAAATTTACTAAACATGAGGATTAAATATTTAATCTTAATTAAATATTTTGAGTTGGGATTAAGGTTAGGAAATGATGGGATTAGCCTTTAATCGAAATTAAAGAAGGATTAGAAGATTCTGGAAGAGGTTAGTGGTCTTAAGGAAATTGGCCAAGTTTTGGGCAAAAAATAAATTAATTATTTATTTTGAGATTTTGGTCAATTTATTAATTAAATAATTAATAAATAGGGGAATAATGTTTAAATAAGATTTAAACATTTTTGGGAGGGATTTCTTAATTAAATATTTTTAATTAAGATAAAGGGATTTAATGGCATAAAAAAAATTAATTAATTAATTAATTAATTAATAAATGATGATGTCATCAGAGATTTTTTAGAAAATAAAAATAAATTATTTTCTAAAGGATTTTTAGGTGTCTACATTTTTCCCCTCTTTGATGCGATGCCGCAAGTGGCATGGTGTCAAAGATAAGAAAATAAGATGTCCAAGGCTAGAATTTAGAGGAATGATGGGTTGTGCCCCCTCAAGAAAATAATACAAGAAGTAAACGTTGTGGAATTTTCTCGAAAGGAAACAGAGAAGGAAGGACTGAGGAAGCAGGGGAGATAAATAACCAAACTTCCAAGAGCAAAGATGGGTGAATGCAAGATGAGATGAAATGCAAAATGCAGGATGCAGCTATATGAGGATGCAAGATTAATCTATATGATGCAAGATGCAGGGGATTTGGGGAAGCTCCAAGTGTAAATGTGGAGAGAAAAACCAAGTTTAATATAGAAATACGAGAGACCTGCCAAGGATATTGGGATCACGAGGCCTTGTCACCAGTGTTGCATAGGACTGACGCTAAAAAGACATGCAGGGTTTCCCTAGCATCACGCATGAACCCAAGAGGAAGCATGGTGGAAACGATGCGGGAGAAACCACAAACAAATGATATTTCTCAAGTGCACCATGTAACCTAGAAGATCACATGTGAACCGTGTAAGGGTCACATCTGACTAACTCACAGGCAGAATCAAAAGACCAAAAGACCTTGCCCCAGATTGTCCTCATTCGCAGTGCCCCATGATATAAAGGATCGTGGGGACTTTGAGGAGAGAACAATGAGAAGCTGTAAAAGATTAACAAGATCTAAAGGACAAAATCCAAGACCAAAATGAGAACTCCAAAAAGACATCCTTTGCCAAGGAGAGAGATGTGATGTGACAGATTTGATTGATGGTTAGAAGATTGGTCTGAACATGTGGAAGGATGCATCGACATGGACCGGGTGTGATTGGTGGAAGATTGGATCTGACAGGAGGAAGGATATATCCTCAAGGACCCGTTGATTGATGAGAGAAAGAGTGTTGTTCACTAGCAAATGATGAAGTCAAAGAATAATCATGGTGATCAAGAATAGTTGATAATTGATGTTGTTGAAGTACAAGGCTGGGTAGGACAAGAGTTCTGATCAAATGCTACTATAGGACTGACATGGACTATGTACAACAAGACACGAGGATATGTATAATGGACGAGAAAAGAGATACAACAGATATGTATAGAAGCTCAGGATTGGGGATAGGAAGATCTCGCTATACAGGATATGGTACAAGAAGGATGGCACTATATAGGATATACAGGATATGGTACAAGATATGTGCAAGTAGGATTGCGAATTTGCTGGAGGATGATGAAAAAGAGGAATGCTAGGGCATGGTGGATGGGGATGGGGATGGTAGAAAAAGGATTGAGATGTTGGGATGGGGGGATGGGAGTTTGATAGATAATGACTCGGTCCACTATGTATGGCACTTGTTTGCCAAGTTTTCACCAACATACTTGTCCAAGGTGCTTGAATTGCCAAGTTTTCACCATTGGATGATTGTTTTTCTTTTTCTTTTTTGCTTTTTTCTACTTTTTTTGTATTTTTCTGCTTTTTCCAATTTTTATGGATTTTCTGAATATGTAGATCTAGTTTAGGCATAGAACCTCTTCAGATGTATGATGTTGATTGGATCATTCAAAGGCTCACCTTCTGGTGTAGATAACTGATAAGCTCTAGAGCCGAAGCATGCTGTGACAACATAGGGGCCCAACCAAGTAGGCTCAAACTTGTCTTTCTTTTCTCTGTTTGCTTGGACTTTTTGATTTTCTTTGAGGACCATGCCACTGACCTAAAATTGTCTAGGATGGACCTTCTTGTTATAACTCATTTTGAGTTGATTCTGGTATGCAACTAGGTGATCATATGCTTGTTGTCTCTTTTCATCTAACAGGTCTAGCTATGTGAGATGGGCCACATGATAGTCTTCATCAGTGGTGTAGTTCTTCATGGAGACTCACAATGATGGGAGCTCAACCTCGATTGGCAGAATGGCTTCAGCACCATATACAAGGGAAAATAGGGTGGTGCCTGTGGGAGTGCGATAAGAAGTACGGTAGGCCCAAAGGGCGGGATTGATTTGGAGGTGCCAGTCATGACCAGAATCATTGACAACCTTCTTGAGGATTTTCAAGATAGTTTTGTTGGTTGCCTTAGCTTGGCCATTTCCTTGAGGGAAATATGGACTAGAGAAACGATGATGGATGTGGAGTCTAGCACACAGATCATCCACATGTTGATTTTCAAAAGGTGTGCCATGGTTGATGAAGATGGTAGGTGGTATGCCAAAGCGACAAATAATGTGGTAAAGGATGAACTTGGATATCTGGATGCCAATAGTTAGGGTGAGTGGAATCACTTCAACCCATTTGGTGAAGTACTTTATGGTAGTTATTATGTACTTGTGTCCATCTGAGGAAAGGGGAGTGATTAAGCCGACAAGGTCAAAGCCCCAACATGAAAATGGCCAAGGTGGCGCAATGGGTTGCAAGTCTTATGCTAGTGCATGAATCAAATTTGCATGTTGCTGACATGGTAAACATTTTCTGACAAACTCACAAGCATCATGTTCCATGGTTGGCCAATAATACCCAACTCGAAGCAACTGCTTAGCTAGAACCATGCCACTCATGTGGGCATCGCAAATTCTAGCGTGGACCTCTTGTAAAGCCAGGATGGCCTCATTTGAATCTAAACACCTAGAGAGGATATTGTGATACCCTCGATGATAAAGGGTGTTGGCTACAAGAGTGTAGTGGGAAGCTCTACAAATAAGGTTTTGGCGTTGGTTATTGGTGAGATGGGGAGATATGATACCATTCTTTAGATATGCATGGATGTCATGGTACCACGGGGACTGAGGACCAACCAAAACACACACCATTTTTGCATCGCCGTTCTCATAAGCTAGTGTATGTAGCTGCTCGACTAGGAATTCATATTATGATGCATCGTGAGGGATTTCTAATAAAGATCCAATAGTTGCCATTGCATCTACTGCTTTGTTCTGAAATCTGGGTATCTATGTGAATTGTAGATTCAAAAAATGCTCTTTCAATATGTCCACTAGTTCTTTGTAGGGTAGCAGCTTGTCATCCTTCATCTGATATTCATCTAGGACTTGCTTGATAATCAACTGTGAATCTCCAAACACTTGTAGTTCTATGATATTCCACTGAATGGCTATTTTGAGACCTGAGATGAGTGCCTCATATTCTGCAATGTTATTGGTACATGAAAATCCCAACTTGAATGACTTTGGGATGTAGTCACCTTGAGGTGTGACAAATAGGATTCTTGCCCCTGATCCATGTAATGTGTAGGAGCCATCAAAGTATAGCTTCCACATGGGTTGTTCTTCGATCATACATAAGTGTTCATTAGGGAATTCCATAATTAGGGGATAAGCATCCACCAGTGGTGCCTCTGATAGTTGATTGGCAATGACTTTCCCTTTAATTGCTTTTTGATGTATGTACTAGATATCAAACTCGCTAAGTAACATGACCCATTTTTCCATATGGCCTATGAGAGTTGTCCTTGATAATAGATATTTGAGGGGATCTACTTTTGAAATGAGCCTAATTGTGTGACTGAGCATGTAGTGTCTAAACTTTTGAGTGGCAAAGACCACTACGAGGCATGCTTTTTCCATAGGTGAGTAATTAAGCTCATAGCTGATGAGAGTTCAACTGATGTAGTAGATGGCTCTCTCTTTGTTTTCATCATCATGCTGAGCTAAGAGTGCCCCCAGTGTTGTAGTGGTTGTCGAGATGTAGAGTATGAGAGGGCATCCTAGAACTGGTGGTACTAGGATTGGAGAGTTGGCTAGATACTCCTTGAGTTTATGAAAGCTTCTCTAACATATGGGATCCCATTTGAAGCTTGTGTCTTTGCATAAGAGATGCGTAAAAGGTTGGCACTTGTCTGCTAGTTTAGAAATGAACCAACACACTAATTGAAGCTTTCCTTGTAGGCTTCTGAGCTATTTGAGTGTTCTTGGTGGAGGCATTTCTGTTATTGCTTTGACCTTCTTGGGGTCGATCTCTATGCCTCATCATGATACTATGAAACCTAGAAGCTTTCTAGATGTAACACCAAAGACACATTTCTTTGGATTGTGCTTTAACCCATAGTGCTGCAGGCGATCAAACACACTCTCAAGAATGTCAAGGTGTTCATGGCATGTCTTTGATTTTGCAAGAATATCATCCACATAGTCTTCTAAGATCTTGTGGATCATGTCATGGAAGATTGCTATCATCACTCTCTGATATGTGGCTCCTGCATTCTTTAGCCCAAATGTCATCCTGTTGTAGCAGAAGGTACCCCATGGAGTTGTGAATGTTGTTTTATGTTGATCTGCTTCTGCTATACGAATTTGATTGTAGCCTGAAAAGCCATCCATTAGTGACAGCATTTCATGACCTGTTGTAAGATCTACAATCATGTCTATATTTGGTAGTGGGAAATCATCTTTTGGACATGCCTTGTTCAGGTCCCTGAAATCTATGCATATTCTGATGTCACCTAAAGGCTTTGTGATAGGCACCATGTTAGAGATCCATTCTGAGTAATCTATAGCTCTGATAATCTTGGCTTGGAGGAGTTTTTCAAGCTCTGCTTTGACTAATAAGGCAACTTTTGGATGCATTTTCCTTAGCTTCTGCTTTACTGGCTTGACATTAGGATCCACTACTAGATGATGGATGACAAGATTAGGATCAAGCCCAGGCATGTGCACACATGACCATGCAAAATTTATGATTGATTCTCTAAGGAGTGCAATCAACGCCATTTCTTCACCCTCTATTAGATTGGCCGCAATGTAGGTGATTCTCGAACATTCCTCTATACCTAAGTTGACTAGCTTGGTTTCTTCTATGATGATAGGTGACTACTCCAGTCTATAATCTCGCATAGGAGGAAGAGGCAAGTCTTCATCTTCTAGCACTTGAATTGCCAAGTTTTCACTAGAAGATACACTCTTTATTTTTACTATTTTAGAATCAGAATGTGCCCCAGAAGGGTTTTCACATAAAGACTCATGTTTTACTTTTTCTATTTCTCTTTTGCAACTAAAGCTTGCCTCTTCCCCAAAGTATCCTTCTGGGTCAAGCTTATAGATGTGAGTTGACTCTGATTTGTGAACTAATTGTGGGCCTGATGCCCCCATGAACTCTAGGAGTGCTTCCATGCTCTAGAACTCATCAATGTGTGCGATGCTTGGTTGGTCCCAGTCTATGAGTTGAGGGTGAATGAGGGGAAGTTCTATGAGATTGATGGTAAGTTGTTGGAGGACAGAAGTCCCCAGGAGGGTGTCATCGTCAAAGATATCATCATAAGATCTAATTTCTTTCTCTTCAGGGATGTCTTCGATCTCTATGAGGTCATCCTAGCTATTTAAGAGGTGAATGCTAGTCATGTTGGTGCCCCTAGTCATGGTATTGGGCCCTTGTATATGCAGGCGAGGGGTATTAAAGCTAAGACCCTGATGTTGTGGGTTTTTGGATGCTATAATTGGGTCTTTACTTCCACCTTCTTGTGGTCCTAGACCACCACCTTGGTAGTTCCATTACTCAGTAGTGTACTTGTGCGATTGTGGGTATTTATCTTTGAAGTAGCCAAGAAGTTGTTTGTCAGGTGGTGGGGGATCTTTGTACAACCACCTTTTGATATCAAGATCCATCTCTTGACTATTGATGTTTCCATGGGATTCAAAAGTCATAGGTCCCATTCTCTTGATTGCATGGATATCTTCTCCAGGTTTTCTTTGGTGACTCGAGCGCCCTTGACTATGTGGATCAAGTGGGAGGGCTCCTACAGAAAATGCATCATGTAGGCTATATTCACCACAGCCCTGGTTATTGATCTTGATGGAAGAGAGGGTGGAAGCAAAGATGGTCTCTGGATCACAATGGGATCGGGATGAGCTGGTGACAGAAGTGCCAATGTCGATTCCAGGACAGTGAGTGGAATGAGGAAATGATGCTTCCATCGTACAGCACTATGCGAAGGGTTGGGGATCAACATGGATGGTAACCTCAGTGCCTTGATGTGGAAATTTGATGCACTGATGGTATGTAGATGGTACAGCCTTGATGGAATGAATCCATGGTTGGCCTAGGATGATATTGAATGGTAGGTCGAGATCAACAACATGGAAAATGGTATCTTGTATTGCTAGGCCCAACTGAATGGGCAAAGTAATAGTACCTTTAGAGGTACGCTCCAAGTTGTCATAGGCTTTGATAGTGATTACTTCATGTGATATATCGGCCTTCGTGAACCCAATCTGCTGAATGAATTTAAGAGTACATAGGTTTAGGGCCGAGCCATTATCTATTAAAACTCATTTGATGGCAAAGTCTCCGACCATAACGGTGATGCGGGGAGGGAGAGTGTGTTTAGGTGCAACATCTAGCATGTCAGATGGTTTAAAGGATAAAGCACATGATGCAGATAGATGTCAAAGTACACAGGTTTAGGGCTGAGCCATTATCTATTAAAACTCATTTGATGGAAAAGTCTCTGACCATAATGGCGATGTGGAGAGGGAGAGTGTGTTCAGGTGCAACATCTAGCATGTCAGATGGTTTAAAGGATAAAGCACATGATAGGGTCTTGAACTAGGTGGTGTTAATGTCTATAGGGACATGTCCTTTGAGAGCTCAGTCAAGGATCTCCTGATGGAGGGGTGAAGTGCGAAAAAGGTCCAAGATGGAGATTTGGGCTGGTGTGTTCCCAAGATGTTCTATGAGGTTGTACTGTGCTTTGTTTCCATTATGTGTTGGCCTTGGTTGGGCACCAGCGACAGTTATCTGACCTCGGCGGGTCATAACAGCACATTGACTATCTACTCCTCTAACATGGATGGCATTGACTGTGGGCTCAACTTGGGTTATACATCCAACAATATTATCATAATTGATATAGGCAGTAGTGTGATCTTCTTGTTTGCCTTTTACATGGTTCTGGGGATGATTGGTTTTAGTTTGGTTGTTCCCAGCATTGTGTTGTGGGAACACATTCTGATAAATTTGTAAATTGGCATTTGGCGAGGCTTGAGCAGGTGTATCCACTTGAATCTCTTTTTGATCAATGAGATCTTGGATATAGTTTTTTAGTCTCATACACTTCAAAGTAGTGTTTCCTTTGACATGATGAAAATCATAGTATTCGTGATCTTTGTACCAATTGGGCTTGGGAGTGGTATCATCAACTGGCTAGATTGGTGGAAACATGATCAAGTTGGCCTTGTCCATTCGGTGCAAGATAACATCCAAAGGTTCACCCAGTGGTGTGAAGGTCTTCTTTGGATAATTTTGAGCTCTGAGTTTGTTCTTCTTGGAAGCAGTATTGAAAGTATTGACCTGATTGTTTGGATTACCTTGATAAGCTTGATGGGCTTGCTGCTGATAATTCTACTGATTATTCTGAGAATGATATTGTTGCGTGGGTTGCTGATGGACTTGAGGAGGTTGCTGATAGATAGGCACTTGTTGTTGTTGGTATGCAGGAGTTGATGTAGGACTAGCTATGACAAATTGGACATGTTTGGTATCAATGGCTCCATCAGTAACAACATTCTTGTTACGATTCCAATAACAGGATTTGTCATTGCTGGGTTTTTGGGCATCATTTTTGAAGTGTCGGATCATGCCTTCATCTAGGAGGGCCTTTTCAATACCTATCCCCTTGCTCTTGATATCTTGATAGGTTTGGAGACAATTCATCCTCATGAAGTGGGACAGCTTAGGATGAAGATTATCAATAAAAATTTTGGTCAAATGTTTTTCAGGTGGCTGGTATGATAACCTAGTGGTAAGGTTCTGCCATCGTTGCAAGTATTTTGATAGGCTTTCTCCTTCTTTCTATTTTGAGTTATAGAGATCTAACAAGGTCAACTCATTCTCAACATTGTGGGCATAGTGTGCAATGAACTTCTCAAAAAGTTTAGCAAAGGTTGTGATAGTCCCACATGGGATTTTATAGAACCATTCAACAGTAGTTCCTCCCAAGCTTTTGGAGAATAGTCATAAGAGATAGTTATCACTATAAGCTACTTCTTGGCATGCCATATAGAATTCTTTAATATGGTTGACTGGATCTCCTTTCCCTTGATATTTATAAAATTTAGGTGTCTCAAAGTGCTTGGGGAAAGGTATAGTAGTGATGGATTAGTCAAACGGGTAAGGACACACCTCTTCGAACTTGTAGGTTTTGTTCTCAGTACCAGTTTGAAGCTCCTTGAGAGCATTCTTCATGGCTTCTCACTCGGCATTGATTGGTGTTTGAGTGGGTACTCCCATTTGAGGTGGGTATTGTGGAGTGGGATATGGAGATAGCCCAGCGGGATAGGTAGATTGGAGTGGATTTTGGAGTGATGTTTGTTGGGGATATTATTGATGTGGCATAAGGGGATATTGCGGTGGTGGATATGAGACTGCTTGTTGGTGTTGTGGGATGACTGGGACTTGCTGCTGTAACTAGTAAGAGGAAACTTGCTGTTGCTGGGGAATGATGGGGGTTTGTTGTTGCGATGGGAAGTGCAGTTGTTGTGGGGGAGGCTGGTGGAATGATGCCACTTGCTGGTAAGATGGTCCTTGCTGAACTTGGCTCTGTGGTTGACCGATATAGGTCGAGTGCATTCCCACATTGCTTAAGGGTGGAACTAATGTAGGGAAGCTTGAAGCAAAGGGTGGTTGGGCAAGATAACTTGTGAAATGGGATGAACTTTGCTGCTAAGGTGGAGGAACTTGCTGAAAAGCACTGGGTGTTGGGAATGGATAGCTTGTGAAGGATGAAGCTGGTGGAGATTGAGATGGTTGCTGTTGTGCTGCTTGTGAGAAGGTGGCTTGTTGGTTTTCAAAAATGGACATATGAGAATGGGTTGGTATGCCCCAAGCTTTCATTTCTTCTTACGTGAGGCCCCAATGAGAACCAGTGTGTGGAGGGAATTGTGTTGCAGCAGATGCTGGGAAGGTAGATGTGATGGGAGCTTTAGACATGAATGGTGGATTGGAAAAACCCATGGAAGGAATTCCTGTGCTAAAGGAATTTTGTTGGGCTTGTGCCTAGGTAGATGCTTGCTGGGGGGAGAATGAAGAGGATGCTTGTGTTCCCCATGAAAAAGGTGATGTGGAGGTTTGCTGATTTTGAAAGGGGAATGATTGCACTACCCCTGGAGTAGATGATGTAGAGGTTTGTTGGGAAAAAGGGGGAAATGATTGTGTTGACCCCACAAATGATGGTATGGATGCTGAAGCTTGTGGAGTGAAAGGAAAAGGTGATTGCGTCCCTCCTGGCATGAATGGTGTGGATGTGGAAGCTTGTGAAGCAAGGGGGAAGGATGATTGCATCCCTCCTGGAAAGAATGGCACTGCTTGGCCCTTGGAAGGTGGCGGAACTACTTGTGCAAAGGTTTTTGTAAGAGGTAGGAGTGGATTTTGTGACAAGCATTAGATTTGTGCAAGAGCTTGGGCAGCCATGGTGGATGATGAAGTACCTATGATAGGGAATGGAGTAGATGGTGTTATAGCTTGTGTTACAGGACTGGCAAAGCTTCCTTGCAAAAGAAGGGGAATGGTGGAGGTTTCTTGGGATGTTTGCAAGGTTGGGTCAGGGAATGGTTGGATGAATGGGAATATGCTTGTGCTGGGATTTGGATAGTGTTTATGGGAATATGAGGATGGAGATATGGTGGAATGGGAGTATGCCCTTGTGCAAAGTTAGTGAACATGCTCTGCTAGTTTTGGGCCATGAGTGTATTGACTACTGGTGGATTCTCTGGATGATTCACAAATGTTTCTATTGCTAGAAGAGCTGAGGGGATATTGGGATCATCCCATGCATTTCCAGTTTGTATTTGGGGATCATACACTACCATCACACTGGTAAAAATGTTGGGATCAGATGTGATAGTGATTGGATAGGGATTCATGTTCCTTTTCTTCCTAGATCTAGATCTTGTCTCGACAGGCATGGAGATGCAGATGCTAAATGGATGCAAGATGTTTCCTAAAAGACTCTAAAGGATGATGGATGCAAGCTTAAGGAACTTCTAAGGATGATGAATTTCTAGAATGCAATGCAAGGATTGGTGAGATGCTTGGATTTGGATCAAGGATGGTGGAAGATTGATGGAAGATGGTGGTAGATTAGTGAAATGCTTGGCGATGATGGAGGTTTGGTGGGATGCTCTGATTTGGGTCAAGATTGGGTGGAAGATTGGTGGGATCCTAGTGGAAGATTACTAAGTGTCAACAATGAGCTATTGTTTTTCCCGATGGAGGATTACTGATAGGATTTGGCCAACCTAGGATAGACTAATGATCTTTGGTCAACTAGATTCTTATCAATATAAGCCAATCTCTTGCTCGAGATGATGAGGCTATGCAAGGATAAGTTGGATTTCCTTTAGACAATGCTCTATCAAAAAGGGGATGATTTCGTATTTAGGATAAGGGATGGAAACAACTCAAAGGTTCTGAACACTAAGTGCTTGTGGATTTGGATCTCTAGATTTGGTGCAAAGAATGGTGGATTCTATTTTGGATAATGGATGCTAGATTTGGATCAAGGATTTGGGATTTTGATTTTGGATTACTGATGGAATGATAGTGAAGGATGATGGAACAATGCTCTTTCTAAAAGGATGATGCAGATGCAATTGAGATGGATGATCTATGATGCTACTAGGAAGATGATGGTGTATGCAACTAAGAAGGTTTCTAGGATGCAACTAAGGTTTGGTGATGATGCGAGGATGAAACTAGGATGAGACTAGGATGAAGGACTGTCGAGATAGGATTTTGAGATCTGAAGGTAGAATGGACATGTGATGGATCCTAGCTAATCTTCTCTTTCAAGACTGATGTAGCGATGGTTCACTCAAAATCGGTAGGCAAACTATTTGACTCTTATGTTATAGCCAATATTATCAAGCTTTTCTTGATATTTTTCTTCTTCTTGGGTTGCTTGGATAGAGGATTGATGGCTCTTAAGGTTTCTTTCTGCAACTTTCTTCTCTTGATAAGCTTTGGATTTGGGCAACTTAGCTTTCGGATGTTTGATCAAATTTGGCATAACTTGGGGAAATTCTGATAATTTGGTTTGAGACAAAAGCTCTTTGGATATCTGATTCCAAGGGTTTCTCTACAAAATGTTCTGATTATCTCAAACTGGGTTTGTTGATCAGTTTGATGTTTCCCAATGGCAAAGGATAGATAAACAAGAATTTTGGAAAAGCAATCTCCACAAGGGACAAAGCAACCTTGTGGGATACAAATAGGATAACTGACTCTGATAAAGCTTTCAAAGTGTATGTTCCAACAATGTTTTCATGGAGTATTGACTATTAAGCACTTCAAATAGATCTACCTAAGGAAGGTGAGTATCAAAATCGCTTGCCCACAGATTGGTACCCCCTAGAAGGGAATACAAATGGTGAGTAATCTTGAGGCAACCTGGTAAACCCCTTGGAATCAGTCCTTGCACAAGGATTTTGATACTTTCTGATGTAGATAGGGTAGCCTCTATTTTATCAAGTTTTTTAATAGTTTTGTGGAGTCTCCATACCCGGTTATGCTGACAGCCTGTGACTCACTTAAGAGCCTATCCAACAATGCTGGGGGAGGAATATTTACCATCCCCAGACATTTGCATTTGGCACAAAATGCCTGTGGATTAGCAGATATAAGTGAGTACTTTTTGCCTTCACTTTATTTATATACCGACCGAGGGGATACCGGTTTGAGGTCATTCTTTGAGGAGGAAGTTCTTTTCTCCCTGGACAGGCCTCGCTAAAAGTAGAACAAGTGAACTTGTCCAAGTTCAAATGTTCTACATTGCTTACTTTAACAAGGATTTAAAAAATGAAAGCTCCTAGATGCACATCAAGCAAGTTGTTCTTTTTCCCAAATTGATTAAGTGATGTTTGAATTTGAATAACTGAAGACACAAGTGTTTACATTTTGAGTTGTTCTTTCTCCAAAAAGTAAGTGATTTGAGCGATTGCAAGTTCTTTCTTTGATCATTCAAGATTGAGATTGGCGTGTTGTTTTAAGAACTTTGAAGTGCTTTGTTTTGATCCTTTAAGGCATTCAAGATTTGATTATGCATTTTCTTGAACTAAAAAGGAAGGAATAGAGATTTTTTTCTTTTAATGCATTCAAGAGTGCGTTTGATTTTCAAAATGACAATGACTCTTAGGACTTAGCTTCATTCCTTTAGTTTCATTCAAGATTTGTTTTGACATTTGCTTTGATTTTTTTAGCTCCAAAAGACAAATTCCTAATTTAGCTTTGATGCGTGAAATTTGAAAAAGAAGACATTCAAGATTTTTGCAAAATGAAGTTAGTTTTTCAATAAAAAAAAAGTTTTTTAGGATTGATTTTAGGAACTTTTGCATGCACTTTTAGGATTGATTTTGAATGTTTTTAGAAATGAGATGCAAATTTGAGGTTCTCTTTTTCTTTTTTGTTTAAGTACCCAAAACTTGAAATATTCCTAATTTTTGCATGAATGCATCTAAAACCTTGATTTTGCAAGGATGCAAATGTTTTGATTGATTTTTTTCTTGTTTGTTACAACAAATTTTGCAAATTTTAGTCCTTAACACATTCAAGAATGATTTGGGGGTTCATTTTAAGCACTAAAACAAGGTGTGTATGATTTTGCTTCCTTATGGATTATTATTATTTTTTGAGAAAAATTGGCCAAGATCCTGCAAGAAGAAGAAGTAGATGGAATAGAAGAAGAATAAAGACAAGAAGAGGAAGAACAATTTGAAGCGCTCCGTCCACCTATAAGCTTGAAAAATCTGAAAACACTACAAAACCCATCAGAATGTTTGCAAAGATCCCGTGAAGTGGGTCCCACCGGGTGTGCTAGAATGTAGACTAGGCTATCTGTATCTATTTTGAAAGGCTAAGACAAGAAAACATTAAGTTTTAATCTAACATTCTATCAATTCAAAACAAAAACATCTAAACTAAGCCACCTCAAATAGAGCTTAAACAGGTGCACCCAAGCACTGTTTGATTTGCTCTTGCTTAGGGGATGTGGGTGTGCTCTCTAAGCACTTGGAGCATATTCTAATGCATGCTAAGATGGATTGAGATTCATGAAAACCCCAAAAATGGCACAATATTGGGTAGAACACCCAAAATTGCCCCTAAGGCTTCAAGAACTCAAGATTTATGCAACTAGTATGATTAAGTAGATTTTAGAACCCAAAATAGATGTGAGAATGATGCATAAACAAGAATTAAACTAAGTTAATCCATTAGTTCTATGCTAAGATGTGAGCTAAAAATACTTGAAAATGATTAAAACTAATAGTTAGTATGAAAGCTAAATGATTTAGAGCTATTCTAGCATTATAACATTGCTTGAAATAAAAGGTGAATGGGTATTTTGCTCTTGGAAATGAGAAGTATTTATAAGCTTTAGGAAAGAGGAATGAGTGGCCAGGATCAAAATCCTTAAGAGAGGCCAAGATTCATTCAGAGGGGAGCACATGGATTGTGCTAGTTTAGGGCCACCTCTTTGTGACAAGTGTCACAAGGGCATTGAGTTGAAAGATGGGATGGATGTGCACAATTTGGGAAATGTGCCTAAGGTCAAAGGGTGTAAGAAAGAGGTGAGGGGCTTCTTAAATGCATCATAAATGCATGTAAGAGGGATAAGGAGGCTTTAAATGCATTTAATGCATGTAAGAGAAGTTTCTAGAAGTTTGTTAACTTTGGGTTAAGCTTAGGAGGGTGCTAACCTTGGTTAGGGAATGTGACAAGGTTAGGGAGGGGAATTAGGATTAGGATTAGGATTAGGGGGACAAGGATAAGACTTCCTAGAAGAGTCTAGAACTTCCTTAGGATAAACATAGATTTTAGGAAATAGATAAAGATTTATTTATTTCCATGGTTTAGGTTTGAGAATATTTATTATAATAAATTTAATAAACATGAGGATTAAATATTTAATCTTAATTAAATATTTTGAGTTGGGATTAAGGTTAGGAAATGATGGGATTAGCCTTTAATCGAAATTAAAGAAGGATTAGAAGATTCTGGAAGAGGTTAGTGGTCTTAAGGAAATTGGTCAAGTTTTGGGCAAAAAATAAATTAATTATTTATTTTGAGATTTTTGGTCAATTTATTAATTAAATAATTAATAAATAGGAGAATAATGTTTAAATAAGATTTAAACATTTTTGGGAGGGATTTCTTAATTAAATATTTTTAATTAAGATAAAGGGATTTAATGGCATAAAAAAATTAATTAATTAATTAAATAATTAATTAATTAATAACTGATGATGTCATCAGGGATTTTTCAGAAAATAAAAATAAATTATTTTGTAAAGGATTTTTAAGTGTCTACAGTAGGGTACCAATTTTTCATCCTTTGTTTGGTATTCTTCATTAACTTGGTTGACTACTAATTGTGAGTCCCCATAAATATGTAGTTGTGTGATTCTCTACTCTATTTCCATTTTTAGTCCATTTGTCAAAGCCTCATATTCAGCACTGTTATTCGTACATGGGAATAATAGATTTTAGGACTTAGGAATTATGTACCCATGAGGAGAAACAAATAACACTCCTGCTCCTGAACCATTTTGCATAAAAGAGCCATCAAAGAACATCTTCCATGTTCTTGCAGTCATGTACATTATGTGCTCATCTGGAAATTCAACTTGAATGGGAGCTTTATCTCGAATTGGAAAATCAGCCAATTGGTCTGCAATGGCTTGTCCTTTTATAGCCTTATGCTCAACATACTCTATGTCAAATTCTGATAAGATCATCATCCACTTAGTAGGTCTACTTGTGAGAGTAGCCTTACAAAGCAAATATTTGAGAGGATCAATTTTTGCAATGAGGTGTATTATATGCACAAGCATGTAATGTCACAACTTTTGGGAAGCAAACACCACTGCAAGGCAAGATTTTTTAGTACTAGTGTAATTAACCTCATATGACACTAAAGTATGACTAATGTAATATATAGCTCTTTCTTTTTTAGTATCATCAAGTTGAGCCAATAATGCCCCCAGGGAAGATTCTGTTGTTGACACATACAATATGAGTGGTTTTCCTAGGATAGGAGGCATCAAGATTGGAGGATTGGCCAAGTATGGCTTGATTTGGTCCATGCTTTGCTAACAATCTTCATTCCAAACACATTTAACCCCTTTGTGTAAATTCTTATTAAAGGGTTGAGCTCTATCAACTAGTTGTGAAATAAACCTCCTTATAGATTGAAGGCGTCCTTGGAGACTCCTCATTTGACTAATTTTTTTGGGAGGTGGCATATCCAATATTGCTTGAACTTTCTCTGGGTCCACCTCTATTCCTTTAGTTGAAATGATAAATCCTAGGATATTTCCAAAGGTGACTACAAATGCAAACTTTTTGGGATTTAATCTCAATTGAAACTGCTCCATACAATCTAGAATGACTTCTAGATCCCCTAGGTGTGTATCCCTTTTTTTAGATTTTGCCAAGGTGACATCCACATAATCTTCCATATTCTTATGCATCATATCATGGAAGATAGTTGTCATAGCTCTTTGATAAGTAGCTCCTACATTTTTTAGTCCAAATGGCATGATGTTCCAGCAATAGGTTCCCCACGCACAAGTGAATGTAGTCTTTTCCTGGTCTTCAGGAGCTATTTTGATTTGATTATACCCAGAAAAACCATCCATCAATGAATAGATCTCATAACCTAGGGTCATGTCCACTATCATGTCTATGTTTGGAAGTGGAAAATCATCCTTTGGGAATGCTTTATTAAGATCTCTAAAATCTGTGCAGACGCAAATGGACTTGTCATGTTTTGAAACTGGTACAATATTGGATATCCATTCGGCATAATCAATGGCTCTTATAAATCTTGCACTTAGGATTTTTTCTAGTTCAGCTTTGACAAGAAGAGCTATGTGAGGGTACATTTTCCTTGACTTCTATTTTACTAGTTTGATACCTGGAGCTATGGACAAGTGATGCATAATGAGATTAGTGTCCAATCCTAGCATGTTTGAGTAATTCCAAGAAAAATTAATCTTCTTGGTCTGTAGGAACTTGGTATATGCTTCTTTTTCCTATGTTGATAGAGACTAAGCTAAATGTATTATTTGTGGAGCCTCTTGTGTATTCAAACTAACTGGCTGTGTAGGCTTAACAAGCACTAAAGATCTATCCTAAAATTAACTTGGGAGATGATCAAGTACCTCATCCTTAGGTGCCTTAGAGAGGTTTTCACCCTTGGATACATCCTTTATTTTTACTTTTTTAGGTTCTGACACCGCCACACAGTGGTTTTCATGATCAGAACTCTTTTTCTTTTTTTCTTTTCTTTTTATTTTGTTACTAAGGTACTTGATATCTGGTTCTGTCATACTTGTAGTTGGTTCGCTAGTGAAAGAGACTACAGGTTCAAGGGCATTTAGGTAACATGCTATCTCATAGTCATTTTGGAAAGTTAGGAGTTGAGGTTCTTGATAGCGCTAAGACCAATCAATTAGATGAGGATTGGAAAAGGGTAGGTCAATGACAGGTTCAATGTTGTGTATGTGAATGGTATCATCTCTAGTAATTGCAAAGTTAGGGTCCGTCAAGTATCCCTCTAAGGTATTCAAATTAGGACTTATCCTACCAAGCAAAGCATCATCCACTAAAGTGACTTGCGGATTCAAATCCACTAATCCTACACTAGACTCATTAGCTACCTCAGGTTGGGAACCATATGTATGGATAACATCAATGTCCATGTCAACTGTAGAACAATCAGAGAGAGATTCCCATTCATACTCATGTGAGTCTGTATCTGAATCCTGGATGGGATGTTTACACCAAGCATATTTACGAGGCCTTGAGGTAGAGGTTTTGATGTCACCAAGGGTAACACCTTCTTGAATGCCATTTGTATATTGATGTTATTTAATAGGATCCTCAACATGATCTTCAACAGTGGATTCTTCTTGTTCTAGGTCTAAAATCATTGGATTGGTAACTGAAGTATCTGAATCTCCCTAATGGAGATTGGTGGAAGGGACCCAATCTTCACTCCTATCTTGTTGATTATGCAAATTGGGTATGTAGTTTTATTCATCATCACTATCCATCGCAGCAAGGATAGGAGCAATTTTCTTGTTCTGATTTTCAAAACCTAGGCCAAATGTTGTCTTAGACCTACAGCCAAAAAGAGCATGATTGAGTGGTTCAACTCTGGCATCTAATCTATGACTAAGAGGACAATGACCTGGATACGCCATACTTTTGACAAGAGTGTACCCTCTTCCATAGACCTTAGGAGAGGGAGAGAAGTTATCATTATGCATGTATTGTTCTTCTATATAGATCTAGTCCTTGATAGCTACCTCTTCTTTTTCATCCTGGATGGGCACTAAGGACAGTACAAATATATCAAACAGAGTCATGGCTGAGGACGAAGGATGCATCTCTTGTGAAGGTTTTCCATAGGACCTAGGTGAGACTAGCAGTTTTGTAAAGGAGTCAATTTGATATCCCCCCATACCAAGGTCTATGGCCTTAAACTTATTCTGGCATTGTGCTAGAGTTGCATCAAAATCCTCTGCTTCCTTATTGAGAGGAACATGGGTTCTTGCTGAAATTGCATTAATAGATAATGTGCTATCGCTAGGTATACAGACTTCTACTCCATTATAGGGGAACTTAACACATTGGTGGTAGGTGGATGACACTGCTTGCATGTCATGGATCCACGGTCTACCAAGTAGGATATTATATGCTAAAGGACCAACATCAACAATTTGGAAAAAAATGTCCTTTTCAATAGGGCCAATCCTGATAGGAAGGATGGCCAAGCCTTTGAAGCTTCTCTCTACCTCATCATAGGCTTTAATGGAAATCTTCTTCTGGGTATCAATAACTTGCTCAGAATAACCCAGTATCTTCAACAAACTTAAGGAACAAATGTTGAGCCCAACACCCCCATCAATCAACACATGCCTGACATGGGTCTTGTGGATCATGACTTTGATATGAAGGGAAAGATTATGCAGATGTCTCAAAGCTTTGTCATCTTCTTCTGAGAATGTTAGGTAATGAGGGCTGGCAAGGTGGTTAACCATGTTCTAGAATTGGTCAACATCTATGTTGTTAGGAACATTGGCTGCATGCAAAGCATCCTCAAGGATACACTTATGTCTTGGAGACAATTCCAAGAGTTCAAAGATTGAGATTTGAGCTAGCATTCTTTGTAACTGGTCAACAAGATTATAGCTCATTTCAGGGTTGACTACTGATTTGGTGGTGACATTCTTAGATGTCACTTGCTTGGGTTTGCTAGACTGGTTGGAACTAGGACCTCTAATAACCATAGGACCTTGACTTTAGCTTCTGGTGATAGTGTTAAGAGCTTGGGATGACCTTTTCGACTGAGGACCCCTAAGCACCACCACAGGTTCTTCATCAAATATAGGAGGAGAGCCCACATCATAACCATAAGGATCTTTGTCTCTCATCATGTTGACACTTTCCTTGACAACCTCAAGCATGTTGATCACATTTTCTGCACTTGTGTAGGTATAGTTGATTTTGGCCTTTCCATTCTTGGGTTTAGAGGTTTCCCCCTTTTCATATTTGGGCAAAGGCTCCTTGAATGCCTTATGGTCTGCATTGGTATTCAACCCATCAATCTAAAGTTTTCCACTTTCGATAAGATCCTGAATAAGGTTTTTAAGTTTCCAGCAATGTTTGATGTCATGTCCAATGCCATTGTGGAATTTGCAAAAAGATTTTTCATTCCACCAATGTGGCTTAACGTCAGGTATGCATAAATTTTTTGGATCTTGTGGTTGTGCAAGGTTATCGTAAATAAGCGTCTTAAAAACATCCTCATAGGAGTCACCCAATTTAGAAAATTGTCACCTCTCCTTTTTAGGCTTTTCTTGATACTTTGGTTTATGCTCTTGTTGGTGGGAGGATGTGTTGAGCTTCATAGCTTGGACTGCACTAGACAAATGGAGGACTCCTTGATCCTTGGGTTGGGAAGAGTACACAACTCCGTCATTGACTACTTGCTTATTCTTGTTCTAGTGTGAGTGTTTGCCTTTGTCCTTATTAGCATTGTTAGTATTCTGACCATTGTTGTTATTGCTATGTTTGGTCAAAATGCCTTTCTCTTTCAAGACATCCTCAATTCAACATGCGGTCTCAACCATAGTATCAAAGGAATCAAAGACCATCTTCCGAACCTCATACCACATTTCAGGCACCAAATTGCTAACAATGATATCAATCCTTTCATGCTCAGGAATAGTCCTAGAATAGCAGGAGCACAATCATCTCCACCTTTGCAAGAAGGTAACAAAGGATTCCCCTTGGTTTTTTTTTAAATTTCACAAGTCTAACATAGTGACTAATCTTGACAAGTTGTATGAAAAATGTTGAACGAATCTGTGGACAAGTTCTTTGAAAGTTTTGACGGGAGGGGTTATGTTGGTAAACCACTCCATGGGTTGGCCCTTGAGACTCCCTGGAAATAATCTCATAAGATAGGAGTCATCTTGGTGAAACTCAAAACTCATGATGTAGAACTGACGCACATGATCATGTGGGTCACCATTTCCATCATACTTGTCATACTAGGGGATTTTGACTTTTCTAGGAAAATCCTTCATACTGACACTTTTGTCAAAAGGATTGGGACAAATAGAATCAAGTGAAAAGGAACTTTTAGGTGCCAACACCTTTTCCATCATACATTTGAGTTTCTTGATCTCCTCTTCTTGAGAGGGTCCTTGTTTCTTGATTCTTCTATCCACATCAAAGTTGTAAGGGACCCTGGCACCCTTGTTAATCAAGCTCTCTAGGAACCTATCTTTGTTTTGGTCAAGATACTTCTCCACATATTGTTGGAATAGTGGCTCTTGTTTCATTCTCATAAAATATTGATCATCAAAACTTGCATTACTTCATCCATGTTGAGAGCCATGATGAGCTTGTTGGGAGGGTTGTCTCAAGTTCCTAGGAGGTGTTCATCTCCTAGGTTGTGAAATCCTCCTTCCTCTAGGACTAGGAGATCTTGAAGGGGTCCTTGACCGCCTTCTACTTTTTGGGGTTCTTGAGGGAGTAGAGGGTGGAGAGTTGTTTCCACTGTTGGTACCCCTATTGTTGAATTAATCATTGAGTTGTTGGGCCAAAAGCCTATCTTGTTCCTCTTGAAATGCTTTTCTTTTCAACTCCAACAAGCCTTTTTGCTCTACCTCTAAGTTTCTAAACCTTTCTTCTTTAGCGGCTTGTTCATACAAAAAGGATTTTTTTTTCACACTTAATCCTTTTAAGTCTTTCATTTGCATATCTTGAGGTTGTTTTGAGTGGCGAGTTGGACCTTGAGTGTTTGAACAAGTCATTAGTGAATGCTGCATTCACATGAGCATCACTAGATTCATTGTTTTGGTCTTCATGTTGTGACCGTGCATCTTGGTGAGCTTGCCCATAATGTCTTTCATCTCTTTGATGGGCATCTAAATATCTTGAGTTAATAGGGCCTGATTCAGGTTGATTGTCATCACCAAATAGCATGTTATCCCTATGTCTTTGGAAAATGTCATCAAGAGTTTGATCCATCGCTTCTCTTTGTTTTCTAGTCATGGTGTAGCTCATGTCCATATCTGATTGAGAAGGTGGTAAAGAGGTACTCAATTCACTAGGATTTCTCTTTGGGTCAAACCAAGCTTCAGACTCGCTCCTAGGTGATTGATCAAAGACAGGTTTCTTTCCCTTTCATTTTTGACAAGTTTGGACTAAGGGTAACTGTTTGAAGACAACTTGAGGTCATTTTCCTTGACTAACTTGGTACCTTGTCATAACCAAAATGAAAGAAAAAGACCCTTGGTGATAAGATGACCTTATGAAATGTCAATACCAAACTAGGATAGTGAAAGTGTTCAATTGTCCAAAAAGAGATCATGAGATAGAAAGCTGAAAAAGGTGTAAACCAACACTGCCACAGAGGTGTATAATAAAAGGATGAGTATCCTAACACATATGGACCAGAAGGATGGATTTAACCAAATATAAAATTGAAATTGAAATTGAATTTTGATGGAAGTGATTTGGACAAAAGAGTACTGAAACTCTCCAAGTGTGTTACTAAAGAATCTCAAGGTGTACTTTTTCAACAAGGATAATTCCTAACTTATCGATGCCAAGCAAGACTACTTTGCAAAATCAAAGAACACTAATTCAAGGGGTCTAAAAACAAGAACCTAAGGTACAAACAAGTTTCTAGTAGCAGAGTAAGTCACCTACTAAAATCTAGTTGACTAAGGAAAGACTGGAAATTGCATAAACCAGACAAACAGCAAAAAGACTCTGTGCGATAGTTTCTAGGCTAAGAGTACAATAGTTTTTGATCGGGCGATATTTCGCAAGAAGCAGTGTCATACTTTCCAGGCAAGCTGTGTGATAGTTTTGGATATCAAGCTATGTGATACTTTCTAGGCAAGCTGTGTGATAGTTTTGCAGGAATGAACTATCGCATGATAAATCTCAGTATAGTGTGTGATATAGTTTCAGGATCGTACGACTCTTGACCAGTGAGTGTTAAAAATCTCAATTTTAAGGGCAGTTTGGTCAAAATTTCAGTTTGAAGGTTGGATTTTTTTATTTCAAGCACAGTGACAGTAGTAATCAGACAGGTTTTCAAATAGTAGGTGATCAAACATGTCATAAAATACTTGCACAAGGGAAAAAGCAACCTTGCCAAGACAAGCAATTGTGATATCAAAGCAATAAAATCCTATGAATGCTACCATGATGTTTGATATTTGAGAACATTTACACAGGTAGATCACAGTGAGAACACTTCAAGCACTTACTATCCTAAAAAGACAATGGCTCAATACTTAACAACTTGGCCCACACTTTATGTCCCATTGCCTCACACAAAGTGGTTGCCCACAATAGATATTGGCTTTGTCGTGGAAGTGCCAATCACACAACCAAAGGAACACAGATGGTGAGTAATCTTAGGGTGATCCAGGTTAGTCCACTAGGATCAATCCTTGCACCAAGAAGCTAAGCGGAAAAATAGGGTGGCTTCTATCTATGGTTCTTAGTAAGGGCTTCCGTTCATAATACCCCTCTTGCTCCCCAAAGGGACTCCTTACCTTGCGGTAAGTAATGGACCTCGTAGCCACAAGAGTACCTTAAGCATTCTTGCTCAACATTTTCCTCATGGTCACAATCCCACAAGTACTCACATCAAGAAAAGACAAGTACTACGTCTACCAAGGTTTTGGGTCCTTGATAGCCTTGAGTTTATAGTGGGTCGGAATAGCTAGCAAAAAGCTTGTCCCCACTTGGGTCGTTCCTCTTGATTGCTCAAGAGAAATCCCACCAAAGGATTCTAAAAACTAAACAAAGAGTGGATCAACCTTTGAGTTTTAGGATTTTTGTTTCACTTCAAGGGTGAAGATCATATTCTCCTAGCTCAAAAATCTCTCCCAAACACACCAAGCAAAGGTTCAATTACCCTCTTGCTTTCAAAATCTAAAGATGGGTCAAGATTTTCTGGTTCACCACAAGGGTGAAGAGCATACTTCTCCTACCACCCAAAGATTCCTACAACAAGATATTAAGTGCCTATGAAATGAAACAACTAGTATATGCCACACTCAAAAAGAAAGCAATTAAACAAGCACTTGATTGGTTTTTATGCTTTGGGCAGCCCTGCAAAAACCATTAGTAGCCCTTGTGCATTTGGATCTTTGACATGCATTCTTTTAAGAAAATAATCAAGCAATGAGAGCACCTACAAGGACAACTTGTTAGCCCTACAAGGGTTAGCACATCAAAACCAAATGAAATCTACAAATAGACCCCTATTCTACTACAGCAAATTAGAAATCTGAATCAAACCAAGTAAATCTTGCAAAGAAATGACAAAAATCACTCACTGCCAGGCCTAGGTGATATTTCTGTCAGAGAAAGAGTCATACAATATTTCTCTTTGTATTGGTGCGATACTTTATCTCTGTGCAATAATTCCTGATACCTACATGCGACAGAGAATAGAATAACAGTGCGACAGTGTCTGAAAGGGCGTGCAATACTTTAACTAGTAAAGTATCACACTGGTATATAAGAAACTGTCGCACGACACTGGAAAATTGTCACACGATAATTCTGTCAGAAAAAAATAGAGCTGAAATAGCAAGAAAATATTGACGAAAATTAATAGAAATGCATAAAAAGGACAAAACAAGAATGTTCTGCCCCATGGTAGGCACCAAAAATGTACACACTAAATAGTGCACTTCTCTAAGTCATTACTTCTAAGGGAATCCATGAATGGGAAACCTTGAGAAAGTGACTTAGAGCTCCCTAGGCATGGAGTCACAAGGATGTTGATGGTGCTCTCAGCTAGAGCTATTGAAGCATGCAACCTTGCTAGTAAACCACACAATGGGAGATTCAAAGAGACAAGGGCAAGAATGCCAATATCTTGAAGAATCAATGGAAATGCAATGCAATGCAAGCTATGCTAGGAATGAAGATGCAAGCTAAGCTATGAAAATGAAAGATAGAAGTGTTAAAAAACCTTACTAATTAAGCTATGTGAGCTAATCTAAAGCATAAAAGAAACTAAGCTAGATGCCATGAAAGCTATGATGCAATAATGAAACTAGAATGCAAGAATGATCTCTTAAAGCTCCAAAGTCTCCAAGAAATCCTGCAGCATAAGATTAGCATAAAAAGTCAAGATCCAAGAATGAGAAAAGAGCTCTTCTTTTAAAGGAAGTGAGAAGGAATGGACCATGGAGATTAAGAGGCAAAAGATTTAATCAAGGGTGGAGCTTGAAAGAGGAGCAATCCATGTGCACAAATATCCTCCAATGAGAAAATAAGAGTTGACTTTTGTGTCCATATGAGACAAAAAGGCCTTTTCTTCTTTTTATAAAATAAGAATAATGCTTTATTTGTGCAACTTAGGATAAGAGGAAAAGTGGGGACTTTTATTTAATAAAAGGGGAGGAAATTTGTTTTAAATAAATAAAGACTTAGGATAAAATGGTTAGCCCATATAAAATAATCAAAAATGATAAAAATAGGATTTGATCAAGGAAAATGATTTGAAAATTTGTTGATTTTTGAAAATATTGATTCAGGGATTTGATAAATTGTTGAATGGGGGCCCAAAGTCTAGGCGACCATTTTAGGGTGCATACAGTTGGCAGGGCCAACAACAGTCTTATCCATAGTTTTTTTTGGAGCAGATATAGGAGGATCAGGACCTTTCAAAACAATCCTTCCACGTAATCAAGTAACAACATTGGCACAATCCTGAGGTTGTTCAAATTCAGACGAATGAGATGTGGAACTACGCAAGATGAAAGGAGTCTTAGGTTTGGGAGCATCATTGCTCCCCTTAATAGTAATCACATTGCAATACTCAACCTCAATAGGTTCGATCATACCAATGACATTGTCATCAGTAGTGTACATGTAATTGACCTTAGCATTGGTATTCTTAGTCTTTGAAGATTCACCTTTCTCGTGGGGAGGAAAGGGATCTTTAAATGCCTAATGATCCAAATTTTTGTTATGGTTGTCCACAAAAATGTCACCGTTGTCAATTAGATCTTGGACCTTATGGCGCAACTGAAGACAAGTAGAAGTCTTATGACCCTTATTTTGGTGATAGTCGTAGTATGTGTTGTTGTTCCACCAATGAGGTCATAGTTGCATATCATAGAGACACTTTTCCAAAGGAGTGAGTATCTGATTCTACACGAGAGTCTTATAAACCACATCAAGTA
The DNA here is from genome assembly GCA_027943335.1 of Chamaecyparis obtusa. Classification (NCBI taxonomy): domain Eukaryota; kingdom Viridiplantae; phylum Streptophyta; class Pinopsida; order Cupressales; family Cupressaceae; genus Chamaecyparis; species Chamaecyparis obtusa. The sequence continues at coordinate 110,496 of BSBK01002041.1, read as the reverse complement.
GTTCTCATAAGGATGTGAACTCACGCTCAGGTCGAGATGCCCAAGGTTTGTTTTTAGCGAATCTCGAAGGTTGTTGAATCTCAGTTGTAGCCTTTTTCATAGCCTTGACCAACCTATATACTAGAGGAAAGATTAAAAACCAATTTCACAGGCTTTGGGGTCACATTATCAACCACTCCATCATTTACAACATCTCTATTCTTGTTGACAAACTTCCCTTTATCTTTGTTTGAGGAGGAAGATCCTTGTTTGTTGTCTTTTTGCAAAGTCAACTCTCCTTTCTTGATCCTAAATGCCTCTATGTGCACAGCTTGTTTAATCATGCTATCAAAGGTTAGGGGACCTTGTAATTGTACTTGATATCCAAAATCTAGGACAAGATTATCCAAGAAAATGTTGAGCCTTTCAGATTCTGGTAGCTTATGAGGACACTTTGTACATAGTTGTCTCTATCTTTGGAGAAATGTTAGGAAAGGTTCCCCTTGTCGCTATTTCAAATTGTAAAGATCCCAGATGTTGACCGAATGCTAAATATTATGTGATCTATGTTGGTGAAATAGATTATCTATTTCATCAAAAGTCTTAATGCCAGTGGGCAATCGAGAAAACCACTCCATGGCTGGTCCACCCAAGCTATGAGGAAAAAGATGCATAAGGTATGTTTGGTCATGCATGAATTCCATAGATAGAGTGCCAAAATCTCTCAAGTGATCTTGGGGTCGGTAGTACCCAAGTATTTGTCATATTTAGGCAGCTCTACACCTTTGGGAAAAGGTGGCATGTGAAGACTCCTATCAAAGGGGAAAGGAAAAATGCTTTCGATTGTGAATTATTGTGCGGGTTTGTCCTTATTCTTCGCAAGTTGGCTAATCTGATCTTGCATGTCTCAGACCATCTTTTGCAACTTATCAGTCTCAGTTTCTTCTTCTTTGGCCACAAGTGTTTCAACTTGATAGTCTGAGGGTAATTTGGCCCCTTGTTTGGCCAGCTCAAGAAAGTATTTTTCCTTCTCCTCTAGAAGGAGGATCTTCATCATCTTGATAAGACCCTTGTTTGCTTTCGCAACATCTATGTCATTTTGAGTTATTGTGTCATCACCATCATTGCTAAGAATCTCATAAATACTTGGGACTTGATCTTGACTCTGATCATAAGGAGGAGGATGATAGTGATATGTTGGTTGACCACCTTGAGCTTTGTTTTGAGCTTGGTGTTGATTCTGATCATTTTGGGATTGATCATAATGTTGATCATTTCAAGGTTGAGCATGACATTGGTCATTGGAAGATTGACCATGATGTTGATTGTTTTGAGATTGGTCATGAGTTTGGTTGTATTTGCCTGGTTGGAAGTCAAATGGATCTCCCATCTTGTCAATGTAGGACTGTGCAGCAAATGAAGACTCAGTAAAATGATATGAATGATGTTGAAAGGGTGCAGCTAAGGTAACTTTTGGTGTGTGAACATGATTAAGAGGTTCAATAGGTTCAAATGAGTCAATATCTTTAGTGGGATCGATAGATTTGATAATAGGACTAGTCTGAGGAAGTGGTCTTCCAAAGTTATGAAACAATGAGTTGTTTTGGAAGAATGAGTTGTCCTGTTCTTCAAATGAGAAACTAGGTTGCGCTTGAAATAATGGATTAAAATACTCTTGGAACATTGGAGGTGATGATTGAGACGGGCTATCTTTCAAAGTACTCAATGAAGAACTTGAGGATCCCTCACAATATTTAGATTGCACAACAAGTTCGGGGCAACTTGCTTCCTGATTAAGAGATCTACCTCTACCTTGTCCAGTACCACAAATGGGGTCAGTGTTGCCACTTCTAGTCATAACAGTCATAGACAAAGATTTAAGTATCAAGAGAGGACTTGGGATAATACTAAAACTCTATCTCTAGGAATAATGAAAAGGAGATAAAGGCTAGAAAAGCCAAGATGTGAGATGCACCCGGCATGAATCATCAAGAGAATGACTAGAATAGTTGAGATAAGACTATCACAACATGAGGTACAAAAGCACAAAAGATGAGACAAATAACAAGGAGACAATCATGAGTTCAATAAAAATCATTCAGTTCATAACTTGAGACACTCAGTTTTAGACAATGAATGACAGGCAAATAGGCAAACAGACCTTGGACAAAAATTAGATCAAGTAAAAAGTTGACCAGTCAACAGGAATAAGCTCACTATTTTTGAAATCTAGGTACAGGTTCCCATGAGAAAGTGTTGGGTCACATGAGAGAATGCCAAACTTTGCGTGAGAGAATGAAATATCACATGAGGGAATGCTCTAAAAAGTGAAATTTTACACGGGAAAGAACCAAAGTTTGACAGTTCGACACAATTTTTGAGGTAAAAAGTCAAGTTCTGAGACACAACCTGAACTGTTCTCTGACAGAATTTCCAATTTTTAGACAGTCTAAAGGCAATTTGAATCAGCAATCTTAGTTTTGAAGGTTTCAAGCATTCGTTTACAAGCACAAAGTTTTAGATCAAGCAGTAGTGATGCAAGAAGTAGTCGCAAACATTTCAACCAAGGACAAAGCAACTTAGCAAAATTATGGGAGTCTTTGTTTAATCATGATGGACAGTTTAATACTTGATAACAAACACATAGTTATCCCTACAAAAAAATGGTGAGAAGACAAAATCTGTGCCTCACAGCTTATGCGCATGCATTCACCTCACACAGTTGTGTCACCCCCTAGAGGGTGCCCGCATTTTTGGTGTTTCCAAGGACTCAATAGTATATGTTCAAAAGTTACCTTTGAAGCAGGGGCCAATTTCATATACCACCTTCAAACGTCCAAGTGCATGCCTATGGTGAGAATCTACGGGAGAGATTCTTCCCCCTCCTTGCGCAAAGATTATGTCTCCTTTTGGAGGTGATCCAGATAGGCAACTAACTAGGAAAGTTTTTAGTGGGCTTGCATTCACACTAACCTTCAGTGCCCCTAATACAGGGGTAGGGCCTCGCAGCCACACCAACAACCGAAAGTCATACACCCCTGCAAGAAGGGCTAGGAGTAGTGCCATTCAGTACAACAGATGGAGCCTTCTCAAGATGATAGTCGAAATCAAGAGAAGGAAGTTAACGTGGTTTTGGAGTCTTTAGAATCAAAAAAAAAATCTTTATTATAGTGAGGTGGAATCACCAGCAATAGGTGTGTACTCACTTGGGTCATTCCTATAGGTTCAACTTCTAATAGGCCCGCTAAAGGTGACACAACTTGGCTTGGATTCGAGGGTCAGATTTTTTGATTCTCTCAAAAAGAGAAGAGCATACTTCTCTACCTCTTCACCTTACCCAAACACATCAAGCATATTCATCACCGAGCTAGTTTCACTCCACCAAATCCACAAGCTTTTGGGTTTCTAGTTCTCTCAAAGAGAGAAGAGCAAAATCCCCTAACAAGTAGATGTGCTAAAGATTCACTACCTTGCTTTGCTTCCCCAAGTATCCATCATTCTAGCAACATCTACGTCTCAGTTTCATCCATGGGCATCACTTCCATGTAATGAAGAGTCTATTCCCCTACTTTGCTATCAGGACCCTCAAGAAATTTTAGCAAAGCCCTATTTAGACTATGTGAATAAAAAAAATAGTAAACAAGGACAATGTTTTTAAATGATCTTCAACAACCGTCCTGCAAGTAAACTGTTAGCAAGTTTTTATGATCTTTGACAAGCGACCTGTAGACCATTGTTACCCTATAGTAGAAATCAGAAATATGAAATCAACAGCAGAAAGTAAATGTCAGGAAAAAGTAACAATAAATTATAGAATCTAGAAAATTTGAATGACTGATGGCAAATCTTTGTGTGAGAAAGTACTACACTGCGCACGAGAAAATGAAAGGACTTGCATGAGAAAGTGTTTCTTCGCACGACAGAATGCTACTGGGAGCAAAATTTCATGCGGCACGCTCTAAAATTTAGCACGAAATTTCGTACACAGTGAAGTACGGATGCATGGCAAAGTTAAAATTCCTTATCAAAAAAATTTCAAAAGTGAGGTCAGAAATGATTTTTCTGCCCCACGGTGGGTGCCAGAATGTTTATAGCTGAATGTGGACCTCTAATCCAGCCATATACACAACATAGTCATTGCTCGATCATCAAATCATGAAGATGAGTATGAATTACTCAATTCACAAGATTCTATCGATTTGACCTGTTGCCTCCTAATTAGTTGGGGTGTTTGAATTACTCTCAAAATGAGAGCCAACAACCAAAAGACCAAACTAATAGGAAGGATTTTGAAAGCTTGAAAGATGAACAAATTGCAATTAATCTAAGATGAAGGTGAAATTAATCTAAGAATGAAGTACAAATTTTAATCTAAGAACTTGAAAGAGATATGAGAATTAATCTAAAAATATATAAGTAAACTAGTTTAATATGAGAATGCAATTATACTAAATGAGAATTAAACTAATATGCAATAAAATCTTGGAAACAAGAAATAATTGAGACAAAAATTAACTATAGTTTTGATACTCTCACAATTGCCTCTCTCAAAATGAAGAAAAGGAGCTCATAATATAGACAAGCCTAGAGAAGGATGAAGAGTTTCTTGAAATGAAATGGTTGAGTCTTCATTTCCAATTGAGACAAATATTGAAGGATTATTTAATTAAAAGAATGAATTATTGCCACATATGGGTGACCCTTCGAATAATTTGAATTGTTAAATCCAAATAAAGATAATCCATTCAAATAACCAAATAATATTTATTCCTTTTATGTGTATTAGCTAAATGGGGTGAGTTTAATTTAATTTAAAGAACTTAGGACTTTAGAATTAAATTAATTTATCATAGGGATTATTTTAGCTAATAAAGTCAAATATTTAGGAATTAAATATAGTGTATAATTAATGCAAATTAGGGATTTTGTAATTGACACCAAGTCAAATAAAGTCTGGTAGGAGAGAGAAAATTGCCTAGTAAAATAGGACTTTAATGATGTAAAATTGAAGAAATGCACCAAAATTGATTGAAATTATAAGGTGCCAATTTTGGGGTATTACAATCACAACAAGATGTAATAGAGATCCTTCTATAAGAGATATATCCACTCATATATATGATCAATAGAAAAGCATATATAAAGGATAACATATACCCATATAAAGTATGCTCACATGCATAAAACAACATTATCTCTAAGTTTCATAATGTATGTTCCCAAGAAATATGCCAATTGTGAAATGTAACATATACACCATATGCCAATTCATTAACCAATAATGTATGCACCCATGCATCAAACAGTTAATCAAATATACTAACAATCAACTGTGAATGTTCCCAAAACAATGTTAGATATAACATATGTCAAGGTAAAGTATGTACCCACATAACAGAAATATATATCAATATAAATGTAAGGTATACTCCTCATATATGACATAACAGATTCCAATGTAGTGTATGTTCCATATGCCAACCTGAAGAATGCATCCATTCATGCATAATGTACATAATGAAATGTCAGTTATGCCAATCAGTTATGCTAATAAGACATTCCTAACCAGCTAATCCAATCAGCTATGCATGTTCGACACATATAGTCATATATCAAAACTAACCAGTTATGATGATCAAGCCAATGAGGTATAATCCTTCCCATACATATGATCAACAAGACATAAGGATTTCATAACCCAAAATTAGGTGAAAGTGAGTCCATAATTGAACTCCCTCTTAAACCATATACCCATAATTAAGTTACCCCAGGGTATATATTACTCAAGGAGATCTACTCCCTCTGGATGATCCTATCTTCACCCTCTAACAAGGTTAAAACTCCCTCGACCGGTAAAGGAAGGATAATGCCAATATGATCTTGTGATCCTGAATCCATATATACATAGTCAATGTATGCTTCCTGTAATGTATGTCAAATATGTTGCCATTCATACATGAATAGGCCAATAAGGTAGTATGTTGCAGTTCCCTCAAGCATAACTTACACAATAGCTAGTATAATGTATACCGAATAGATAGATTGCTATGTAAGTTGCCACTCCCTCTCAATATGGAATAGATACATACCAAATTAAATAAAAAATCCAATGCTGATGTAAATGCCAACACAACCCAATGTTGTTAATGTACCTAAGTACTTCCTTCATATAAATAGTCAATGATAGTTAATTGGTTATTTATGTCTCCATAATGTAAAATATGTTAAGGAAACATAAAGTATGATTTCACACTTAAATGCGATATATGAAACAATTATCCAATTATACCCAAAACAATATGTCACATATAGACTCAGCCATAACAGTGAAGAAGGGTATGCTAACATAAGCCAAGTGTTATACAAAAGAGATGTGACCACACATAGAAGTAAAAGCCAAGTAGTTTCCTATAGAGAAACATATGCCAATACTTATGAACCAGCCAATCAACAATAGGTTGTATGCTATTAAGCTAAGTCAATCCAATAGTGAATGATCCACACATGTAGTAAGTGAGCCCATGAATAAACTCCCTCCTAGAGTAATTGGATTAAATAGGGAAATTTGCATATTCAACCTTAAAGAAAAATTTAGACCTACTTTATGCTCTTTATAAATCAAATTTATGTTTAGGCCAAACCCTCGGTTACCATTCTTCCTTAGTTTTGAAAGAGTTAGACTAGATTCCTAAATCTGAAATGGATCTTTTACTCAAACAACGCTCTAATACCATGTTAGTATTTTTCAGATTCTACCTAGGAATATATCAATCTATAGAGATCTAACAAAACTAATCACAAGATAAATAATAAAACACAAAGAATAAGGAGAGATAATACCTGGATTATAGCTTTAATCCCCACAATGTGTCTTCTTTAATGTAGATATAGCCCACCTAGGCTCTCATCCAATTCTAATCCAAATATCAGATCTAACCCTAATCCTTGCTTAGATGCTAGCAAGATCTAATCACCAAGTGCTCTAGGTTTCCCTCATGGATCTGCCCTTCAATCCCTTGAGATCGCTCATATTTCTGCTCCAAATTCACCTTCCCTAAGGCTGATGTTGTTCACCCTAGGTTTACTCCTTTTAGGGCTTCTTGTGTCCTAATTCGCCTTCCCTGGAGCTGCTCTAATTAGGCCAGAATTCATTGTCCATATTAACATTGCCAATACAATTCACTCCAGCATTCATGCATTTTCTCCATCACATGTAATCCATTTTCTGCTCTTGAATATTGAGGAAAGACCGATTCTTGAAGGAAGGAGAGCACATGTTATGTTTTTTATATGCTCTTCCTCAAGATTTGATCTCCAATATATATGTGAATGGGAAGGCATATTAAGGGGCCGACTGTGCCTTGTTTATTTAAATTGGGCCCTTTAAATAAACTTTATTTATGCCATTCAAATTATATTAAATCGATCTTCTAATAAACAATAAATATTAAATATCTATATATTTATTATTATCATTTATATATCGATTTATGATAAATATATTCTATATATTTATTATTATCTGAGGTAGTAGATATTTTTTGTAAAGGCCATAATATCAACAATTCTAATGTATGTGTAATTTGGTGGTTTGCCATCGATCACCATTTTTCATCATACACTGAGAAAAGAAGTTTTTCAAGAAGGACTTCCAAGCTATCTATACAACCTCCTTGATCTAAGTATATTTCCTTAAAGTGGCCAAGATTCTCCTTCTGAGAAGTTAGGTGTATCCCCTTATCTAACTCTACATTGTTCAAAAATTTGAGGGAACACCTTTGCTAAGTTGAGAGAATTTTCACATATTGGTGTTAGGATATCTAAATGGGTTGTTTGTTAAATATCAAATGACAAACAATAGCATCAATTTGGCTTAAAGAAAGTAATGAAGTGATATTTGAATTTCCTTTCTTATTAAGAAGAAACAATTGTCTAGGTGAAGTGTCACAATTGAGAAGAAAATCACTATTTTGAGGGAAGGATGTCTCCTTAGAGCTTTCAAACCCCTCTTATGTTGAGTCCCCCTGCCCTTTCTTTTCTTGAAAACCTTGAACTCTTTCCATTGACTTGTCCTCTATTTAGTCATAATATTTCTAATTAAAATATATAGGTGATTGATACAGATGATTTACATGCTCTTTTAGTCCCTAAAGGTTAGGGAACATTGTTCTAAATTATAACATGTGGCATGACACATAGCAAATACATTTTGTGTATCTTCTACAAAGATTTCCTGAATCCACTTACCAAATTTACAGGTTATGTGTATTTGACTTGGGAGAATTTTAGTGGTATCTAGAAACATACAAACTCTAATAGGTTTAGAAGGATCCCTAAAAACGTCCATGTCATGCTTGAGAAAAATTCCTACATGATTTTCCATGATTTCAATTAGATTGAGCTCTTTATATTCAAGAGAAGGGGACAATAACTGTACCCAATAGTAGAAAAATCTAGCCTCAAATTGTTGAGATTAAAAGTTGGTGTCCATGGTTACATAAATAAGCCAAGGCCTTCAAACACACAAGATTTGAATTTATAAATGACATCTCTCTCATCCATTGAGTGAAAAAGGAGAAACAAATATGCCCTTTGACTAATCTTGATAAAATACTTTAGAAACCCCTACCCATTATTCAAATAACAAATCCTTCACTAATTTTATATCTAGCTACCTCACCAATCTCCATTGCAAGACCAGTTTTCTTTTGTTACCATCATCATGTTTCTTGCTTGACTTTTTGCCCTTCCTTTGGACTGCTACATTTTTTCCCTTTTTAATTGGAATTTATTATTGATATGGCTAACATCTTGCTCCCGTCTAAGTTTTTCTCCATGAATAATATTTTTTGGATTGAACATGGCCCTATTTTGCTTCATTTCAGTAGATCCATTTTGGAAAGCATAAGTTTTAGTCGACAAAACTTTAATCTTTGTCCTAGTCCCTTTCTATGGTATTTGAACATCTGAACAAGGTTTTTTTTGCAAAAAACTTTCCATTCTTCAGTGGGAACCTAATTTCCTCCTAGCTCCCTTTCTACTTTCTTTCAACATCTACATGGTACCCATTTTTCCTAATATTTCCATTATTCGATGAAACTCTAACCCTTGCCTCTTTCCCTCCTTCTATCTCTTGTTGCTTTAGATTTGATCTATAGTCTAGTGCACTTTCTTTAAACAAAGAATTCAAAAACCTTGGATTTTCTTTAGCCTTCTTGTTGTGAAAATCATTCTTCTGCACATCTGAAGACCAATTCTCTTCACATATATCAAATACCTCATGCTTTTATTTATTCAAATGTCTATGTGAGTGAAAAGGTACCTAGTTTGGCCTGTGGATCTATGCTAAGTGGGTCTTGCATGCTGCCACATTTGATTTCGGGGATTTAGATACTTATCCCTTCCTGAAAAAGTAATCATGAGTCTGCCATTTTCCTAAATGATCATGGTCATACAAATCAAATCTATCACTTTGTCGAGCCCTAGCCCATTCTCATTCGCCATTCCGTTAGAAATTCTCAAATTTTTTTCCCGCCTAGGACCATTCGCCATATGCTAACCCCGTCCCATCAAATTAACCTGAATTTTATATGTTTATTATTCCACTTAAAAACTCATTATATGACAATAATAATTATAATTATATTATAATTAATTATACTAATATATTTATATATTATTCTTATTGTTATATTTTTATATTTTTATATTCCTATTCAACTCTTTGTTAAAGAAAAAAATAACTATTAAGACTAAATTATTATTACTACAGTAATATATCACTATGTTTCTATATCATTCTCTTTCTTATCCTTATCTTTGCATTAAAGTAGATTTTCTTTACATCTATTTTCATGATGTTATTATAATATAAAATAATGAGTGAAGTAAAAAGTAAAGCAATTTGATTTTTCATATATATTTTTAAAGTTGAGAATATCATCAATGAGATCTTTGTTTCATGGTAAAGTTGAATGGTTTTGAATGAATCTTACCAAAAATCAAGCCTTATTAAATATGCGATCTCAACATCATAAATAAAAAATAAAATCATGACTTAAATGTATGTAATAAATACCATTTTTTAAATGTCTATTTCATTTAATAAAAAATCTACTAAAATATTTCTATTTCGTGAACAATATTTCTTTAACATCCTTTAGATATTTTTTTATAAAACCAACTTTATTTTCAACATGAATATTAATCACTTAATATATTAATAATAAAATAACAGCTTTATTCCTCTAATTTTACAATGTAGTTTGAAAATCTTTGAAGTAGGAGAAAGGTAAAGAAGATGAAGATGTATTGGCATCTACGGTGGGTCCCTTCTCTTTAGTAACTTCATTTATTTGCCCTCATTAAAATGTGTTACAATCTCCTATTCACCTAACACGTATTGATTTGAAATCGACGTGTGCATGCCAATTATGGCAGTCTAAACATGCAATAAGTTGAGGAAATATGTAGTATGACATGATAAAGAAAAAGTAAGATTAGGATTCTATGTAGCACTCAAACAAAATGTCTATTTTGTTGTATATGACAAAGGAATGACTTTACAGCACAAATTGGGTGGACAATCTATCAAATTTATAATCTTATCACAAAATCTCACTGTCAATTTTATGAAGCATCTCCCAAGTCAACCACGATAATACAAGTCAAGAAGGGTGTAGAATGAATAAAGTAAATTTAGGGTTGGACGCTTAAGTTAGTGGACATGGATATGGACTCACATTGGTGCTTCTCACTTTATTCTATTGCCATGTTTTTTTTGTTGTTTTTAAGTGGTATATGTTTAAAGATTGAGATGGAGTGGTTAAAGTTTTTGGGTTTTCTATGAGATCTATGTGTAAAAAATTGAATAATATGATTTGTATATTCAAAGAAATAATAGTTTATATATTATTATGTAATATTATTTTATTTATGATTTAGGATACTAAATTTAATTTCATTTTATACTTAAAATCTAACTTTTTTCAAAAAAATGTTTCTTTGTTATCTTTTGTACAAATTAATTCAAATTAATGTCACAAATATATATGAATGAATAAAACTTAAAGTACTTAAGATCATAAATTGATCTCGAAGTACATAGAACACAAAAGAATCAAACAAAAATAAATTTGGTTTGACAATATTCAAAACTAATGTATTGAAATTAGTTATTGAACTAGTATACTAGATTCACATTTGTGTAGTGTTGTTTTAGTAGGTATACAACACTTTGTTCTTTACTCAAAACTTGTATGTCATTAAGACAAGCTAAAGATCTTTTCTTTATCTTTAAGCAACTCTCACTATGCTTTTAAATACAACAAAACTCTAAAAAGGGATCGGAACACAAAGGAAAGTGAAACCAAAATATTGGCACTATCAAATGGATAGGTTTCACCATCTAGAATAGACTACATGGCATGGCATGGATCCCAACAAAAAAACTTTTTGTATATCATCTTCTTAATGTCTTGATCTCAAATTGACATCCATATTTCGGGTTTGGATTTTTGTTTCAATATTCCAACCAATCAAAACCAAGGTCGAGCCTTTACCAAATTAAATCAAATAATTGTCTAACATTTCTCCAATTAAACAGTCATTTTTTGCTAATTATTTTTTATCATTTTATAAGTCTAGATTTGTGCAAGAGAAAAGAAGCATTTAATTACCTCCATAAATAAGTTGCATTTTATAATTTTATATGTTATATATGTTGGATACAACTGAGAGGGGAGGAGGTGAATCGGTTGTATGGCATTAATATAAAACTTTATCTTTTCTTATCAAAACAATAAATGAAAAATCGAAAGCTCAAATGCAACAAAAATTAGAACACCAAAATTATTTTTGAGGAAACCATGTTAAGGGAAAAACCCCGGTGGGGATGGAACCCACAAATAATGCACTAGTAATAAAGTATCTCAGTTTCAAGATCTTTCCATGTTAAGAAAAGATAAATACAACCAATACAAAGTCCTTGTTAAAGGACGGACTCCTTTCTTTGAGTCAGTAACCCTGTTAGGAGTTGATAGGATGATCCTTTCTTCGCTCGAAGTAACTTGCCTAGTGTGAAGGTTAAATCCACCTTTTGAAGGTTAAACTCACCTTCTAGAACCACTATCCAACTGAAAGTATATAAATATACTAATTACAAATAATGAACTGACTAACAACAACTACTTTTCTAAAATAGTTCCAATGAAGCACAATTGTCACACAGCCTACTCTACATTAGTAGTCCTCGCATCCACCACATTCACATTCACACTCACCCCCACACACTTCGCATCACTTGATTCACTCCTTAATACAAGATACAAATGATTTATTAGGTCGGCAGTAATTAGGACTTTCCTAATAAAAATGATTTACTTAAACTCTTGTCAAGATACGTACGGGAACTTGGAAAAGCAAATAACAAACATCAGTTGGCCATCATACTCCATAATCCATAAATATCTTTGCACAAGGTAGAACACGCCACATCCCATAAGTTGGCTCCAAATAGGACTTTGTAGAGTCACACACTACAGTTGACGTCACCATGATCCTTGCAACCTCATGTCCACATAAAATAAAGTGCCAAGTGTCTTTTTCCACTTCCTAATCTCACCAACCATAACTCCATATTTCATACATGCTATACACAAAATTACATAACCATTTCACTATTTTCCTTTGCACTGTCTTGTGACCAGTCCACACTATTTCCATTTCAACTTACTATAACCAACTAATCAGATTTTGTGATCACAGATAACCATTCTAAACACTATCCTGTACCAAAATAAAAGCTTGCAAATTTAGAGACTTTTGCACTCTCTCTTGCACTTAGTGAAACATTATGCTTAACATCTTCTTCACCAGTCTTGCGATCCTTCACAATCATATGTTGACATCAATGACAACACATGAATATCAACCACAATCCTAACAATCTTCCCCTTTGGAATTTATGGCAACATATGATGAAAAACCATCAATCCAAAAACCTTATACAACCTTCTCAATGTCTTCACTATACTCTCCCTAATTCAATATGGTTTTTCACATATCACTCCTCCTTTGACATCAATGGAAAAGGGTGCCAAATATACTTTTCGTATCTCTCTAAGCTTCTCCTTCTCCTCTCTTACAAATATTTACTCTCAAGTGCTCAATCACCTAGATAAGTACTTGTTAAATCCTATGATCACTCCCCCTGAGGAGTGCATCCAAGCACCAAGGCCAATGAAGAATATAGCTATGATAGCTATTAGACTGATGCATTCTTGCATAATCTAGTTCTCTCAAGGAAAGGTTTTCACCCCAAGCATATCTCTAAGATACTCAAAGACATATTTTGATAAAGTTTTAGTGAATATATCTTCTAATTGTCCCTTTGTACTGACATACTCAACTCTGACTTCCTTTTTACAACTTTCTCTCTCAAATAATGATATTTGATTGAGATATGTTTTGTTTTTTAGTGCATAACAAGATTCTTCTACATATTGATTGTGATTGTATTGTCACAATGACTCACAACAGGTTCTTCAGAGCTTATTCCAATATCCTTCAACATCTATTTCATCTAAATAACTTGTGAATAGTTTAATGCAGCTACCACATATTTTGATTCAGTAGTATATTGAGCAATACAATTCTGCTTCTTTCTTAGCCAAGATACTAACCTCTTCCCAAGAAATAATGTACCACCACTACTACTCTTGTTATCATCAATATATCCTACCCAATTAATATCAGTATATGCATTGAGGGTAAATTCATCTGACTTTTCATACCATAACTCAAATTCCAATGTACCTTTCAAATACCGAAATATCCTTTTTACTGCAATATAGTGAGTCTCTTTTGGATCTTCTTGAAACCTCGTAACAATTCCAAATTCATTTTCAATATCTAGTATGGTATGTGTTAAATATTGTAATCCTCCAATCATGGATCTGTAATTTTTTTTGAACACTTTGAGTTTCATTCTTTGTAGTAAGCTTGCATCCAGTAATCATAGGTATTCCTGCAAGTTTGCAATCTTCCATGCCAAAAAATTTCAGTAATTCCTTGAGATACTTGGTCTAAGAAATAAAAATGCCATGTTTACTTTGTGTAATTTACAAACAAATAAATAAATTCATTTCACCAATCATAGACATTTACAATTCATCTTTCATTTTTTTGGAAAATTCATTACTCACTTCATCATTTCCCCCAAACACAATATCATCCACAAATACTTCTATAATCGGGATTCCATCTTTGCTAGTTTTCAAATATAAATTACTATCTGTACTACCTTTTTTGAAACCAAGATGTAATAAACACCTATCAAGTCATGCATACCAAGCTCTAGGAGCATGCTTCATTCCATACATAGCCTTCTTCAATTTGCAAACCATGTCTCTGTCATCTATTAAGGGAAAACCATCAGGATGATCAATGTAGACCTCTTCTTCTAGATCACCATTCGAGAATGCAAATTTCACATCCATCTGATACACTTTGAAGTCCTTGTAGGCAACGAAGACAAGAAATAATCTTACTGCCTCCAACCTAGCCATAGGTGCAAAGGTTTCTTCAAAGTCTATTCCTTCTTATTGTGAGTAGCCCTTATAAACCAATATTTCTTTGTTCCTTATGTCTTTTCTTTCTTTGTTCATTTTATTTCTAAATACTCATTTAGTTCCAATAACATTCTTTCATTTAGGTATAGAAACTAGTTCCCAAGTTTTGTTCTTTATTATCTAATTCAATTTTTCTTTCACTGCATCAATACATGATTCATCTTTGCAGGCCTCATTAGTAATTATAGGTTCTACTTGTGAAATCAAACATAATTCCTCTCTAGCCTTAGACCTAGTTAACATGCCTCTATTCCTATCACCAATAATCTGATCTTCAGGATGATTTTTTGGTACATACCTTGAAGTTCTAGGAGCTTCAGATTGTTCACCTACACATTTTTTCTTGTCATTGTTAAATTTAACCAAAATTTATACTTCAATAGTCTTTTCTAAGTTTTGATCACAGATTCTTTCTTGAACTTGAAACTTCTCATCAATTCTTACATTAATACTCTCTACCATCTTTATCAATCTCAAATTGAACTATTTGTGAGCTTTACTTTTGGTAGAGTAACCAAGAAAGATGCCTTCATCATTTATTGAATCAAACTTGCCTACCTCATTATCTCTTTTGATAAAACATTTCCTACCAAAAATTCTAAAATATCTTACAGTAGGAGTATAACCAAACCAAAGTTCATAAGATGTTTTAGTATTACCTTCCCTGATCTAAACTCTCTTCAGAGTGTAAATTACATTATTGACTACTTCCCTCCAATACACATGTGATACATTTCCTTCAATCGTCATTATTCTAGCAATATCCAATATAGTTATGTTCCTTCTTTTTACAACCTCATTCTGTTGTGGAGTCCTAGGAGTAAAAGTATACCTTCTTATCCCATGGTCTTCACAATAAGAATTGAATGCAACAGATGTAAACTCTCCTTCTCTTTCTGACCTCAAACATCTTATCTTCAGACCTGATTCAATTTCTACTTTTTCCTTGAAGATCTTGAACTTGTCAAATGCCTCTACTTTTTGTTTAAGAAAAGAAACCCACATCATTCTAGAGTGATCATCAAAAAATAGAATGAAATAAATTTCACCATAAGAGGATCCAATCCTTGTAGGACCACATAGATCTATATGCACTAGATCTAGCTTTCCTTTGGCAGTGTATGCATCTCTTTAGAAACTCCCCTTTATTTTTTTTTCCCATTACACATTCTCTGCACATGGTGTTAAAGGGCTTCACAATTTTTGGTAAGTCCCTAACAACAATGATGTTACTTGCCTTCACAATGTTTTCAAAATTCATATGAAAAAATCTTCTATGTCGTAGCCAAATTTCATCAATCTGAGCAACAAAACACTTTTCATTAGTGGTGTTCAACTAAAATACATTACCTCTTGTCTTTTTTCTTGATGCAATAAGGTTTCCCTTTTTTTCTCTGATATTGCATGATCCATTATTGAACTATAATTGATAACCTTTATCCATAATTATTCCAATACTTAACATGTTATGCTTAAGTCCATCAACAAGCAATACATTATCAGTGTTAGTTTTTTCATCTAGAGAAATAGGTCCTACTCTAATAATCAGTTTAGGAGTATTATCATCAAATCTGAAAACTCCACCATCATGCATCTTAAGCTGAACAAACCTATCCTTATCACCAGTCATGTGATGTGATCATCCGCTATCAATGATCCATCGGGTTTTTTTCAACATGTGATAATAAGGATTTTTCTTCATGAATGGGTTCATTTTCCTTTGTAGCTACAAACCTAATCTCATCTCCTATTGAATCTGTAGACTAGGATTTGAGCGTGCACCTAAACCTGTTTTGAAGGCCAAAGACAAACAAACGTCATAGCATATTATCAAATCAAATTTAATGGTAAACAAACTAAAATCAAAGCCACCTCAGTTTAAGCCTAAAACGGATGCGCCCATGCACCGTTTGATATGCTTGGATATAAATGGATGTGGGTGTGCAAACTCAAGCACTTCGAGCATGCAAATAGGATGATTTGAGGATCAAGAAGACCCAAAATGACACAAAATAGGTATGAGGAACCTATTTTGCCTCAAAGGCCTCAAGAACACACAAATATGCAAAGCTAAAAGATGAACTAAGATTGATTAAACAAGAAATGAATCTATGTTAATCCAATTAAGCTAATTTAAATGTGATTTAAGCTTGAAAATGATCTAAAATGATGAGTTTATGCTTATGCTAGAATGAAAATGGCATTATAACTTTGCTATTGAGTTTGAGAGTTGAAAGATGATTTGCCTTAGGAAGTGAGGGTATTTATAGGAAAAGGGAAGGGCTTGGTTAAAAAGGATGAGTCAGAGTTAGGGCTAAGGTTAGGGTTGAGTCAAGGACAAGTGTCCTGACAAGTGTCAAGGGAGGATTGAGTTGAAAGTTTGAGGGCATGTGCACAATTTGGTAAATGTGCCCAAGGCCAAGAGGTGGCAAGGAAGGGATAAGAAGGTCTTAAATGCATAATGAATGCATGTAAGAAAGATAAGGAAGGCTTAAATGCATCCTTAAATGCGTTTGCAAGAGGTGGCCAAGAGGTGGCCATCTTTGTTGACTAAGGAGGATGACTAAGAGGAGGTTAGCATAAGTTTTGGTAAACCTTTTGCTAATGGAATGTGACAAGATTAGAAAGGGGATTAGGATTAGGATGGGTGAAGAGGTTGGGTTGAGAAGTTTCTAGAAGAGTCTAGAATTCTCCTAGGTTTTATGGAATAAAAGTTTATTCATTCCAAAAGCTTAAGTTTGGGAAAATTTATTGAAATATTTTCAATAAATATGAAAATTAAATATTTAATCTTAATTAAATATTTTGAGTTGAGATTAGGGTTAGAAAAGATGGGATTAGCCTTTTAATCGAAATTAAGAAGGGATTAGAAGATTTTGGAAGAGGTTAGTGGTCTTAAGAAAATTGGCCAAGTTTTGGTCAAAAAATAAATTAATTATTTTTTTGGGGGATTTTGGTCAATTTATTAATTAAAATAATTAATAAATAGGGGATTAATGTTTAAATAAGATTTAAACATTTTTGGGAGGGATTTCTTAATTAAATATTTTTAATTAAGAAAAAGGGATTTAATGACATAAAAATAAATTAATTAATTAAATAATTAATTAATTAATAAATGATGATGTCATCAGGGATTTTTCAAAAAATAAAAATACTTTATTTTCTAAAGGATTTTTAGGTGTCTACAGAATCATCATCGAAAACACCTTCACTAGCATAATAGAATTCTTCATCATAGAAATATGGTCTAGTGAACTTAGGTTTATATTTAGAGACCCTTGTAGGATATCTAGATGTAAAGTGACCAATTTTATTACAAGAAAAACAATTTAAAGATAATTTTCCTTCAACTTTTTCCTTACCTTGTTTCTCCTTTCTTGAGATCAGAGCAAAAAGTTCATACATCTTCCTATTTTCTTCATCTATCTCCATTAGATCATATCCATAGTCTCCAAGCTCAAAATACTTGTTAACCCTACTAGTTCTCGTAAGGCATGATGAGGTCTTTTTGTCATTATGAATAGTTTCCTTGAATGTAGTTTCTATCTTATGTACTGACACAAGGGCAAGGTAGATTCAAGCAGATTTAACTCAACTTGAACCAACAAACAAGCCTTGCTCAGAGTTACACATGGAAGCAATATATAATTCACATGAAACAGTGAAAACACAACATAAAATAAGGTAAGGCAACTAGCAACCACACTGGTACAATTATTATAAATCCTTCAACATGGTTGACTATGAGGTTTTTCGGGTTTCGGCCTTATACAAAGAGAATTATGAATTAAGAGTCTCATCTCACATATTACCTTCTTTTCTACTTATAATACTCTTCTACTACCATGATCTTCTACCATCTACTAAACCAACCTAAGCTTCTTATATAGCCAACTAAGCCACAAGTCGGCCAGTCAGACATTTAATTACATTATAGGTCCACTTAGGAAGAGAAAACCAAAACTACTGAAAGAATGAACACAACATGATGAAAAGTAACATTTAGGTCCACACGTGATCCAAGAACAAATCCCTAACTTTGAAAGGCCCTATTTCCTCGTACAAAACCATGCAAGGCAAAGAGCTTCCACGTTTCATGTGAAACTAGCTAGAAAGTTGATATCTGAGGGAAATGGTGATAACTATTAACTCCAAATGAATTAAGATTTGCACTCTTAGGAGAAGGTTCACAAATAGGTCCACATCATTGCATTAAATTTGCATAACAAGAAACCAACAGTTGCAATGGCTACAATGCAAACAACCTACATGAATAAAAAAATAGAAAATGTTTTTGGTTGATGCAAGATTGCTCAAAGACCTAAGATGCTCCTGCATTAGACACCTAGGGTAAATAAAGAACTGATGTCCACATCAGGTACTTCTCATATTCTAACCTGAATCATAAAGATCCAACTCATCTTGTGTAATCCATGAATTGTCTTCAACTGGCTTATCTTTCCACTAAACTAGGTATTCCATGTAGTCTTTTCCTCGGGTACTCTTGCTTACTCTACTATTCAAGATCTTCTCAATATTGTATTTATTCTTCTTAGGATAATCTAGATCATCTTCTATCTCATCTATTGATTCAAAATACTCAAAGATATTGGAAATGTTGAATATAGGTGATATATCCATGTCCTCTGGTAATTCCACTTCATAACCATTTTCACTGTCAAATTTCCTCAGAATCTTACAAGATCAAAACTTCTTCATTTTTAGTTTGTTGTAGGTACCAACTAAAAATATATTATTCTTCAAATAAATCATATCCTCATCTCCAACTTCAAAAGATTAATGTCTCCTTCTCTGATCTACTCTCTATGTATACTTCAGATTATTGTCCTCCAAATTCCTTTTGACTTCATCATGTAAATTTCTCATGGAGACTACAAAATCCTCAACTTCAGCACTTCTTCTTGTCTCAGTAGGAAAATATCTCAACTTTGTGGTTCCCTTAGGATGAAACCCAGTAACAATCTCAAAATGGTGTCCTCTTAGTGCTTCTATTCACATAATTATTATATGCAAACTCTTCTTGTGCTAAAACTAAATCCCTATTAGCAGGCTTATCTCCAACTAAACATCTCAACAAGTTTCCCAAGCTTCTATTCACAACTTCACTCTATCCATCTGTCTGAGGGTGAAATGCAGAACTAAACTTCAACTCTATATTCATCTTCTTGGAAAGTGTTTTCCAAAAGTAACCAGTAAACTTAGTATCTTTGTCTGAAACAATAGATTTAGGAAAACCATGTAGTCTTACCACTTTTTTGAAAAATAATTCAGCTACATGTAATGCATCAGATGTCTTCTTACAAGGTATGAAATGAGCCCTCTTAGAAAATTTGTCAACCACTACCAAAATAGAATCATTACCTCTCTGAGTTCTAGGCAATCCAAGAACATAGTACATACTCACATCTTCCCAAGGTCTATCAGGTATAGATAAAGGTGTATACAATCCCAAATTCTGATTAGTTCCTTTTACTGTTTGGAAAATTATGCAACTTCTAACCACTCACTGTACATCCCTATAAATCTATGGCCAAAAGTATCTTTTTGAAATCAGTTTCATAGTCTTATCAATCCCAAAATGTCCAACAAGTCCACCACTATGTTTCTTCTTTATTATGTTCTCTCTCATAGATCCTCTAGGTATGCACAACTGAACTCCTTTAAACAACATGTCTTCTTTAATGAAATAATCAGTCCACTTATCACTTACTTTTTTTTTCCCTTAAAATCTTTCCAAGGCTCTGCAAATCAAGGTCAGTTTCATACAAACACTTCAAATCATCAAAACCAAGTACCTCGACTCTCATTTTTGTTAGCAAATTTCTTCTTCGGCTCAAGGCATCAACAATTTTATTTAACTGTCCACTTTTATGCTTCAATGAAAAGGGAAAATTCTACAAGAACTCAACCGACTTCATATGTCTCTGATTCAATTTATTCTGACTCCCCAAATACTGCAAAGCTTTATGGTCAGTATACAACACAAAATCTTTAGGCATCAAATAATGTCTCCATTTCTTCAAAGCTTGAACAATAGCATAGAATTCATGGTCATAAACTGAATATATATATATATATATATATATATAAGGAAAAAGTGGACGAGCCACTATAATATTATATTAATAAAACTAATTCAAAAAAAGCTCAACCAGGAAATAATCAGGAAGAAAACCTGAAATCATCGCTCAATACAAAAATTTGAATCATCAAATATTTACAAGCTAAGTATAGTTTGAAGGTGCAAAAAGCATTTGGTTTACAATGTGGAGTATATACTACCTCTGAACACATAACTTAAGCAAGAAAACCAAAATACAAAAAACTCCTCTTCTATCTTTCATTCTTCCATGTCGACATAGTCTCGAGAGTCTAGGTTTGTGTGAGAATCATTGTCAGCAACTGCCACCCAACCGCAATCCATATTGACCTGTGTGAGTGAGTCCCGACTTGTACTAGTATCTAAACCCCAACAAGACTCTCTCTATAGGAGCACACCCAAACCCCAGTCGCAGCTCTGATTAACCAGCTTTTTTGGGGACCAACCCATCCTAGACTTAACATTACTTTGAGGATCCTGCAACTGAAGAGGTGTTGGGGAAATCCAAGCATTCCACTCAGCACCCAGAGCATCAGTCAATCGAGTTGATGGAAATTGTTGTGAACACTGACTGGGTGGAGCATTTGAAAACCTTAACAAATCCAAGATAGCATACCCTATTTTTCTAATACGGTCTTCCAGCTGAAAACCAAGTGCCCAAGCCATGACCTGCAGTATAGACTTCATGTGCGAAGAGCTTTGTTTCTCAACATCTCTTTTAAGTGCTTCATATGTAACCAACACTTCATGCTTTTGTAACAATTGGGAGCATGAGAACAAGCCACCCACTAAACCCTGCCCTCCCCAAAAGTCATAATATTGCATGACGATTTTAAGTTTAATGTAGGATTTGAGCAATACAAATCCACAAAACCCGAAGATCACCTACATACAAAAGTCTGTTACAAGGAAGTAGAGACAAGAAGAGGGCAAGGGTTTGACTCAAAAATATGAAGAAGAAAATATCCTCAATTAATGAAATGAATAATAATGTACAATGGATCATCCTTATAAAGGAGATCAAAAAGCCTTGAAAGGCAAAGTCTAGTGCATGCAATAATCAGTTTGACTATTACATGACTAATGCATGAGTTTAAAACAACTAGTGCATGTGCTTTTAACTAAAGCAAAAGGGATTTGACATCTTAAGAAGGGAGTAAATATTAATTAATATAATTAATACTTTACTCTAACACCCCCCCTTAAGATGAGCAATGATGCAGCTACAAACAATGCAAGAAGAAAGCAAAGGAAACTGCAATGCTAAAAGAAAAAATGGGTCCCGGCAACATGGCCTGATGAGGTACCCAGCACAACCAAATCTCTACAAAGTGGGGAAATAGAGAAAACCAATGGGAAAAAATCTACCCCAAAAAGAGATGAACTAGATGAAGGAAACTAAGCCTCCGATCTAGGGAAAAGAAGAAAGAGCATGAAGCATCTCCGAAGCATGAAGCTGCAAACACTGTCAAAAGAAACTGCTGGAACCCCCATTGAAATAGTGCATGACCAGGTAGAGAAGACAAAGTCTGAAGAGCTGATCAATCGAAGAGGTGACCTCCAAAAATAGGAATGAATGAGTGTCTATATAGTAGATGATCCATCTCACTGAAATGCATAGGTGCCTAGCCACTGCATCCACCTAGTACATAGGAACAAAAATTGAATACGTAGATCACTCAACTGAACCAAGGAAGCAATAGGAGCCAATAGGTGAACCCCCCCCATAATGCTGAACGGGGTGACAGGAACACTGAAATGCAATGCCAGAAACATCTACAAGAAGAAGGATCAGGAACACCAACAGTGCAACAAAAATACAAGCACAAGATAAAGGGCGGTGTCACCAACACACAGCATGGGCTAATGTCATGGAAGATAAGCTCACTTGAAAAAGGTGGATGAGCACAAAAGGAAAAACATCATAACCCCCCATGGCACTTTATAACTGAGTGCGAGTACAAATAAACACAAGGTGCTTGAAATCCCAGATATGCAGAAGTAGGCACTTTATCTTAGTGCATTTATAGAATCAAAAATACTATAAAAGAGAAGCATGCAATGATCAAGGAAGATCAAAGGTTTCTAAAACAAAAGAACAACCTAAGACGAGTCATCCCTCAAAGGGAAGAGATCCCAGGACCTGAAACAACCAAGATATCCTCTAGACTACAAAAAAGCAAGAATCTGAATAAAATGAACCTAGAGAAGAACTTGGAAAAATGACTCATAGCACTGAAAAGCTCTCTGAACAAGCTTTCTAATGATATATCGCTTTCCAAAAATGGAGTCTAGATGTGCAAGATAGAGCTCCCGGAGTGCAGAACTGAAGATTTGGCTTTGACAGAGAAAAACACCATCAGAAAAAAAAATACTAGATAAAATAACCTCCAGATCTGGAAAGAGCTTGGAATTAGCTTTCCAACGATATCTCATTTGCCAATTTTTGACACCGTATGCTCAAGATATGAGCAAAAAACTAACAGCTGCGCTAGAGGGCCCAAAGAAGGTGTCTGTAAGGATCTGAGAATGGGTGATGTCAGTGGAAGGACACAAAACCATATGAAACTATCAGATCTGATAAAATCTTAGAATGAGCTTTCCAGCAATATCTCATTTTCCCAAAACGGATCCTGGATGCAAGAGAAACGGATCCCAGAAGATAAGAGGTCTGAAACGCCACGATCACAGAGAACATCTAACTTTGACAGCAAAAAAGAGTATCAAAATGGCAAAATCACAAAACCATACTAGTAAATTCGGATCGGGCTCGGAACCAAATTTTCAACGATATATTGGACGCCTAATTACGATCCCGTATGCTCGAGATATCGCAAAAAAATGCCCAGTGACCCTTAAAAAAGGATGCTTCAAAAACCATGCAATTTTAAAAAAAATTTAAAAAAATTGCATGTGCATGCTGACGTCAGTGGGGGGCCTGGGGCTAAAAAAAATAAGGCCCTGGTCACCTATGTGACCAGGGGTGGGGCGGAGGTGGCCGGGCGGTCCGCGAGCGGCAGCGGAGCAATCTACCGCGGAGAAGCCGGAGCGGTGGGCGGCGCAGCGTGCGGGCACGGGCGGAGTGCAGCGCAGGTGGCACGCTCATCGAAGGCCACTGAGCTGGGCGGCGCATGCAGAGCTGGGTGATGCGCGCTGGGCGCGGGCTGCTTGGCGGTGGCCGCTAGGCGGTGTGGGGGTGGCCGCTGGGCGGTGCCCCCTAAAAAGAAATTTTTATATTTGTTTTTTAAAAAAATCACTGTACCTCTGCCTCGGAGTGTGTGCCAAGGTCGTACGGCCCTGGTATGCAAAAAAAAAATTGCCTCAAAGGCCAACTTGTTGGAATTCGACAAGTTTTATATGGATTTTGACTATCTCAGGCCTTTCGGATGCAACCGTGAGGTCTGTTTGGGCTAGAAATGCTCCAAAAAAATACTGATCACCTCGAGATCCATGCCGGGGCCAATTGCAAAAAAAATTTCTCATAGATCCAACTTTGTCCAAATTTGACAAATTTTATATGGATCTTGGGGTTCTTGGACACTCTAAATGCAACTGTGACATTCGTTTGAAGCCAAGATGACCAGAAAAATAGGTCCCCCCTAGATTCAATAAAAAACCCCAAAAAAGTCCTCATCTAGAATAGATGAATTTCATCTCTTTGAATCCTTCAAACATGAATAAGCTGTAGCAGATTAGGCTCTGATACCATGTAGGATTTGAGCAACACAAATCCACAGAAATCCGAAGATCACCTGCATACAAAAACCTGTCACAAGAAGTCAAGAGAAGAAGAGGGCAAGGGTTTGACTCAGAAGATGAAGAAGAAAATATCCTCAAATAACTGAATTAAATAATAATGTACAATGGATCATCCTTATAAAAGAGATCAAAAAGCCTTGAAAGGCAAAGTCTAGTGCATGCAATAATCAGTTTGACTATTACATGACTAATGCATGAGTTTAAAACAACTAGTGCATGTGCTTTTAACTAAAGCAAAAGGGAGTTGACATCTTAAGAAGGGAGTAAATATTAATTAATATAATTAATACTTTACTCTAACATTTAATGTCAGTGAGAAAATGAGGCCCAATTACCTTGGTGGATAATGATTGCAGAAGCTGGGGTGATTGCAATATATCCATAGTATTGGATAGGAAGATTGAGACCACATTTGAAGGATAGAGGAAATGCAATGAAGATGGAGACAGAAATTATTCCCTAATTATATGCTTTATCACCCGACGGATGGAGGGAGAATGGATGATGAACATCACATCCAGGGCTACATCATCTACTTGCACTAGTAGCACATTTTCTTCAAGACATGGTGGGAGCCATATGAGATAAGTTTTTGGCAAAATTTACCTATGATGCTTACGACAAGTCTCGCACATAACAGAGACATCCAAAGGCTTTGACATTTTCAAAAGATGTTATCAAAATGTAACGGGAAAAATAACTTATAAGCAGAGAATGTACTTGGGCAAGTTGTCATTAATATGTTTTGATATGCAAGATCAAAGCCATTAATTGACAATAATGAAGAGGCACAAAATATACAATTTGGCACATGAGAAGTGGGAAGTGACATGTGAATTCTTTGTGACAATTGTCTGCTAATGTCACTGCAATGTGTACTTAATAGCCCACACATAAGTGATACCACAGTTTGCACAAGGGAATGATGTGGGCGAAAAAGGCTCAATTTTATATCTTTTAATGAGCACGACATTTACAATCATTCCCACATCATATTCAAGTTATTGGATTTCATGATGATAGGCCTCCTTATCTGCCACTATCAATCTTTTAAGATCCTCATGTTGTTCAATCATGCACCTCAGATTTAGAGAAGATATCACCAACCCATCACACCCCAAGTTTGAGAGATAGTCTGCAACTTTATTTCCTTCCCAGAGCATGTGTGAAATACACACCTCATGAAACCAATCTAAGAGCCTCCATATTTGATTTAAAATGTACTTAAGTTTCCAGGAGTGTGTCTACTTATTGATGCAAGCGTTAATGATGACTAAAGAATCACCTTTGATATGCAAGCGACAGTGATTTCCATGTTTAGCTAGGATTAGTCTTGCAAATAGAGCCTATGCTTCAGCCATGTTAGTACCAACCGGGAGAGTGGAGGTAGTGAGAGAAACTACATTTCCCTGGCAATCACGAATACATGCCCCCAATCCTAAGATTCCTAGATTTCCTCTTGAAGCTCCATCAAAATTGAGCTTCATAAAGCCCTCTATAGGTGGACGCCAATGAACATCAGATCGATCTACTGATGCTGATGTTGACTTGCTTGTACCCCACCCAGCTGGGATAATTAACTTTTTCCATTCCTGAATCACCTTAGTATCCCATGAAGTGACAATAGGGTTAAATTTGCATCTGCTTAAGCTCACATTAGTCACTTCTGATATTGATCTTTCAATGCCTTCTAAAACCCTATCAATATGAGAAATTTCTTTCCTAAAGATATGTTTGTTTCTTTCCCACCAAATGGCCCATATGAATAATGTCAGGATACATTTCCAAAGGTTAGAAAACAGAGAATTTGGGTAAAGAACCAGCCATGCTTGGAAAAGATTCCATATATTATCCTAAGTGGAGTACTATAGTTTAGTTTTTTTAGGATGAAAGTCCAACCCTAATGAGCAAAAGGGCAAGTCACAAGAAGATGATCCACCGATTCCTAATATGCATTGCAAAGTAAACAATTGAATGGTGGGGAAATATGCAATCTTTTTAATCTGTCACTTGTCAAGATCCTATGTTTAATTACAAGCCATGCAAAGCAACCTACCTTTGGTAACACAACATGGTTCCAACAAAATGAAAATGCTCTAGATGGTACTTTATCTGATCCTATTTTTTGTAGCAATGTATAACCCTCTTTAATTGAGTATTTACCATCTTTAGTTGGGGCCCAAATTAGTTTGTCTTCACTACCTGAAAGAAAAACATGTTTAGAAGCCAAAATGTTGTGAAGAGAATTCATGTCCTGTTGTGCTAATGGTAATAGATTCAGATCCTTCCATATGACTTTCCCTGAATATATGCAAACTGCTGATACATATTGATTAACTTGTGTTCCTCAATGGGCTTCTAACACTGCTATGATATCTTCATAATTCTGGTAGTTAGATAGTGGAGGTTGACCATTCCATGAGTCTATCCAGAACTTAACATTATTTCCACTGTTAACTTCCCAAGTGATGTATTTAAGAACAATGTCCCTTGAAGACATCATAAAATCCCATATGACAGAACCCTTTGGAGGGTTTGACATTGACAAGACTCTTGAAGGGTCATTGTTATCTAGATATTTCTATTTCATGATCTGACACCATGTGGACTGAGGTTTACTATACATTTGCCACACTAGTTTTCCACTAAAAGCCTCGTTTCTTTTTGTTAAATCATGTACACCTACCCCTCCAACTACAGGAATGTGTGCCATGTCTTGGAGGGATATGAGAGGAATTTTCCTAACCTCATTCATATTCCCTGTCCAAAGGAAACCTTTGATCAGCTGATAAATTGAATATTTTCTCTTAGCATCATTCAATTTTTCACTAAAGAAGGCTACAGGTCTTCCTTCTTGATTCAAAATAGCTCCAACTGCACTTCCACTAGCATCACATTCAACTTGAAAAAATTTACTAAAATCAGGCAAAGCAAGTGTAGGTAATTCTGTAATTCTTTGTTTCAATGTTTCAAAACTCTTTTGTGCTCCATGTGTCCATTTGAAATCCATTTTATCTCCTCTCATAGTTTCAATCATAGCATTACAAATAGAACTAAAATTTCTGATGAACTTCCTATAAAAACTTGCCAATCCATGAAATGATCTTACCTCTCCAAAATTCTCTAGTGTAGGCCTATCAAGTATAACTCTCACTTTCTTAGGATCCATCAACTGAAATTACAAAACCAAGGTACACAATCTCTTCTTTTATAAATGAACATTTCTTCAAATTAATCAACAACTTTTCATCCTTCAATCTTTGCAAATACTTGTCTGATATGTTCAAGATGTTCTTCCTTACTCTTACTGAATATCAAAATGTCATCAAGATATACAATCACAAACTTACCCAAAAATCTTTTAAAAACTTCATTCATCAGCCTCATGAAAGTACTAGGTGCATTAGTCAAACCAAAAGGCAGAACCAACCATTCATACAAACCTTCATTAGTCTTAAAAGTAGTTTTCCATTCATCCCCTTCTCTAATCCTAATTTGATGACAACCACTCTTCAAATCAATCTTTGTGAAATACTTCGCTCCACTCAAACTATCCATTATGTCATCCATCCTAGGCAAAGGAAATATGTACTTTACTGTTATCTTGTTTATAGCTCTAGAATCAATGCACATTCTCCATTCTACATTCTTTTTCGATGCTAACACAGTAGGTACTGGATGAGGACTCAAACTTTCCCTAATCAAACCTTTCTCAAGAAATTCTTGCACTTGTTTGTTCAACTCAGTCTTTTCATCAGGTGTCAAATTATGTGGTGCTTTATTAGGCAAACTAGCTCCAGGTATCAGATCTATACAATGACGTATACTTCTCATAGGAGGAAAACCATCAGGTACATTATCAAAAATGATGTCATGAAATTCAGTCAACAAAGATTAAACCTCAGGTGCATGTTCTAACTCATCTTGTTTCTCAGTTTTCCTTGGAATTAAAGCAAAGAAAATATTTTGTTCTTTCATTTCTCTTGTGAATGTTTTACCATCAACCAAGTATACTTTGACCGTAGTACAGTGACCTTCATCAAACTTCTCTACTAAAGGCAAAAATACGTGTTTCTTCCCATCCATCCAAATAGTATATTGATTCAATCTACCATCATGCAAAGCTTTCCTATCATATTGCCAAGGTCTATCCAAAAGAATATCACAACAATCCATAGGCATAATATCACACAAGACTTCATCATGATAATTCCCAATTTTGAACTTAACAAGGCATTGTTCACTTACAAGTAGTTTATCCTCCTTCTGGATCCAAGAAATATGGTAAGGCTTAGAATGTCTCAATCTCTGTAACTGCAAATTGTTAACCAGCTCTTCGGATGCCAAATTATTAGAACTTCCACTATCAATGATTACCTTGCAACATTTATCAGCGATCTTACATCTAGTTATAAATAAAATTTTCCTTAGAATAGGTTCCTCATCAACATCTTCATTCCACAAGATCTTTCTTAGCATCAACTTCTCACCATGTTCAGGTTCATTATATAATTCCTCAACTTCTTCACAAGCCAAATTATTTTTGTCACTGCCTCCAGTCTTATTTCCAGAGTTAGTACATTCAAAGGCTCTATGCCCTTCACCACATTTGTAACAAGTACCTTTAAACCAAGATTTATCATCTTTTTTCCCACTACTATTATTCCTAGAGTAACTAGTATAGCTACCTCTAGAGTAATTACCTCTTCTACCACTAGGTTCATCTTTCCATCCTTTATCTCTTACTGCATTGTCAGATCTTCTACTTTCTCCATAAGTGTTGCCTCTACTTCTTTGAGATCTATCACCTCTTCCTCTCTGTCTTTGATCATGTCTTTTTTTCAATCGCTCTTTTGCCTTCAAATAAAATTGGTATGCTTCTTCTATACTATCCATTTTAACATAATTGATCTCATCTTGAATCGATGTCCTCAAGCCATCAGGTATCTAGCCACCTTCTCAACTTCATCATCCACATGTCCAGACCTGATATCCAATTTATAAAATTCTTGAGTATATTCCTTCACACTTATGTCCCTTTGTCTCAAATTTTGCATTTTTCTCATCAAACTAACTTGGTAGTTAGCTGGAAGAAACTTCTTCTTCATCTTTCCAATCATTTTCATCCATGTCTTGATCTTTTCTTTTCCTCTCTTTTGTCTCTCAGTTTGAAAATGATCCCACCAAAGAGATGCATGACCTTTCAAATTTGTGACTGCTATCTTAACCTTCTTATTATTAGGATTACCTTCATACTCAAAGTATTTATCCATCTCAAAGATCTAATCCAAAAGTGCATCGGTCTCAAGTGTTCCATCATAGCAAGCAACTTCAACCACAGGTCTAGAGTTAGCCTTAGAAAAAACTCTCAAAAGTATTTCCTCATGCTGCTCAACTTCAAGTTCAGGATTAGGTGCTACCTCTTCTTCATCACTAACATCTTCAATATGTGTGCCTCTTCTCTGGGCTATCTCTATAGCTTCAAGCCTAGTTGTAATCTACCTCAACTATCCATGATAGTATTATCATTTCCTCTACCACAAACCATCTTGACAATTAGGTTCTAGCAAGATCATAACCTTCAGCAAGTTATAGGTTAGAACTTAGATCCACCACCCTACAACCAATCTAATAAGGTTCTCCATGATCCAATCCACAAGTAATAACTTTTCTCTGATACCACCTGATGCAAGGGCAGGGTAGATTCAAGAAGATTTGACTCAACTTGAACCAACAAACAATCCCTGCTCAAAGTTACATATGGAAGCAATATATAATTCACATGAAATAATGAAAACACAACATAAAATAAGTTAAGGAAATTGGCAACCACACTAGTATAATTATTATAAATCCTTCAACAAGCCCGACTGTGAGGCCTTCCGAGTTTTGGCCTTATACAAAGAGAATTATGAATTCAGAGTCTTAGCTCGCATATCTCCTTCTTTTCTACTTTTACTACTCTTCTACTACCATGATCTACTACCATCTACTAAACCAGCCTAAGCTTCTTATATAGCCATCTAAGCCACAAGTCGGCCAACTAGACATTTAATTACATTATAGGTCCACTTAGGAAGAGAAAACCAAAACTACTGAAAGAATGAACACAACATGATGTGAAGTAACATTTAGGTCCACACATGAGCCAAGAAAAAATCCCCAACTTCACAAGGTCCTATTTCCTCATACAAAACTGCACAAGGCAAAGAGCTTCCACGTTTCATGCGAAACTGGCTGCAAAGTCGATATCTGAGGAAAATGGTGATAACTCTTAACTCCAAATGAATTAATATTTACGCTCTTAGGAGAAGGTTCAAAAATAGGTCCACATCATTGCATTAACTTTGCATAAAAAGAAACCAACAGCTACAATAGATACAACGCAAACAACCTATAGGAACAGAAAAATAGGAAATGTATTTGGTTGATGCAAGATTTCTCAAAGACCTAAGATGCTCTTGCATCAGGTACTAAATCCTATAATTATGCCACCTCAAAGGTAGTTAACTTAGCTATCAATATCTCTCTATTGAATCCCTAAGTCACTAGAATGATCCCCTCAATTGCCTACACTTTGGTCTTGTAAATAGGTGTCAAAGATCTCATAATCTTTGCAATGACCTCTTCTTCAGTATAAGTGCCTCCTTAATTTTTCATCCATGTAATAAATTCTAAAAACCTCTAGACATAATCTCTGCCATTTTCATCTTCTCACTTTTTTAGATTTTCTATTTTTGTCTTCTAGCTTTGTAACTTCGCCTGCTTGGTGTACTTGTCTCCTTCATAAAGTGCTTCCATTCTTCCCCAAATTCAAGGAGTTGAATCAATATTATTAACCTCATTAAATTCAGCTTCAGATAGTGTTTTTTTTAAATCTTCCCTTGCAACCATATTGCAGGAAAAAATCTTCGTTTCATGATCAGTAGCATTAGGAAAATTACTTTCTGCAACAATATTTTCCTTGTTCTTTGTAATCATCCAATAATCAATTTCTAGGCAGAACAAATGTATCCTCATCTTGTTCTTTTAGTTGTCAAAGTTTTCAGCATCAAATTTAGGACTATCCTTCATGTGTTATAAGTCATCTTCTAATCACCTCAAATGGTCAAGCTTTCTCTCTGAGGTCCAATAGCTCTGATACCAATTATTGGATACAAGAGGGGGGGGGGCTGAATCATTTATATTTCATTAATATAAACCTTTATATTTTCTTATCAAAATAGTAATTGCAAAAATAACGCCTCAAATGAAAAACATATCATAACACCAAGAATTATTTTCAAGGAAACCCTGTTAAGGGGAAAACCCTGGTGGGGATGGAACCCACAAATAATGCACTAGTAATAAAGTCTCTCAGGTTCAAGATATTTCCTTGTTAGTGTTAGGATTAACAAGGCAGAAATAACAATTATGTGCAAATATAACTAATATCAGAAAATAATAAACCACACAGAATAGAACACAAGACACACAGATTTAACGTGGTTCACCCAATCCCTGGGCTACGTCCACCAATAGCGAGTCCAATGTTATTATTATCCAGTGATTACAACCTGATTACAATCCGTAATCCCTTACAGCCCAATTCTGCCGCAAGTACTAAAATCATACATCATGAAAATCCCTAACCCTAAGCCATATTATACAATATTTTCCCACTTTAGGGTTAGAATGAGTTATAAGTAGTCAGCCTCAAAAAAAATTTCCTCGGGGGCTGCGCCCCCGAACCCCTGCTCTTAGGGGCTACTGCCCCCAAACCCCCGCTCGGGGCCCGGCCCGGCCCCGAACCCCAGCGAGGTCAGGAGGAAAAGTGTACAGTACTTTCCTGAATAGTACTTTCCTAATTAGTCACCACAAGCTAACAATCTCCCACTTGGTGACTGATCAGTATCCACACTATACTAAAAAACCTCCCACTTGGAGACTGATCCTGTAGCAATACCGCTACCCACATGAGGCTCCCACTGGATTGAACCACCTTGGACTCAGCTATTCCTTTATTTTGTTTAGTCTAGAAGACCAACTGAAGTTGAACATGAGTTCAACTTCTCCCTTGTTACTACCTTTGTAAACATATCTACTGGATTATCATCAGTATGAATCTTTTCCAGCCTTAACTGTCCATCATCCAAAACTGATCGAATGAAATGGTACCGCAACTATATGTGTTTTGTCTTTGAGTGCAAAGCAGAATTCTTTGCAAGATGAATGGCACTTTGGCTATCTGTATGTAGAAAATTATCCTTTTGTGGATGTCCCAATTCTTCCATGAAGAATTGAAGCCATATCATCTCCTTGGCTGCCTCTGTAGCAGCAACATACTCTGCCTCTATAGTGGATAAAGCAACCACCTTTTGTAGTCAAGAAATCCAACTCACTGCTGTCCCACCAACAGTAAATATATAACCTATAGTACTCCGCCTGCTATCTATATCTCCTGCCAAATCTGAGTCAATATAGCCTTGTACAGTAGTAGTAGAACCCCCAAAGTGTAAACACTTACGGGATGTGCCTCTCAAATATCTGAGAATCCATTTGACTGCATTCCAATGCTCAATACCAGGGTTACTCATATAACGGCTAACGACTCCCACTACGTGTGCAATACCGGGCCTAGTACATACCATAGCATACATTAAGCTCCCTACAGCTGAAGCATAAGGTACCTTAGACATTTTAGTCTCTTCTTCTAGTGTTTTGGGACACATATCCTTAGTCAATTTCAAATGACCAGGCAAAGGTGTGCTGACAACTTTGGCATTTTCCATAGAGAAACGTTGCAACACCTTCTCAATATAATCAGCCTGAGATAGAGACAATTTCCTATTTTTCCTATCTCTACAAATTTTCATACCAAGGATTTGTTTTGCTGCCCCCAAATCCTTCATAGCAAAAGATTTTGCTAACTGTTGTTTCAACCCCTTAATGTGATTCATGTTAGACCCAGTTACAAGTATATCATCAACATATAAACATAAAATAATGTAGCTATCATCATCCAACCTCTTAAAATAAACACAATGGTCAGAATGACACCGACTATATCCGTGCCCATTCATAAAAGTGTCAAATTTAATATACCATTGCCGAG
The DNA here is from genome assembly GCA_027943335.1 of Chamaecyparis obtusa. Lineage (NCBI taxonomy): Eukaryota > Viridiplantae > Streptophyta > Pinopsida > Cupressales > Cupressaceae > Chamaecyparis > Chamaecyparis obtusa. The sequence continues at coordinate 76,910 of BSBK01002041.1, read as the reverse complement.
GTGCTTGCTTCAAGCCATATAAACTCTTCTGCAATCTGCACACCAAATTCTCCTTACCCTTGACCTCAAATCCTTGTGGCTGAACCATATATATTTCTTCATCCAAATCACCATGAAGAAAAGCTGTTTTAACATCAAGCTGCTCTAAATGCAAATCTTCAGTAGCCACAATACTTAAAACAGTACGAATAGAAGTCATTTTAACAACTGGAGAAAATATCTCATCAAAATCAATACCATGTTTCTATGCAAATCCTTTTACGACTAATCTAGCTTTAAATCTTTTCGTACCTCCATCCTCTTCTTTTATCCTATAAACCCATTTATTCTGTAAAGCCCTTTTACCTGCAGGTAACTTACATAAATCCCATGTCTGATTTTTCAGCAAAGAGTCCATTTCATCTATCATTGCAGACTCCCACTGAAGCTTTGTATCCACCTGCACAGCTTCATTATAACATTCAGGTTCACTAGCATCTGTTAACAAAATAGAATACAAAGATGGAGAAAATCTTTCTGGAGGTCTACTTAGCCTTGTTGACCATCTAACACTCACTGGGGTGTGTGGTATTTATTGTTGCTGTTGTTGCGGAGCATAAGGAACTACTGGAACATGAACTTGTGGAGTATCATCCAGTACTACATAGTCATTTTCTTTCTTCTCATGCTGCAGCAACAGATCTTTGTACAATACTTTCTCATTGAATATGACATCCCTGCTTCTTACAATTTTATGATTTTCAAAATCCCAAAGCCTATAACCAAATTCATCAATGCCATACCCAACAAATACACATTTTTTTGACTTAGCTTCTAGCTTGGTTCTATTTTCAGAATCTATAAGTGCAAAAGCTTCACAACCAAAGGTTTTGAGAAAAGAATAACTCACCTTCTTACCACTCCATGCTTCCTCTGGAATACCACAGTCCAAAGGAGTAGAGGGGCCTCTATTGATTAAATAAACAGTAGTGTTCACTACCTCTGCCCACATATTTTTGGGCAGCCTAGCATGCAACCTCATACTCCTTGCATGCTCCATTATTGTCCTATTCATGCGTTCAGCCACTCCATTTTCTTGTGGAGTCCTTGGTACAGTTTTCTGCCTACGAATACCATTAGAGGAACAATATTCTTCAAATTCTATGTTGCAATACTCACCACCATTATCAGATCTAAGACATTTTAACTTTTTACCAATCTCATTCTCAACCAAGCATTTCCATTTCTTAAAAGTTTGAAATACATCAGATTTCTGTCTAAGGAAATAAATCCATACTTTTCTTGTTGCATCATCTATAAATATAACATAATACAGAGAGCCACCAAGGGAAGATACCTGAGCTGGTCCCCATACATCTGTATGCACAAGCTCTAATCTCTCATTTTTCTTTTCCTTCCCACTCTTCACAAAACTAACTCTCTTTTGTTTTCCATAAACACAACTTTCACATAAATCCATATTGACACATTTCAGACCAGGTAAAACTTTCTTTGAATGAAGTAATTTCATACCTTTTTCACTCATGTGCCCGAGTTTGTTGTGCCACAGTGCTGTGTCAGAATCTACAGCAACAGTTTGATGTTCTTCTTGCTCAACTATAGCCACTGTTCCTGAACATTCATTATCTTCTGAAACAATTAAAGTAGAAGGAACAGTATGACCTGTACAAAGATATAAGGTGCCTACTTTCACACCTTTTGCTACTACTAAGGAACCTTTTGAAACCTTCCAATTTTTATCATTAAAAGTAACTGTGCAACCCTCATCACCCAGTTGCCCTGCTGAAATTAAATTCCTACTCAACCTTGGAACATGTCTTACCTCTTGTAGTAGCCAATGATTCCCATTCTGCAACTTAATCTTAATTTTTCCCTTTCCAACAATCTGACAGGGTTCATTATCTCCCAAATAAACTAGCCCAAAATCCCCTTGGACATAATCAACAAAATAACTTCTATGGGGTGTAGCATGAAATGAAGCCCTAGAATCTAAAACCCATGAATCATCAATACTTTCTAAGGACAAGAGCAAAGCATCCTCCTCGGATTTGTTACTTACCACATTTTCCTCCTTGTTTCCATCATTTTTGTCTCCTTGATCTTTCTTCCGAGACCAACAATCTTTCTTCTTATGACCTGGTTTTCCACAGTACCAGCAATCATTTGGCCCTTTAGATTCGGACCTCTTTCCCTTTGATTTTCCTCTTGATTTTCCACGATTTCCAGAGTTGTTTCCTCTATCTCTTGTTCTACCTCTGCTTTCTGTGTTCAATACACTACCTGATGTGGATGCCCCTGAGCTTTTCCTACAAATTTCCTCACTCAATATAACACCAATAACATCATCATACTTTAGGGTATTAGAACCAGAAATAGAATTACTAACAACCATTACCAAGCCATTCCAGCTTTTTGGCAAAGAACACAAAATCAAGAGAGCCCTAACCTCTTCATCAAAAGTAATTTTAACTGAGGTTAATTGACTTGTAACTGTATTAAACTCATTCAAATGATCAGTAACTGATCCACCTTCTACCATTTTCATATTAAATAAACGCTTCATAAGAAATACCTTGTTTGAAGCTGAAGGCTTTTCATACAACTTCGCTAGGGTTTCCATCAGATCTTTAGCTATCTTTGCTTCAGTAATATTGAATGCCACCGATTGTGCCAGGCATAGACGAATACTCCCCAGTGCCTTCCTATCCAAAATATCCCAATCTTCCTGAGACAATGATTGCTCTTTCTTGGCTACTCCCTCTAATGGCCGCCATAGATCCTTCTGATAGAGATAATCCTCCATTTGCATCTTCCATAACTGGAAGTTCTGCCCATTAAACTTATCAACCTTCAGCCTACCCTCATCTGCCATTTCTCCCACTTAACTGAGAGACTCTCCCACTAACTCGTGAGACCTGCTTCAGAGAATAGATGAAAGAACGAATGAAATAACCTCGCTCTGATACCACTTGTTAGGATTAACAAGGCAGAAATAACAATTATGTGCAAATATAACTAATATCAGAAAATAATAAACCACACAGAATAGAACACAAGACACACAGATTTAACATGGTTCACCCAATCCCTGGGCTACATCCACCAATAGCGAGTCCAATGTTATTATTATCTAGTGATTACAACCTGATTACAATCTGTAATCCCTTACAGCCCAATTCTGCCGCAAGTACTAAAATCATACATCATGAAAATCCCTAACCCTAAGCCATATTATACAATATTTTCCCGCTTTAGGGTTAGAATGAGTTATAAGTAGTCGGCCCAAATAATCGAAAAAGTAGTCGGCCTCAAAAAAAATTTCCTCAGGGGCTGCGCCCCCGAACCCCTGCTCTTGGGGGCTGCCGCCCCGAAAAGTGTACAGTACTTTCCTGGATAGTACTTTCCTGATTAGTCACCACAAGCTAATAGTTAGGAGTAGAGAAATACAACCAGTACAAAGTCCCTATTAAAGGACATACTCCTTTCTTTGAGTCATCAACCCTGTTAGGAGTTGATATGATGAGTCTTTCTTTGCTTGGAGAAACTTTCCCAAGGTGAAGGTTAAATCCACCTTCTGAAGGTTAAACCCACCTTCTGGAACCACTGTCCAAATGAAAGTATATAAATATGTTGATTAAAAATAATAAACTTACTAACAACAATTCCTTTTCTAAAATAGTTCCAATGAAGTACAATTGTCACACAACCTGCTCTACATCAGCAGTCCTCACATCCACCACATTCACACTCACCCCCACACTCTTTGCATCACTTGATTCATTCCTTTATACAAGATACAAATGATTTATTAGGTTGTCACCAATTATGACTTTTCCAATAAAAATGATTTACATAAACTCTTGTCAAGATACGCACGAGATCTTAGACAAGAAAATAAAAAAAATAGTTGGCCAACATACTCCATAATCCATAACTTATCTTCACACAAGGTAGAACACGCTACATCCCATAGGTCAGCTCTAAATAGGACTTCACAGGGTCACATGCTACAACTGATGTTCATTGCGATCCTCGTGACCTCATGTCCACATAAGATGATGTGACACGTGTCTTCTACCACTTCTTAAGCTTTCCAGTTACAACTCCATCTCACATACATACTATACACAAAATTATAGTAACCATTTCACTATTTTCCTCTGCATTGTCATGTGACCAGTCCACACTATTTCCACTGTAACTTACTATAACCAACTAATCAGATTTTGTGATCATAGATAACCATTCTATACACTATCTTGTACCAAAATACAAGCTCACAAACTCAAAGATGGGACATGGATCATCGCATGCCTTCTACACTCTTTCTTGCACTTAGTGAGCCATTCTTCTTAACATCTTCTTCACCAGTCATGCGATCCTTAACAATCATATGTTGACATCAATGACAACACATGAAAGTCAACAACATTCCTAACAATATTAAATAGTAATAAAAGTGTGCATTTATTTTTTATGGATATAATTAAATTATAAAGATTTTTAACATCTTTATTTTTTATGAAGCTAGAGTATGTTGCATAAACATTTACTTGTATTAGAAGTTGCTTTTGGCTAAGTCGTGATTAAGAAGACTCATTTTGACATCTTTGTTGTTAACTAGTTTGTTATAACATTTTGAGTAAGCATTCACACTCCATTAGATAACTACATTTACATTAAAAGACACATTTAGCTAAATTATTAAATTAAATGTATCTATGTATCAAAATCTTGCAAAGATTGAATCTAATTTTTTCCATAATAAATATTTATGAAAATTACCATTTTGATAGATAATATGACATACTATTATCCTTATGAAATAAACTACAACCCTTAATTATAATGATTTAAATTAATAAAAAAAAAGTGTCAAACCACTATCTTCTAACATCGTTTTCTTTCTTATGCCTGACATCACTTTCTTCCACTACCATCTTCTCTCTCACTCTTGTCATGTCACTTTCTTCCATTGACTTGGACATGGACATAGACTTGCATTGTCTATAATCAAATATAAATTTATCATACTTTTCAATTTATTATATTGTCATGTTTATTATTTTCAAGTGGTATATGTTTAAGGATTGAGATTGAGTGGTTAAAATTTTGGGTTTTCTTTTGAGTTTTGTGTGTAAAAAAATTGAGTAATATGATTTATATAATCAAATAAATAATAGTGTATACATGTTGTCAAGTTATGCTATTTTTTTTATATGACTTAGGTAACTAAATTCAATTCATTTTATATCCAAAATCTAACCCCTTTGACAAAAATAAGTTGTTACTTTATTAGCTCATGTGTTAATTAATTTTAATTAATGATCTCAAATATACATTAAAGCAAATCTCCCAAGTCACTTAAGATCATAAATTGATTTAAAAGTGCATAGAACATAGAGGAATTAGACAAAAATAAATTTGGTACAACAACATCCAAAAATAATGCATTGGAATTAGTTATCGAACTAGTATACTATATTGGCATTTGTGCGATGTGTTTTTAGCATGTATACAACACTTTGTTGTCTACTCAAACTTGATTTTTTTAAGACAAGCTAAAGATCTTTTCTTTGTCTTTAAGTGATTCTTGTTATGCTTGTAAGAACACAAAGCTCTAAAAAGGGATTAGAAGACAGCGCCAATTGAAAGAAAAATATCGACACTATCAAATAGATAGGTTTCACCATCTAGACTAAACTACATGACATGACATGACCCCCAATAACAAAACTTTTGGCACGTGATCTTCTCAATGTCTTGATCACGAATTGACATCCATATTTTAGTTTTAGATTTTTTTGTTGCGACATTCCAACCAATCAAAATGAAGTTCAAGTATTTATAGATTAAATCAAAGAATTATCTAATCTTTCTCCAATTATAATATTATTTTTTTTAATTGAGTTTGATCATTTTATAAGTCTAGATTTATGCAAAAGAAAAGAAGAAGCACTTAGTTACCTCCATGAGATTGCCAGAATAGACTACATGAGATGGCTTGGCTCCCAACAAAAAAACTTTTTGTATATGATCTTCTTAATGTCTTCATCAAAAATTTACATCCATATTTGAGTTTTAAATTTTTGTTTCAATATTCCAACCAATTAAAACCAAGGTCAAGCCTTTACCTTGAATTTAATCAGATAATTGTCTAATCTTTCTCCAATTATAATAACTTCATTTTTTGTTAATTAATTTTGATCATTTTATAATTCTAAATTTGTGCAGGATAAAAGAAGCATTTAATTACCTCCATAAATAAGTTTCATATTATAATTTTATATGTTATATAAAATAATAATAAAGGTGTGTGTTTATTTTTTATCGATATAATTAAATTATAAAGATGTTTGACATCTTTATTTTTTATGAAGCTAGAGTATGTTGCATAAACATTTACTTGTATTAGAAGTTGCTTTTGGCCAAATCATGATTAAGAAGACTCATTTTGACATCTTTTTTGTTAAGTGGTTTGTTACAACATTTTGAGTAAGCATTCACACTCCATTAGATAGCTACTGTTAGAGTTTTAGGTGACTCTACAACACCCCCAGGATCGAATGCAAGACCAAGATAACTTCCACAAGAGATTGGCAAGACAATTGCATTAAGATGCAAGAATGATATTATTGATCATGGACATGATTAAAATGTACATAATAGGCCTCCTTATATAGGAAAGGAGATCAGAGACAATGATAAGGAGCTGATAAGCTATCACCTATGCTAGGTGTAATCACATGTCCACCAAATGTGGATCATCCTCCAATATGCAATAAAGTATGTGCATTGGATTAGGATGATAATGTGATAAGAGCACAAAAGGTGGATCTCACACACAACGAGGTATGTGAAGACAATTATCACACCAAAAGTGAAATTTCTCCTACACCATGTGCTTAATAGATGTGCACACTCCTAGGTGTCTCAATCACAAACTACTATGCAATGCATTAACCTAAGTAAGATTAAGTAAAGTGTAATTAGGAATATTTAATTACACCAACACCCCCCCTTAAGTGCAACTTAGGGGAATGCACTTAAACTCACAATGCAAGATGGGTCCCGGCTACTAGGCCATGTTAGGTACCCATGTACGAGATGCAATACATGAAATGCATAACTCTCATAAAGTGGAGAAAGAGTGAAAACCTCATGGGAAAAACCCTCCCCCAAAAAGAGAGAAGAAAACAAGATGCATGGATGGATGGAGTGCTCAAGACCCCCCAAGAACTACATACATCATGTATATACAAATAATTATCCCCCATAAGAAGGATAGTTGGAGACATGATAACCCCCCCATAATGAAGAATCTCCTACAAAAATGGTGAGTGCTTGAAGAAAAATTATATTCCAATGACTACAAACAACATTTCTCCCCTTGGGAAGAAGATATACCAAGTACAAATGTAGGTGTGGTTCCCATTCTGGATAGGAACTAGGAAGTGGAATCCAAATGAAGTATGATGATGATGCCATGAACCAATCCATATCCAAATGAAAGAAGGAAGAAGGTCTCCAAATATGCATCTTCGAAGACTAAATAGGCCTCTCCAAGCTCAAAGAATCTATCACATCATGTGACAAACCAAGTGAAGAAGAAGAATCAAGAATGTCAATCTCCAAAGAATGTGAAGAAGTATCTCCAAGTGTGATGAAATTGTCATCAAAGAGAAGAGAAACTCCCTCAAGTATGTCTCCCAAATCTGAAATATGAGACTCCACAAATAATGAACCAATATCTGGCAAGTAAGAATCCCAATTAGGAAGACAAATAGATATCTCTTGCAATGAATCACTGGAATCACCAACAAGAGATGATTGTGTGATCTCAACTAGAGAAGTAGGAGTTGTAGGAGGAGCCACTGGATCATCCTCACTCTCAATTACTGCAAATTCTTCAATTGCATCTAAAGTATAATCATCATAGGGAATATTATCTGCATCATCAAGAGGAATGAGGCAATCTGAAGCAATATCATCTGGGAATGGAGGAACATGTGGATCACCAAAAATCTTCCAAATGATTGTCCAAATTATGTGTGGACATTGAACACCTCTAAATCTGGGGTAGATGTCATAGAAGAGACACAAACTAATGCTACTAATAATCAAATTTATAATATGAGCATTTTTTTCTCCCCAAACATATTGCTTCCCCTATGACTTTGGCTCAGGAATGAGTCCATAAAGATGAGGCAAGAGATTAAGCCATCTACAATGTGTGATGATTCCTTTTGCCCATGACTCATAATTATCCTTAGTCAAAAGTACTACTACAAGATGTGTTTCATAACCCATAATTACATTAATGATACACTTCTCTCATTACAAATTGAGATCAACAAATTATTACACTCCAAAATCAGGCTATAATAGACTTAGATCATTATGCAAAAGACCAAGCTAAGGCTTATGCATTACAAATGAAAAAACTAAGCCAATTTTTGAAAGTACAGTTTCTGGTCATAGTCACTAAAATATGATTCCAGATCTAGAAAATACAGAAAAAATTATGCACTTTCAAAAAAAATTGCACCTAAAAAGGAGTTCATATGAGCTCAAACGAGGCCTTGGAAGTTGCAAAAATTGAGATTTGCAATTTTCAAAAACAATTAGGAACAAAGATAAAAAACCACCTGAACCATTGTGTAGATCATGAAATTCTACCCCAAAACAAAAAAAATTGCTCGAAAAAAGGAGTCCAGATGACTGAGATATCGTTGTTTGAAAATCGCTTATGAAATTATTTTTTCTGAATCACCGTCGTCGCACTTCCAAAATTCAAATAGCTCTAGATTTGGCCTCGGGTGTCCGATTTGGATGAAATAAAATTTTATTTAGGGGTTTTTGGACCTCCTTAATATGATGCCAACCTCTGATTTGCACCAACAAGCTCCAATATTGACCTGCAATAGAAAGCCACAAAATACAAAACCCCAAATTTTCTCCAAATAGACTATGCAATGGTGATGTCCAAATACCTTTATTCTACACCCACAATTGAATCAAGCCAAGATTGCACTTCTTGAGAAGAGGTCTTCACACCTTGAGAGCTCTGATACCATGTTAGAGTTTTAAGTGACTCTACAACACCCCCAGGATTGAATGCAAGACCAAGATAACTTCCACAAGAGATTGACAAGACAATTGCATTAAGATGCAAGAATGATATTATTGATCATGGACATGATTAAAATGTACATAATAGGCCTCCTTATATAGGAAAGGAGATCAGAGACAATGATAAGGAGCTGATAAGCTATCACCTATGCTAGGTGTAATCACATGTCCACCAAATGTGGATCATCCTCCAATATGCAATAAAGTATGTGCATTGGATTAGGATGATAATGTGATAAGAGCACGAAAGGTGGATCTCACACACAACGAGGTATGTGAAGACAATTATCACACCAAAAGTGGAATTTCTCCTACACCATGTGCTTAATAGATGTGCACACTCCTAGGTGTCTCAATCACAAACTACTATGCAATGCATTAACCTAAGTAAGATTAAGTAAAGTGTAATTAGGAATATTTAATTACACCAACAGCTACATCTACATTAAAAGTCACATTTAGCTAAATTATTAAATTAAATATATCTATTCTATCCCAATCTTGCAAAGACTGAATCCATTTTTTTCCATAATAAATATTTATAAAAATTGTCATCTTGATAGATAATGTGGCATACTATTATCCTCACGAATTGAACTACAACGCTTCATTATAATAATTTAAATTGATAAAAAATGTGTCAAACAAGTATCTTCTAACATCGTTTTCTTTCTTATGAGTGACATCACTTTCCTCCACTATCATCTTCTCTCTCAGTCCTATCATGTCACTTTCTTCCATTGACTTGGACATGGACATAGACTTGCATTGTCTATAACCAAATATAGAGTTATCATACTTTTCAATTTATTATATTGCCATGTTTATTATTTTTAAGTGGTATATGTTTAAGGATTGAGATTGAGTAGTTAAGATTTTGGGTTTTCTTTTGAGTTTTGTGTGTACAAAAATGAGTAATATGATTAATATAATCAAAGAAATAATAATGTATACATGAACTGTCAAGTTGTGCTATTTTGTTTATATGAATTAGGTAACTAAATTCAATTCATTTTATATCCAAAATCTAACCCCTTTGACAAAAATAAGTTGTTAATTTATTAGCTCATGTGTTAATTAATTTTAATTAATGATCTCAAATATACATTAAAGAAAATCTCCTAAGTCACTTAAGATCATAAATTGATTTGAAAGTACATAAAACATAGAGGAATTAGACAAAAATAAATTTGGTTCGACAACATCCAAAACTAATGCATTGGAATTAGTTATTGAACTAGTATACTATATTGGCATTTGTGCAATGTGTTTTTAGCATCTATACAACACTTTTTTGGCTACTCAAAACTTGATTGTCTTAAGACAAGTTGAAGATCTTTTCTTTGTCTTCAAGTGATTCTCGTTATGCTTGTAAGCACACAAAGCTCTAAAAAGAGATTAGAAGACAACATCAATTGAAAGCAATATTGACACTATCAAATAGATAGGTCTCACCATCTAGACTAAATTACGTGACATGACATGGCCCCCAACAACAAAACTTTTTGCATGTGATCTTCTCAATGTCTTGATCATGAATTGGCATCCATATTTTAGTTTTAGATTTTTTGTTATAGTATTCCAACTAATCAAAACGAAGTTCAAGTATTTATAGATTAAATCAAACAATTATCTAATCTTTCTCCAATAATAATATTTTTTTTTGTTAATTGAGTTTGATCATTTTATAAGTCTAGATTTATGCAAAAGAAAAGAAGAGGCACTTAATTATCTCCATAAATAAATTGCATATTATATTTTTATTACATGTTATATGTAAAAAATAATAAAAGCGTGGATTTATTTTTATGGATATATTTAAAAATGAAAGATAATTGACATCTTTATTTCTTACACCTGTCGTAATATATTGTGCAAGAATTTACTTATATTATAACTTTTATTTGATTAAATTATGATTAAGAAGGGTAATTCCGACATCTTTATTGGGAAGAAGTTCATTGCAACATTGTTGAGTAACCATTCACACTCCATTAAATAAGTACATTTATATTAAAAGTGACTATAATTAAAAAACTCTATTCTATCATCATCATGTAGAAATTGAGTCCAACTTTTATACTAATAAATATTTATGAAAATTACCCCTTGATAGATAATATAACATACTATTATCCTCATCAATCGAACTACAACCCTTCATTATAACAAATTAAATTTTTTTAAAAAAAATTTAAAAAAATCTTCATAATCACTTTCTTCCACTATCATCTTTCTCTCTCACTCCTGTCATCACTTTCTTCCACTATGAGCATTCATGATCACAAGATATGGTTGGAGGATAGAAATAGAGCGAACCATGAATGTGCTCATCTAAAATTATCACCGACAATGTGCAGGCCAAAAAGAAGGAAAAAGAAAGGTAAGCCTTGTATCGCCACATGCCCTTGCTAAGGGCCAACCAAAAAGAAAAAAAAAGAAAGCAAGCTTACGAGAAGAAAAAACAAAAAGAAAGAAGCCACTTAGTCCCCCACAAAACCATAGGGCAAAAGGACAAAAACATCAAGAAAAAAAGCAAATTCAAACCATCAAAACATTAATGAAAAAATTCCCATTTAAAAAAATAAATAAAAATAATGAGTGATGGAGGGAGTCGGGACAAATACACAGCTATAGCAGACTGCCAGCCTGTCAAAAGCCATCGACTGTTATCTGGACGCGTGGAAAGTAGCTGTCTCATTTGCGGGTCCCACACAGGTGGAATTTGTCGCCACATCCGCGGCACTCTCACGTGTACTATGATAGTAAATTGTCCCTAGTGTTAAAAGTGGCTCACACATCAAAAATACGGAAGGGCGCAGCTTTATTCCAAAAAGTTCGGAACTAATCGGCACCGTCCGTAGTAAGGAAATGGTGTACTCCTTTTTGGATGACGTGTCAGAGTGCGTGCATGCAAGCCACGCCATCAAAATGATCGTCGGGCCCCACACGTGAGAATGCCGACATTCGTCAATGCATGCATGTTATCACGGATGACGTCATTGGCCAAGCCTATTTAAATAATTAATAAATAAATATTCTAGAAAGCATTCTTTCGTATTTTTTTGAAAAAATAAATAGTAGTATAATGTGAGGGACCTAAGGGAGGGGTTATATATTTCAATTTTTGGCCTCATGTTTGGTAAAAAGGTGGGTGATGAGAGATGACAAGTATTAGGGTTAATGAAGTTGTGGGGAGTGCGTAGATTTTAAGCGGTGTTGAAGGTGGATTGAAAAAGGCAGCCATGGAGAGGTGATATGCAAGAGAGCAAAAGTGGGATGGACAAGAATATGTTCCCCTAGGAAAAGGAAAAGCAATGGAATAACTAGGGAGCTATGACACTCTTGACAAGCCCTGTTGGGAGGAATATAATCTTCCATGGGTCCTAACAAGTTGTTTTTTTCCATATAAACAAGTTCTTACAAAATTTGATTGTGTCTCCAAGATTTCTTATGTCCAAAGGTTTCCATTAAGGCTAATATAATCTTAATCTTGTCATCACAACAAGTTGTAAAAGTGCAAGGCTAATCTAATCTTAATCTTGTCATTAGAACAAATCTAGCCTTAATCTTGTTATCACAACAAGTTGTAAAAGTGCAAGCTAATCTTGTCATTAATCTTGTCAATAGAACAAGTTGTAAAGGTCCCTCTGAGCCTATTGGAGAGCAACTAGAATTTGGTCACCATTGATTTGTGTGTTGAGGCTTCCCAAGTATAAAAGGTAAATGGCATTATGACCCAATAATGCAAGATATCTTCATGGGTGAAACTTTAAGCCACGTCCCTAGATTATAAAGTTGCTTTGTCCTATGGATTCCCATATGGAAGTGGAACCATCTTAGGGTTGCCCCTAAGATTGACTGAGCTCGTGTTAATTATCTTCTTATAAAGTTCTCCACTACTTATTGCATACTAAAGGGAGATGATTTCACAAAGTTTAGAATCATTAGTTTAAGGTCCGTAATAATTATCTTAATCGTTCAAAACCACTCTTTTGGAAAAAGTTAATGAATCCTATAGTGGCAATGGATAAACAAAGTACTCACCCTCGGGCAAATTGATCTACAGAAAATATTATTTTTTTAGTTAAGTATTATCGTTGGAACAAAGTATACGTACTTTAATTGATTTAAAGAGGCTTATGTCATGTAAAGATGTATTTTGTCCTAGTTTAATGTAATATAGATTTTGGAAGATATAATGGGGATGACATTCTAGGTTATTATATATTGAGTACTTTAAAATAAAGAAGATATATTTGAAACAAGTTGATAGTGCTTTTAGATTAGATTATGATAATAAAAAAAAATTATTAATAATTTAAATAAGTTTTTTTAAAAAAAATTAGTGATGGATCAAAGAGTGATTTAAAATGTTGGTATAATTTTTTTTTTTAATTTAATCAAAAGTATTTATTAAATTTATTATTATAGATTATATCAAAAGAATATTTATATTAAAATAAAGAATTATATTAATTTATTCAATTTATCTATAACATATGTTTAAATGACATGTTTGACTTTTTATAAACAGTATCAAGAAAATAAGCTAAAATAATCACACAAGAGTGCAACCAAATTCCATTAAACTGATATGTGGACGAATGCTTATATTTACAATGTGGGAGAGCATGAATTTGTTATACAAACTGATTTATCATAGGAAAATAAACTTAGACATGCATAGATACAAATATGGGAATAGAATGGTGATTGCATGCACTATCAAACAATCAATCTTGAAATAAACTTCACTTGAAACACATGTACATTGAACAAACAACAAGTCTGAAATGAGAAAATCTATATGAGGATATTCTTGACTCCGATCTCTACAAAAAGGTATTTTTAAATTTTTTTTTAAATATCATTAAAAAGATTAGGAGTTATTGAAACGCCACTTTTTGGAAATAATTTTATTTTTATGGTAATTGGACCCAAAGTGGTATAAAATATGCATTTAATAGATATTTCCAATTGGAAAAGTTAAAGAACTTATCTAACTTAGCTAGAATGAATCTAGCTAGACCATATGTTTTACCAAAATTAATTTTTAGTTAAAAATACTAAAATTCAGTTGTGTTGATAAGTTAGCCTAAAAGGGTGACCCCTGATTGTGCTTTTACCCATAAAAAAAATGGATACTAAAAAAAGTTGGTATTTTCATCCACAACAAATAGAAAATAAAACTAAATTATGCACTCCAAAACTCATGGAAACCACCTTTAAAATGCTAAATAAAAGCAAAATAAGTGAAAGACTTCAACACATTTGCAATCTTTGGATAAGATTACCCTTGGAGACCCTTAAAACTACTACCTTTGATCCTCTATCTCCATTGTATATCAGCCCTAAAGATTGATCATCATAGGTTTTATTGCTTCTATAGAGAGAACAAATTCTTATAAAAGTAACATCAAGAATGAATGTAAATAATTCCCAAAACAATACTTGAACTCAAACATAATTCAAGAGGCTAAAAAGGGTGCCCAAATTTCCACGCCAGAAAATTGGAATCTTTATTTAATTATTTGTAACTAATTTTTTACCTTTTCTCTCCACCTTCTGCTATTTTGGAAACTATTTGTCATTTACAAAGAATTATCAAAAATAGAATCAATATCCATTTAATATCACGAAAATGCTCCTATAAGACCCATGTCAAAAGAACATAATTAAAATTTAAATTATATCTTTTGATAATTAAATAATTTATTTGATTTAATCTTATCACCAAAAGGATACTATTTTTATGTGTACTCAAATTTCATGATTTACTATTTGGAAAGCCAAAGTTTCTATATATAGTTACTATTATTTTTGGAAAGAGGACATTATTTTTGGAAAGAGGACATTGACAAGAATCCACACATATTTTTTTGATACATGTTGAAGCACCTAGAGAAGTGACCAAGGAAATCTCCTAAATATCCCAACCAAATTTATATATTATAAATATGGTCTTTAGAGATATGAAAGTAGTCTAATGCATAAAGGTTAAATCTTTCTGAAAAAATTGGAACTATCAAAACAAAAAAACAAGCATGCAAGAGACACCAACCTCCATCTTTCACCCTTTATTGGAGAACATCATCCCACTATCAAATGCCATTGTCAGGTAAAAGCACAATCGAGTGTCACCTTTTGGGCTAACTCAAATCACTCGGCCCAGTTATACTCGGCCGAGTCTAACACGGTCGAGTACACGTAGGTGCCACATGGCGCTGAATGGCGTCTACGTGGCCCATTAGACTAGGCCGAGTGGTACTCGGCCGAGTAGGACTTGGCCAAGTCAAAATAATATTTTTAATATAAAAAAATATCACAAACCACTCATTTGCACAGTATTAGGCTATTTGAGTGGGGCCGACCCCTAGGGGGACTCGGCCGAGTCGGACTCGGCCCAGTCAGACTCGGCCCAGTTGGACTCGGCCCAGTCTACTTAGGTGGCATGCCATGTTGGCAGCCAAACCACCAAAAATACAAAAAAACTAGAATTTTGCACTTCTGTTGTTCCTTTCTTAGATCAAAATAGAAAATGTTAAAAAACTAAAAGTACCCTTTTCTAGATCTCGAAAGTACGATTTTGGACATATAAATTTTATATTGTTTCATCTACAAAACGTTAAACAAATTTGCTAAAAACTACATGTAGGTATATTAAACTTTGAGAAGACATTGATTCGGAAAATATAGAAAAATACTAAATCAATTCAAAAAAAATTTAAAATTATATAGGGCACTAGAGGAGAGAGTCCTCTTCAAGAATATATAATTTATTTGGTTTTTGGTATATTTTTTATAGGGTAAAAGTGACAGGAGACAAAAACTGTTGATTTCAGGTTAGGTCGACTTTCAATACTTATAACGGGTAAACTATAGATCGAAAAAACTTCTTTCTTTTTTCTTGCACTAGATATACATGTAATCTAAAACATATTATGAAATTGGAGGGAAAAATAATATTTTACTTATAATGATTTGACGGGAAGTGAACTCGCTTATTTGTAGTATTTTTAGGATATGAAAAATAGACCCAAAAAATTAAAAAAATATATTAATTTTTGCTCAAATTAATTTTTAAAAATTATAGGCATAAAATTCATCCTATTTTACACATTTCATCAGTTTACATCATCTTCAAATTCTCAACAGAAATGTGACTTTTATGCCCTTGAAGTTTTTCAGTTTTTGTGTTGTTAGCCTCTTCCTTTGTAAAAGGGTGACAACTTATTGTGCTTTTACCCTGTCCTATATCACACTCTAGTATCTTTTTTTCCAAATAGGGCTCATTTGATTTTCAAAGACTTTTAGAGGACACTATTATCCATGAGTAACTCTCATATATTGAAATATTAAAATCTCATAAAATTACACAAGCTTGTTCTTCTAGCTTTCCATTACTCATTTGGTCTATTTAAACATGCATTCTTCCTGTATGTTTTATTTTCGAAATGTAATTTATATGAAGAATATTTTTTAATCTTATAAATCTATAAATCTAAACTTAGTATTATGATCCAAAACAAAATACACTTTGAATTGAGTATCTTTATAAAATAAATTTACCCTAAACAACTATTTTATTGAAAAATAAATTCACTCTTTTATGGATGCTAAGCATAATTGAAATGTGATATGCCAAAAAATAAAGTCTCTAAGTAAGTAAAGATATTATGGCACCTTCTATGTGCCAAAGTTAATGGAATCCTCCTCCTATGGAAGCCTTTACTAGCAACAATCTCTACAATAAATTCTTATTTAAAAAGTAAAATTCTTTAATGATCTCTTAATAAATACAAAAATCTCTCCTAGTAAGAAATAAGATATGAGAATCCAAAAATAGGATAGAAGACAAAACCACCTAAAAATAAATCAATTTTTTTTATGAGTAAAATTAAATCAATTTTGGATTAAATAGAAAAATTATATTTGATCAAATTCTATTATTGTTGTATATTGCCACAAACCCAATTACTCAAAGTTAACTTCTTTTGAACTTGTGCTATTGAAAGAGGGGTCACAAGTTCAAATCCCACAGGAGGTAAGGTATGTATACCCCATTTGTAGCATAGTTAGGTGTCACCCACAAGAAGTACAAGGTAGTTTCATATTACTATAAGTTAACTATAAACCCATATACAAATCTTTTGGTATAATGGACTATAAAAGAATCTCTCTCTCTTGCTTTCTATAACTACTTTACAATAAAGCCTATGGAGTCCTAAGTAGAAATCCTATGTTATGGTATTACTTTCATAATTCCTCATTTTCAATGCTTTCTAATTTACAACCATAACTTATATTGGAATTATTTAATTTCTTCCTTAACTTAGGTTTTTATTATCTCCACTCACATATTTTTGGAATTTATATTTTTTAATATAGTAATAACTATTCTAATAATTATTTGTATCAACATTGTATGATGGTTAAATTATCAGTCATCAAGGTTAAAAGTGTGTTGGGCATTCTTGCTAAATTATTGTTTAGAAGATGAGGCCCCTTATTTGTAACCTTATGAATCCATAACTCTAGATCAATATGTTGGTAGTGTTCCAACATCCCTCACGGAATTTGTGCATGCCTTAACCACCTCCTATGGATTCTATAAGTCTAGTGGTTGTATCAGGCATTGACAGGTTAATCTTTTGGTACAATGACAACAACTACTTGTAAAAAGTAGTATCAGAACTTGGTCATAGGTTCGAATCTCCTCCATGAGTGACGCAAGCCTTGATGAGTGACACTTGGGGAGGATTGTTAGAAATGTGCCAGCATCCCTTATGGGATTCATGACACAGCTTAACTGCCACATGTGGATTCTATAAGTCTAGTGGTTGTTTTGGGCATTGATAGGTCAATCTTTTGGTACAATGGCAACCACTACTTCTAATACACTATGTTTATTCTTTAAAAAAAGAGAATCTTACAATAGTTGACTTTCGACTTACTATGTTAATTAATATAATTTTTTTAAGGTGTTGACTCCTTGTTAATTTAATAATAATTAATAAAAATAAATTAAAGTGGGTGTAATATAGGGAAATGAGATCTAAACCTAGAATGAAAACTAGGAAATAAATCTAATCCCATCAATTACATTGGAGATCAACCAATAAGCCCAACTACAAACCCTTGGGAGAGTTGGGCATAATGAATTTATTGTTCTCCCTTTTGTGTTTGAATTTAATTTTGATGTGATTGGAAATTGACAATGCAATAACTAGGCTAAAAGGTGCAAAATTGAATATTATCAACATAAATTAACAAATGCAGATTTGAGCATCAACTATGATGTATAGAATTGGAAAGAGGATACAAAGATGAATCTAGAGCTTAAATTTAAGCTTAAAATGGTCATACACTATCAATAGACAGTATAGTCCTCCAAGTGTCCCAATAACAGAATAGAAGCCAAACTAGTTTTAGCACTCTTGAAACTATCTCTAGACCAATTTCCAAGCCAAAATACTAGGACTATGGTGCTAGGCGCTAATGTCCAAGGGGACTTTGGAACTAGGCAAAAAATTCCTATGGGTGTATGGCACTAGGTTTCCTATTCCCTTTGATGAATAATGCCAAATTAATTTTGTTGACCTGTCTTCACTAGGTGTTTTCACTCCCAAACTAGACCTGAAACCTAATTTTTGACTTGTATCTACACACAAGGAGAAAAAAATGGTGTTGGGTTATATAGGGGATTTCCTAAGTCAAACCCAAAGTTGGAAATCAACCCTACAACCAATGATGATGAATATGAAATCTCAAATATGAAGGAAATTCTTGAGTGAAATGAGTATACCCTTGTTTGATGATGTAATACTCCTATGAAAAGTCTTATAAATTTTGATGAAATATAATGATAAATCACCAAAAAATCCACAATAAACACATAATTGTAGATGCCTTATTGCAGTTTGATGTTCCTTGAATCAGTTTTGCTCTTTGGAGGAAACTTGTAGATGAGAGATTCATAGATGAATGTGAGATATGATAAAATAAACTAGAAGAGGTGCCTTATATATGTTTCTGAATGTATTTTTACATTTAGGTTGACCTACAATAGTCATACTCCCATATCAAGGCTATATATAGAAATACTAAGGCCTACACATTATTCTCTCCTTAATTTTAGCCAATAAAAGGGGGTTGGATGTTGTCAACTATTAATATAGTTTATTGTTACAAAAATAGTATGACCCTTTTTGGCTCATATTTTAAGGCTAGAAAGATAATAGGACCATGATATTAGATCTAAAGTCAATATGGGTGTTGATGAAAACAAAGTGGGGCTTTGATTACAAATTGAACCTTAAAATGAGATAGGACCCATACAAGCATAAAATGATATAGAATAAAGAGAACTCTAAAATAAGGTCCTAAAGAGGATTGTGTTGAGATTTAAAATAGAATAGGAGTCATATTCTTAATTTAACTATTAATAAAAAAAATCTAGAATTGGTCTGAAAAGTGCTTAGAGGAATGGAAAACTAAAATGATTGCTAGGATAGTGTGAAATTGGACTCACTAATTTAAGGAGTACAGTTGTGACATTATAAAGGGATAAAGTGGATAATGATATCTATACAAATTGAATTCAGTTAAGTTCATAATTGATTTAATTATTAATCCATTTTACATTTTAAATTTAATTGATTTAAAAATATATTTTTAAATGTTTAAATATTCTCATGCATATAATGAAAGTTTGATAATGACCCAATGGCCTACTATACATCCCCATGGCATGAATACAGCTTTATCTCAACTCATCCAAACTAGATGGAAGTGTTGAGTTAGCATATAAGACCTCCTTCGCCTTTATCAATCAACTATCAAGTGTTTACATCCTTTTTTTATTTTTAAAAAGTCATTTTGATTGATTATTAATGAGATCAATCCTTGTGAACTAGATCACCCCTTTTCCAAATATATGATCACCCTAAAAATCTTGTACAAGAAAAAAATTTAACTTGTATCTAATTTTTGATTGCTTGACTTTCTTGTTATATTGGTTTTTATGAATTCATGCTTTTAAACTTAAGATAAATCTATCTTTGATCATGCCTAGTGAAAATACTTCTATTTTTCTCATTAGTCTATGATTCAATTATATTATTAGAATTCCAAAATGCTTTAGTTACTTTTGTTTCAAACATTTTCTCTTCCCTCCCATATATGTACACCAATATATTTTATCATCCATTAGAAATAAATATATCAAAAGTCTATTTAATTTCATTGGTTTTCTATAATTCAAGTCTTATTTACCATTTAGACTAGAGAATTCATCATTTCAAATCTATAAAGCTTCACTTTAAGTGACACAAATAGTGTTTTGTTTTGATTTTATGTTCATCTAAATCTTACTTTTTTAGATCTCCTACATACCTTCCTTCCATCAAAAGGAATACCCAAATTTGAGATAGGAGAAAAATGTTATTGAGTCAAGTCTTTGAGGATACTCTTTCCAACTAAAATAATTAATTTCACATGTTGAATAATCATACATTCTATTTGTGGAATTCCTCAATTATTTTATCTTATAATAGTTTTTTTATTACCATAGATTAGAATAGAGAATAATTGTCAGAATAATTACTTTAAGCTTTATATTTATATTAGTTTTAGTTGATTAGATTAAAATAATTGATTTTCTTTCAATTCTTATTGATCAAGCAATGACATGCAGCTCTTAAATTATCAAACAAGCATGCAACATCAATAAATAATCAAATTCCATTCAAAAAAATTAATAATGAAATTAAATATATATACATCATATATGGACAAGAATACTCTTTTACTAGCAAATGTAAAAGAAACCTAAAAATTGCTTGCATTAAATTTTAAATGGTGAGAGTGACATTGTGATAAAAAAAAATGATTAAAAGGGAATTAAATTGTAAAATACTAATTTCTTTCATTTTATTTTATCTAAATTAAAATTAATATAAGAAAGGAAAAATGTTACATTGTTTATTTTAATTTGGATATGCAAGTTATTTTAAAACACAAACATACAAAAGGATTATAAATAATTTTATAATTTATTTTAGTAGTTTGACTTGAATAAATCAATTAGTTTGCATGCTGAAAAGACATAAAACACACAAATTGTTAGATTAACTTCATTGTTTTATTTTAGTATTCAATTTAGCAACTTGCAAGTAATAAAAATATTATGGCCCTATGATCATCCAAAACAAATGTAGAAAATAGGTCATGTGTATTTAAGGAAGGCTCCTAAATTTTGTCAAACAATTTTTTTTTAACACTTTAATTAAAACCAACCTTAAAAAAGAAAAAATTAATATTGTTTAACTTATCTTTAAAATAACAAGGAAACCAATTTCATGTTTGTTTGACCAGGCTCTTTTTGAGGTCTCCATTTCGTAATAGTGTCTATATTTAAGGCTTTTGATATTTTAATATATATGTTATATGACCTTGATTACTTTTATCAAGGAAAAATTGAAATCAAAGCATTTGATTTAAAGGGATCAACGTGAGTTTTTTTTCCATTCTTCCATTAGCCACTAGTAGCATTTTAGGATTATGTGATTAGGAATGCAAGGAGTTGCAACTGGTTTGAGTGAACTAAAACAACTTAAAACCTAGTTGTTATTCTCGTTGAAATAAAAGAACAAGCTCAAACTATACAACAATCTTGATAATAAAATGGTCAACAATTATTCATTGTATTAGAACATTAGTAAGCCATATTTGATAGATAAACTCTTTAATTTGAAATACTCCTTTAGAAATTTATAAGTCCTTAATTTCATATGTGCAAATTGTAGCATTGTAAATTGTAAGCATTGCTTAAGTATGTCCAATTCCACACCTATGTAGTGCCCATTTTAGTGTGTATTCATTCTTCTATGCATTACAAGACTTTTTATATGCATTTAAGTCCCTTCTCTCCATTTGATTAATATGGTCCCTTAGTTATAGGTTTGCCCTCTTTAATTATTTCATTCAAACATTATCTCTTGTGTACTTTGGCCCCATTACCATGTGTGGCCTATTTCACATATTTTCATTTATCACAACCCAATTTGACACATATTTTTGGAATCCCCAATGACCATATTGACCCCAGATTAGATTTTGAGCCCTACTTGCCTTGTAAATGGAAACCCAAAGCATATGAGGTGACCCAAGTCACCCCATGCATCAGTGGGTGACCCTTACATGTTAACTTGGGGGAAAATTTGAATTGAAGAAAGGTGTTATGATTTTGGGTGAGAATTCAAAACCTTGTTGGCCTCCTTTGATCTTTGTGCCCCAAAATGGTCTAGAGAGGTATAAAAGCAATATTATCTCTCCCATTTTGGCATCCCACTACAATCACACGCACATACAAGGAAACAAGGAGATAAGCAATCAAACAATCAATCATCTTCGACATCGCATCCCTATCAAAAATTCAATGAGAAACCAAGCATTCATATATTCATGATGGAAAGCCTAGAAATCATTATGCAAACATATCTTTTATGATGTCCTTTTAGGTCTTTTTAGAGTAAGGCTATTGAATCGACACTTGTGATCTCATTTTAAGAAGCACTTGCACTACCAAGGTATCAGCCACTTATCAAGCCTCTTTTACTAAAAATATGCTTCCTTTCCTTTATTTAAATTTCAAGGTTAATCCCTAAACATAAGTTTGACTGAGGAAAACTCCTTTCTCCCAACATTCTTTATTTTTAAGTGTACAAGTAACAAGTGGTATGCTTTTGGATTCAGTTACAAAAAGACTTGATAGTCTACTTTATATTCTTGGCTTCCTCATCACTTTTTGACATGTTAAGAGAAACTCCCACAAGTAGGGGTGAGTCTAGTCACTACTATAGTCAAGGTTTCCCTGACAAATGTTTTAGTCTTAAACTTTGTGTGCAAGTCAGTCTCTGTATTGGCTTCTTAGATCTGGTTTTAGAATTTGGCCTACTATTTCCTTTGCATATCAGAAAACCATCCTTTCTCTTTAATCCACTTCTACATCTTGCATCTCCCCATTCTATATTTTATATAGTGAACGAGAACCCCTAAACCCATTCAAAACTTGAGTTATCTTAAGCCTAGTCGGTTTTTCTCCTTAATAATGTAATGAGAGTGAAATGGGGTGCAAGCTTTCCTATTTTGACATTTCATCTTGGTGATTAGCTTCTTTCTACATCTGCATCTTATTTCATGCTTTACACAAATATCAATAATTATCATATTACTATTACACCCACTATGATACTCTTACACAAAAACATCTTATGTTTCAAAGGGCATTCATTTCTTGTGAAGGGAGTATCCCACCTAATCCTCTACCAAATTGTGTCATGAATAACAATAGTTAGATTTATTTGATCAATAAGAACTATGAGTGCAATTGAAATTGATGACATGTAAAATATTGGTGAGTTAGATCTAGAAGACATTATCATAACTTAAACAAGACCATTAGTAACATTCAGATAAATGGAAATTAAATTCTTAAAATAATCATAATCTACATCTACACATCTTCACAGATTCTTTCCCTAACGGGCCTTTGAATCTGGTTTTATTTTAATATAAAAATATTTAGTGGCTTGCCCACTTTTTCCTTAAAAAAAAGTATCACCAAACCTATAGATTCAATCAAATCATAAAGTTATCTAATTACATCCCAAGTGTCCAAAATCTTGATTAAAAAATATTGAGGTCAAGTTTTTTTTTAAATTGATTAAAAATCTCTAGGATGCCACACCTACCTTTTTTTTGTTATTTTTTCCCACATTATGATGATAGTTATTTCAAGTGTAACCAATGCCTAATGTTATAATTTTTATGATGTTTATGTTATCTCTATTTGAGCATTAAAGGTTGTCATTAGTATCAAAGACATCGGTCAGCTACCTATGCTACTCTAGTCAGTAACTTCATACACTTCAAGCTAGTTGGTTAAGTCTTCACACCGAGCACCAGGGAAGTTCTACCTAGCATTAGTGTACACCGATACCGAGCGACAGTAAACACCAAGCAGACTGGATACTGAGCACCAGTATATTTACCGAGTAGTATATACAATGTTTACCGAGGAAGACAGTAAATGACATAGTAATCAGGAATGACACACTTATCTATGCAAATGGTTACAACAAAATCACAAAATGTTTTACCAAGATCGAGGATCATTTATTGTAAGATTCCATTATTAATTGTTATGATGATCTTTATGTATTTGCTAGATCTAGGTCATTTTGTTAGTCGTAGATCTCACAACAAACTTTATCTTTTCACCTCGTAATCATACACTTTACAACTCATCAATTTTGTTGGCTAAACTAATCATTTGGTTATTTTGTCCATACTTGGTTAACAAAGAAATGTGTCGGTGAACACAAGCTCGGTTGATACTATCACTCGGTATACACTACACTAGCTTGGTGTATATTTGAATGCTTAATTAACTGACCACACTGCTTTGTAACATTTTGCTTCTATCTTCATAACAGATTAATGAAACATAATCAAGTCAACAATATGAAGTCATAGACTCATCAATAAGTTACCAAGAGTATTACTTATCCTCATCTGTCATATCCATCTTCCTCTATGTAGATATCTCGGTTCATCATCTTTTCTCTCCTTTTTATAGAGGTTTAGATATTTGAAACTACCATGATAAGTACTGTCAAAACTAGTTGACAACAATGACAACATAATGACCGATTCAATTATCCTACATAATAATTCAATGCTCGGTGATCTCTAATCACTTGTAGTTCATCAATCAAGTTCTCAATTAGTTTTAGTTCATCAATCTCTCCCTTTGGAATTGATGGCAACTCAAGCAATATGAAATGTACCATACACATACCAAACATGTATTCTACAACTCTTTTAGCAAATGTTGTAGCTCGGTAAGCTCTCCCTAGCTTAATATGTTTAATCACTACATTACATGACAACATTGCAAATGCAGACTCTCTTCTGCAGATATGATCTTTCCAGATCTCATCTTCATTCTATTTATCTCTCCCTTTATCTTCTTAGATTGTCTCTCCCTTAGATAGATGTTCCAGTAATCTCCTCAGTTATCATATTGTTTATCTCTCCCTTTGAAAATAATGCCAAAGAAACACATAAACATGCAACTCTGTATTAGCCATGTGACTCTCTGTTGTTCAGTGCATACAATGTATCTTTGTATCTCAGTATACCGATATGAAAATAGCTGTTCTTGAAATCTTTCACAACCTTAGATAGAATCCAAAGTGTGAGCTATGCTGCATCAACATGAATGATCTTCTGATAAGATTAGGCTTATGCAACCTCCAGATCACATTAGTGACCAGTAGACAGGGGATGGACCCCAAGTCTAGTCCTCAAGTATTCAAAAGTTTCCTTCGGTAGAGGCTTGGTAAATATGTCATCAAGTTGCTCTTTTGATGTAACATATTATAATCTAACTTGCTTCTCCTATACTTGTTCTCTTAAGTGGTGATACTTAATAGAGATGTGCTTGGTCTTTGAGTGCATTACAAGATTATTATAAATGTTTATTGCACTTGTGTTATCATAGTATATAATCACTGGTTCAGTGATTACCTCGTTCATCCCTTCCAATACTTGCTTGATGTAGGCAATGTTTGAATAGTTTGTAGCAGCAGCAACATAATCTGCTTCAATAGTAGACTAAGAAATACAAGGTTGTTTCTTACTTGTCCAAGTAATAAGTCTTTCACCAAAGAAGAATGCTCCTCTAGTGGTACTTTTCCTGTCATCTATATTTCTAGCCCAATCCGCGTCGATGTAAACTCTTAGTTCAAACTTCCCTCCCTTAGGATACCATAATCCATAGTCCTCTATTTTCTTCAGGTATCTTAAGATTCTTTTAGTGGCAACCATGTGTGACTCCTTAGGATTTGCAAAAAATATAGAAACAATTTCCACAACATGTGCAATATCTGGTCTACTATGCACTACATACATCAACTTACTAATCATAGATCGGTACAATGTCTAGTTCACCTCTGTAGTTTCATCATCTTTAGTCAGTTTGCAGCCTGAGACCATCGATGTTCCAACTAGTTTAGCATCTTCCATGCCAAATGTTCTCAATACTTCCTTTATATAATTTGATTGTGTGATGAATATATGAACACTTACTACAAGAGATTCAAAGTAAAAGGCCGGGCTATGCAAATTTTAGATGAAAATCTGGCAGATGTTGATGAGACTGGCCAACTCATGTGGACATCAATTTTGCAGCAAAAGAGCAAGCTAGGAAAGAAGCATTTCTCAATTTGTCTAAGAAGAGAAAAAGGTCAAAAGGAAAAGGTATTTATATAGATGATGATGATGTAGCAAAGAAGACAAAAGACTCAGGTGTATCATTTACCGAGGTGATTGATACAAATCTTGTAAATAAAGTTGTAAGTATTTCACAGGATTCATCGGATCCAGTAGAGATCCAAGTTAAGGAGAAAAATGATGATGATGTACTCATTGAGGACATTACTAATGGGGATCTCGATGATAGAGATGATGATGAAGATGAAGATGTGAACATTGCACTAGACAATGCACAAGATGAAGGTCAAGTTACCGAGTGTGTATACACATCATTACCAAGCGAGCTTCCTATCCTTATGGAAGTAGTTGAAATTTTATCACAAGAGAAACCCGAAGGTTTAGACACCGAGAAACCAAAGGATACAACAGGAGAACAAAGCACCGAAACACCAGCTAAAACAAACAAGCTTGAAGAGAAAGAGGCACCAGAGGCAGAAACAAAGGATCAAGAGAATCCTAATGTAACTGAGGCCACCCCATCAGATACTACATCAAAGGCTCTAACACAGTCTACCGACACAAAGGTCACCGAGGAGTGGCAGAAAGCAGATATAGAAGGGGATAACATGTATATGCAAAATATGTATATAAAATGCTAAGTATACTACACATTACTGAGAGCACACACCGAGGGGGAGTAATAGAAATTTTTTATAAGTATCTATGTATATGGCGGAGACAAAAAAATTTTGAGACATAAGGTCTATATACATTAAGGTTTTGATACTAATGCCAAAGGGGGAGATTTTTATCTCTATTTGAGCATTAAAGGTTGTCATTAGTATCAAAGACATCAGTCAGTTACCTATGCTACTCTATTCGGTAACTGCATACACTTCAAACTAGTCGGTTAAGTCTTCACACCGAGCACCAGGGTAGTTCTATTGAGCATTAGTGTACACCAATACCGAGCGGCAGTAAACACTGAGCAAACTGGATATCGAGCACTAGTATATTTACCAAGCAGTATATACAATGTTTACCAAGGAAGACAGTAAATGACATAGTAATCAGGAATGACACGCTTATCTATGCAAACGGTTACAAAAATAATCACAAAACATTTTACCAAGATCGAGGATCATTTATTGTAAGATTCCATTATTAATTGCAATGATGATCTTTATGTATTTTCTAGATCTACGTCATTTTGTACACCGTAGATCTTAGGGTTTCTCTAAGATATTGTAACCTAATTTTGTTAAGCGGAAAAAAGCAGTATGCTATATAAATGTAATTTCATGTTATTTTTGTATTCATGAGAGAGAAGCTTGATAAGGAGGTTGAGAACATGAAAAGAACTTCTTGAAGCATTAGCCAACTTCATGAATATTAGTTATCAAGCAGAGCAAAACAGTATTCAGAGTTATTCAAATTAAGCAGAATCAGACAAGGCTACCAAGCAGTTCAGAGCAGAGATCTTCACACAGAAAGGTGATATCTATTAAGCATTTCATAGATCTGTATCAGACAAGTTGAGTTGTCATTAGCAGATATTTAACTATTATTTTCTAATCATTGTAACAGAGTTTTGGTAAAATCTCCTAACATAGTAGACCTAAAAATCATTTTGTAAATCTCTTAACTGAGTGCACACTCAAGTAGTGTTGTTGAAATCCTATCACTAGGTAGATCTAATCGATCTAACATGTTACTCCTAACAGGGTAAGATCATCAGAAGTGATCACCACTTGTAGTCCTAACAGGCAAACCTTTTCTATCTACAGTAGTAAAGAATTTGTGGATGTCATCCCCATCGTAGTTTTTACCTTCTAACAAAGGTTTCTGCATTACCAAAATACTTGTGTTATGTGATGGTTATCTTGTTGATTTCATGCTATTTACCTTTGATAGTTAAATGAATGAATGATGCATGCAATGGATTCAAGTTATAGTTGAAGGTTGCTACTATTTTCTATTTAAGGTTTGAAAGGTTTATGAGTTAAACATTTTTTGTGGGCACTGATTCATCCCTCCCCTCTCAATACCCTATCTCTCCAATCCAACAGTTTCAAGGGGGATGCTACAAAAAAATTATTGTTGATGCATACAAAAAAAGAGATGTGTCCTCATGAAGATTATGAGAAAAAGGTCATCTTTAGAGATGTGTTAGAGTTGCATGATTTTTATTATGAGGGTCACTTATTATTTTATCTTGTTTTAGAGTGCATAATTCATTTTAGAAATTTTTTTTTTTATGTACTTTAGTTAGAATCATGGTAGTAATGTTATCCCTTGGATGCAATCATTAGCATGATCTTAACCACCTATTTAAATTCCAATTCATTTCACATTGGCTTATTTGTATAATATTTTGATTCAATATTTAGGATTATATAGAATGAGTATATAATAGATCATCACAAGTATTGGAAGAATTCATCCTAAAGAATCATAGGAGTAGTCTATTAAGTGCATTTAGATGAGGAAAACCGTGTACTAGAAATAACATTTACTGCACCATACACATCCCCATTTCATTTATTTTGAATATTTTCAAATCAATAATGGAAACTCTATTGCGTAAGTCTTTTTTAAGATTAGTGTTTTCTATTTGGGGCTTATCGGTGGTCAGTTTCAAAGAAAGGTTGCACTGTAGGGACAATATAATCTAGTGCAAGAAGAGATGTTCTATATTTATGGTAGGCCCTTACACATGCTTCGAGCCCATTAATTGTGAGGCTTTGAAGAAGAATGTTGAGCTCAAGGATTTGTTTGTTGTGTAGTTGGATTGGCTCCTTTCCATATGGAGATGCAGGGTTACAATGTCACCCTCACCTCTAAATTTACTAATTCCTAGTCCAGTGGAAGGGTTAAGGTTGGTAGTTTGGATTTTATTGTATCTTCGTAAATGATTGCGTATGTGACAAGCTTAGAGAGATTGGGGATGAGAGTAGCCAAGAAAAGCTCAGGTAATTATCAGATTTTTATCAATAAATATTTGAGCATGGGGAATAGCTGAAGAGGTTTCAAAATGGCTATGTTAGGTTAGATCTTCCTTCCATATATTCCCTTTTTAGCCTTCATATTATGTGTTACTTTACTTTGGAGGGTAGGTTCATGGCTATGTGTGGATACCATTTTCCTTTATTGAATCATGTTAGCAATTGGGAAAAGATTAATATCCCCTTTTTTCTATTATCTTCCCTACAACAAAGCATTAAGGGTGGAGCTTCTCCTCCACTTCTCTAAGGCCTTATTATGGCCCTTTACAAATACCCCTTGGATATGGACCCCCATGGTAATCTAATTTCCCTTGAACATCAAGTTCATCCTCCTTCTCCTCCCCGACATGCTCTTAATGTGTATCTTATAAGGCTTACTCTATGAAACCTTTGGGAGAAGTTGTTGGCAAGTTGACTATACTAGTGTTTATGACTAAGATTAGTGTTGTCATTATGGAAAAAAATTCATATGAAGTTTTGGTGCCAACACACTTACTTAGAAGATTAGAATTTGGCTAAGTATGGAAGACAAAGTAGACAGTGAAGCACCTGATGAATAGAGCATCATCACACGTGCGTATGACCAAGTTTTGGTATGCACCCTTGAAGATAAGATTTTGAGTATGTAATCATTCTAATTCTAAGAACACATGATTATATGAGTTAGTATGAAGAAGTTACAGCGAGTTGAAGTGACACAGTCAGTGAGTGGCAGAACAAAACAGAGCATGCAACCGACAGACAATATTTTGTTTTGTAAATGCTATGTGCCTATTGTAATTGTGTTATAGACTTATTAATATCATTGTATGTAAACACACTTAAGCCAATTCATTTGGAAGTATTATATGTAATAGGTTATAGGCCAAATTAGTGAATAGTTTTGTTTGTGCCTATATATAAGACATATGCTTTTGTATTAGAGGATGGGATGGATATAGAAGATGCAATAGAAGAGAAGAAGTATGTGAAGTATGTGTTAAGAGCAGTAAGAATGATATAGTGCTTTACAAGAGGTTAAAGAATCAGCGCACAAAAGGAACTGATTAGACAAGTGGTGTCATAGCAATAGTTCACCTTGCAGATATAGTGTGTATCTGATATCCAGGAGGTTGTAGCCTTCTCTATTGAGTAGTGAGCTCTGGTAGTGAGCCTTCCACCCCTAATAGGGTTTGTTACTTCAAGACTCCTAACAGGGTCTGACCCTTGACAAGGTCATTGTACTAAAGCATTGTAATGACCACTCCTAACAAGGAAAAGGAACATTAACATGTTCATAATACACAAGTACAATTATTAGTGGGTATTAATTACCACCGGGCTTTTTCCTTTGGCCAAGGTTTCCCCGTAATCATATCTGGTGTTATGTGTTATGGTTACTTACTTTATTTGCTTTAATATTCAATTCAGTAATTAAGTAATTGGGCTAAGTTTCAAGAAGTAGAAAAACATTAATAATATTGAACATTGATTCACCCCCTCCCTCTCAGTGTTCCCATTCCTAATAGAAGCCTCTTTTAATCACCCTATTATCTATGGCAAGAAAAAGAATAAAATTGGCACCCCTTTCCCTCAGCCTATTAATGAACTCCTAGTGGTCACCCTTGAAAAAAGAAAAACCCTTGTTGATCTTATTGGCCACTCAAGGAATAAGCTCAATAAATCATTTGCCAATAAGGGGGTTACCATTACCATTTTGGAGGATAATGAAGAAAATCATAATGATAGGGCTAAAAATATCAAGATTGAAGAGGTGGCTAAATTTTTTATTGACACTTCCTCTAAAGGGAAGAATATTGTTATGCAGGAGGAGGAAATCCTTTCTTAAGAGAATTTTGAAAATGAGGTGATAGTAGAGATTATTATATGAAGGGGAAGAAGACTAGGAAGAGGAGGATACAACATCTTTAAAGATTTATGAAGACCAAGGTGTTTTGGAGGATAACCAGGTTGTCAGAGACTTAGATAATGATGAAATTGAGGCTTTACTTGATGAAGAGGAGGGTAATCAAGTTCTTCAAGAACTAAAGGAAGATAATACTTCTCAAGAGGACCCTTTAGTGGAAATTATTGAGAGGCTAAATCATCTAGGAAAAAGGATGAATGATAAGTGTTTCATCATTGACCAAGGCTCTCTCTTCTCTCATTCGTATCACTCATGGAGTATTGAGCAAGGCCATGATGAACATTAACATAGGGAAGTCTAAGATCAAGAAGTATCTTAAGAAGGGAGTTAGCAACATTAGAGTGACATATGGTCATCTGTAGAAAGGAAAACTAGAAACCTAGACTACTACGCTTTTGTGAGATGGAAAACAGATTGGAGCCTTATAGAGGCTCTTTATAATTCTAAATAATGGTCTTTGTCTATCTTTTGTTGGGTCTAGTTAGTTTCCCTTTTATGGAGTCTTTTAATTATTATAAGACTTATTTAAGGACTGATAGTATAGATTTAGATGTTAATGTTTATAAGTACTCTATTAGTATGTTAGTTAGAATAGTGTTAGTATATGTTAGCACTATGAATACTCTACTATGATTCTCTAGACAATTAGCTGTTATGGATTGATAATCCTTTTTTTGTGGTTTTCTTGGTCTCAGTCTTAGGGGCCCTTACTGAGTTTTTGTTGTTTTTGGTTGTTATTCTCTCTATGTTGTCTTATTTACGATAAGGGATTAGGGTCCTTTCCCTACTTATCTAATAAAAAAAAACAAGAGACTTGATTTAGGCTTAAGGAAGTCTAACACTTTAATCCTTCCAAATAACACTTTGAAAGTTATTCATTCGCATTGCCTTGACCACAATTTAGTTGTCACATTAAAGTAGAAATGCTAAAGACTATTTGACTAGCATGTACAATATTGTCTTAAGGAGGCCACAATTATAAGGGGGTAAGAAAAAATCACAACAGTAATCCTTTTTATTTGCAATGTAAAACCTATTAATTTATCTACTTCAATAACAATACTTCATATCTTCATTTTCCAATCAAATAATAGTCTAAAAGTACATCTACCATTTATTTTCTTCATGTTTATCGTTATCACCATAAAAACCTAAAGATCTTTAACTCTAAATTAATGTATAATTTACTTATCATTTTAATTATACAACTCAATTATATTTATTTAAAATTTTAATTAAAATTGTAAAAACTTTTTATTTTTCCCTTCATTAACACAAATTTAGAGGAAGATGTGCCTTATTTCTCTTAAATAATATCAACTATTTCAAAAAGCATTCATCATTCTCATAAAAAGATAGTATCAGAGTGAATGAAGTATTCTAGTGGCATCTTTGGTGGGCTCGCTCTCCCTCTCCCTCTCACTCTCACTATTGAAGATCATTTCCATTTTGCTTCTTTACATACATTGCATTTCAATTTCAATTTCCATGTCAATTGCTTAAATATAATCACTTATTCTCCTTTGACATGTACGTTTTCAAAGGGTATGTACTGATTTGAGAGGTGTAATGGAATCAACGTGTAAAGTAAGATTCATATGTTATGGCATTAGATAGATAGTGGAATAAAAAGCTTGCATTTGGATTTTAGCAACTAACAAAAGGTCTAATTTGTTTCATATGAGAAGCCCATTAATGCAAGAGTGAATAACTTTTTTTTAAAAAAATCCATAAGTTGGACGGAGAATCCAATTCTCCATGGATAATCTTATCAACTTCATCTTCCTTCATTTCTAAACAATCATCAAACAAGTCAAACATGGGAAGCCATTAATGGTAAGATTTTTCTCCTTTACTACTCCTCATTTTTCCTTTATTAGTATTTATCCAATCACAAGATATTTCTTGCAATATAATAGAGTTTCCATTGTGAATTACTTGCCTTTAATTATATCTGACTCTTTGAACAAAAATAAAAAGAAAATGAAAAGTATTCCATTGCCACTTGCCCTTGCCAAGGACCCTACAAAGAGATTTAGATTAGTGACTAAATCAAAAGGGGGAGATTCTATATTCACTATACGAGAAGAAAAATGAGTGACTATGAGACAAAAGTTAGTTGAAATAATTTAAAAATATAATAAATTTAAATAAAAGTAGAGTTAATATGTAGCTAAGTGTAATGTATGATATAGTTAAGTTATTGAAATCATATTGATTAGAGTTAAGGAATTTTCGAGTAATTTTGATATAATTATACTTTCTTTATAAGTTAAGATAATTGAATGTAGAATGCAGATCTTTTGATTTTTAGAGATATATCATATAGAATACATAATTTTAATTTGAGTTGAGACACAAATTAATATAATAATGTTATCATACTTTTTTTTTGGATCGGTAATGAGCTAAAGCTGATATCAACATGGGGCTCAAGTAGATTCGAACCGAAGACCTCCCAGATGAGAAGCTCGCAACTTACCACTGCACTGTGGAATGTTCCTCGTAACAATGTTATCATATTACTTATTAGATAATCAATACTTTTAAATTTATAAATGTTTGATGAGATATTATTGAATTAAACATATTTTCATACAATTTTTATTACGTTAGAATATATAAATGTAAATATATAATGTGGAATGAAGAAATAAAATTAACTGTAAAATGTATAAGATTCTAATATATATATATAGTCAGATATTAGAAACTAACATTTTTATAACTAAATATGTTAAAATAAAATATTGATTAATTACTTACTAAACACAAGATAATTTTGAAAATTTAGATTGTTCAACCCATTAATAATAAATGCAAGAAATAAATGGGAGGATGAGTTATTCAAGTGGCTTTTGTATGTCTAAATGAACAAGTGGCTTTTGTATGTCTAAATGAACAAATGCATTAGCCATAGATACTCAAACTCTATGTGCAAACATGGCATATCACTTTTTCCAATTACCATTGTCAATAGATGTCACATAAATTATTTTAAAAAGAGTCTCAACATGAGGAGTTATGACATCATCTACTAAGTTGTATATATAAACTATAATTTACTATCATTTAAGTTTACATGTTTGAGGAGAGGAGACAAAAGAAAGAGGATTAGAGTTTGATGAAGTAAGGATGATGCTTAGATTTTGAGGGTTGTTTGATGAAGTATTTGCTTAGATTTTAAGCATTGTTGAAGATGTAATGAAGAAAAGCAATGGAGGAAATTAAGGCAAAAAGGGTAGTGGACAAGAATATGTTCTCCTAGGGAACACAAAGAAAAGCATTAGGTGATTGAAAGAATATACTTTTCCATGGCACTAGAAAAAGTTGGGTGTCTTTTTTAATCTTAGGGCCAAAAATTGATTGGGTGCCTTTGATCTTAGGGTCATTTCCAATCTTCTCATGCACCCACCCGTGAATTGTATGATATTGACCAAAGATGGGCCAAAGTAATTGAGAGTGTGAGGCTTATGGGGTACAAAAGCTGCAAGTGAATGAATAATGAATAATGAAGCAATCTACGTTGATTTCAGTGCATTCAAATGGCCTCTTGGCAATGAGTAGAGATATCATGGGATGATGACTTAGCCTAGAAGCAAGTTGGGAGAATTAAGAATACTATAGTTGGAATGATTTTATTTTTTTTAAATTGTTTTCATTAAAGGTAGTTTTAATGATTATGTAAAAAGTTTTGAAGTTTAACATTTTGAAATAAGATGAAGTAATAATATTACCATTTTTAATGGATTAAAATTTGTTTATGTAAAAAGTAAATTAAAATAAAAGATTCTTATTAGACAAAAAAAAAGTAGTTTTATGTTATATATTTTTTTAGACAATTTTATTATGATGTTATTTAGACATATTTTTGAAGAAGCGATAAATTAAATGAAAACAATGATTCTTCAAATATAGAGCATTATGGAAGCGAAGTCATTGGTTGTATGTGGGCAAAGATGAAATATCTTTCTAAAAAAAGATAGTAGGCATCTTTAAGCCTTGTAAGCCATGAAAATTTGGAAAGAGTTCTACAAGTTTGTAAAAATTTGTTACAAAATAAAGTTCATTGAACAAAGAAGAATAATGTATATAGTAGACAAATAGAGCCATGCGAGTAACATGTGGACCACACACATGGTGATATGACAATAATATTACATTAGAATAGTTATCATTTGAGGAAATTTATTTTTTAACAAGCACTAGTTGTACAACATTCGGATTATTATTACTATTCCAAGGAGTTCAAACTTAAGAAAATAATAATTGATCGCTTTCTCTTGAAGACTTGGGTGCGTGAAATTAAAATTTGAATTGATGGATGTGGATGGATTGAGAGTGATTAATTGATTGATCTCAAAATGAGGGGTTTTAAATTGCTTCTATACCTCTCCCAAGCATTTCGGGGGTTTGACTTTTAGAGCAAGCTAACATGAGCTATTATTTCTTTCTCTATCAATCTAATTATTGCATAGTTTGAATTTGGGCACTAATTTTAGGGACCTAGACACTTGGAGTAGCTCAGTTTTGGGATCTAATTGCCTTGGGCATCTAAATCTTCCCAACAAGTGCTAGAATTTGGACTAGAGGTCCAAAATGTAAAGAGGAAGCCAATATTTTTGTTACAATTAAGTTGGATCAAACATGTTAGACATATGAGGCCAATAATGCTAAAATGGGGCCCGAGTGAGAAAGAAATTGCATAGGGATGCATTTTACAATGCTACATTTAACCCCCACTTTAGTGAGAGTATAACATGCATTCATACTCTCAGTAAAGTAGAGCATAGCATTTGAAAACTTTCATTAAGGTATTAAGGAGAAAAGGAAACACCAAGCTTCCAAGTGACTTAGGACCTTATCAATCTCATAATAAGACAAAATAATCGACACGTGAAAGAAAGAGAGAGCAAGGCATGTCTATGTTGACCTAGTAAGATTAACCTTACTACGAGTCATGTTGAGAGATTAGTGCAAAGAAGAAATGAGAAATTGGAGATGAGTCGACGAATTAAGATAGAATGAACAAATGGATTCTAGTGGCGAGTGGGCAGTTCCATAATTGGTGAGACTCGGGAGGGAGATTTCTGGGTGCTTGCGAAGATCAGAAATGTTTCAATTCCTGAGGACCGGCACTAGTCTTCATAGGGGGAAATGATGAGGCATACTAATGTCATACTTTAGACACCCTAGGATAGTCTTTGCTAGGTCTTTTTCCTTATTCTGTTATATTTGCTCAAAGAATTTTATACTCAGTTCTGTTATTATGTGGCATGCTGCAACTAGACTTCTACCATGGTTTAAACATACTTAATATGCCACACTTGGATGAATATACTATATTACTTACTTTAAAGTAACATAGTAACATAGTTGTTTGAACATAAATAATGCATGCATGTTTTAGTTTTTATTACCATGAATGTCTTTATCCTAACATCTGAAGTGTAGCGCATCAATATAGCAACTATCTTGTTGACTAGGTGAAGCCCACTCATATACTGGATGCTCGACTAGGTCTTTCAGCAAACTCTAATGGAGAAACATTAACATAGCACTAGAAAAAGGTTTATGGATGATCAAGGTGGCAGTTACCAAGAAAATACCAAGGCAAATGTGATGAATTCTCTGAGGAAATCTAGGAGAGAATGGGAAGTTAGATTTGATGTCGCAACATCTCTTTCCTCTTTTCTAGATCTAATATGTTACCAATTTTATAGCTTTCTTCTTTTCTGTTAGTAGTGTTGTAATAAAAGTTTCACCTATTTCTATGGCGTGATAAATTAGTTGTTAGAAGTTTTCCTTTTAAATAAAGCCCCGCTCCTGCATGAGAAGGAGGGCATTATCAATTTATTTGCAATATAGTTTCATTCTGTTGTTTCTAGTTTATATACATCTCTGTACTCAGTTATTCAATCAATGAGAAAATAAAGTATTGAGATTTAACTTTGCGTAATTGTGTCTTTGGGATACTCATCCAAGGGGGCCCACTTGGTGACAAATCCATAGTTAGTTAGATTCATTCTAGTTAAATTCATTTTCCTACATTTCTGTTATTTCAGCATTAAGTGTTAAACTGTTCCTGTAACCAAAGCCACATGCTAGCTAACGCTTCCTGCAACCAAAGCGGTAGAGCAGTTGAAGTGTTATAACCTAGTTTGCAAGAGTTTTCATGTTTTGTTAGCACCTTCACTTCTGCAATTTCCATTCCAGTACTTTATTTTCTATAGCTATAGTTTAATTTCCATTCCAGTATTTTCTTCTTGTAATCATAGAATTGTTTCCTTCTAGCATTTCTTTCCTGCAACAACTGTAGAATGTGTGGTTGAGTGGTACTTGGTGCATATATCTTGTTGGCTCGTTTCAAGTAGCATGTCCCTAGGTGGACATATTAAATGAATTTTTATAAGGAGGATAAAATGCTCGGTCAGATGTCCAATCCCTGAGTTCCAGATTATGCCTAGTTTTTAAGCCTTTATAAAAAGTGATCAAATACTATAATATATTAAGTTTATTTTAAAATATATCCCTCCATTTCCCTTTATAGAATAAATTTTATTTATTGTATTCCTCCACTAGCCTAAAATTCTTCTAAACTATCATTAAATTAAAAATTATTTTAATTTAATTCATTTTCCCTTTTCCATATTTCTTACCTTTTTCTAATATTCATCTAATCTTGACTAAAAGATGGATTACCTCTAATCATGTGCACAATCACCTTTTTCAAGTTGGCCACCTCCTCATCTCTTTTCTCCACCAATCTTTTTTAAATTTCTCTTTCCCTCTAAAAGTGAAGTTTGACTTTTGCATCTTTTTCCACTACACCTTTTTAAAACCCTACCTAACATCCTTTTTCGCTTAATCCTAGCCACTCATTTCTTTTGCCTCTTCATCTTAGCTACTCCTCTTTTGCCTCTTAATCTTGGTCATCCATTATTTTTCCTCTTAATCTCCTCCATCCAATCCTAATCAATTTGTATAAAAGGAGGCATCACTCCTCATTTTAGGTTTGAGTTCTTATTCTTAATAATCTCTTAGCTCTTGCATCTTCTAGCTTTCTTAATCATTGTAGTTCTTTTCTTCGTTTCATTCTTAATATTTTAGCATCATCATAGATCTTTATCTTCTTTGCATTATCATTATCTTGAATCAATCTTGCATCATTTAATCTTTATCATTTGTGAAACTTGGGACAAGTTCCTCATACTTGTTCTCAATCCCTTCACCATTATCTAGTTTGCATTATAGTGGGACTAGTTTGTATTGTGTTGGGAGAGCATACCCACAATAACCTTGAAGAGAAAATCAAACAAGGTTATTGAGCACCCTTGTTTTAGCTCATTAAGATTGTAGTGAAAGTTGTTAGAATGATTTTAGAATAAATGAGAGGGGGGTGAATCAGTTATCCTCAAGTCCAGATGTGCCAATTCAAATTTCTAGCTCATCAACAAACTCAAATCTAATCATTTTTCTACTCGGTCTCTATACCATATATCGACAACATAAAATTTGCAGTCCATTGTCCAAAAGTAATTAACTAGCAGAATATAATACTGTCAACAATATTCACATCAAATAACATTCACACAAGTATAACACCAAGATTTATAGTGGAAACCCAATTTGGGAAAAAACCACTTGTAACATGCTATTGATTTTCACTCTTCTGAAGTGAGCTCTGTGAGAAGCCAACCCCATTAAAGGTTTACAATGCACACTATTAGGTGTGACCCATTTAGAGGATTTAATCACCCTGTTAAGAGTGGCCTTGTTAGAGGGCTTAAGAACATTCCATCAGAATGTCACCTTAATTAAAGGATTTACAAAATGACTGTTAGGTAAACCTTCATTAAAGGATTTAGACTGATACAATGGTTAGAAAGTAACAGTAGGTTCTGATATGAAAATATGCAACTCACTTTGAAAATATAGATCCACTTCACTCATATG
The DNA here is from genome assembly GCA_027943335.1 of Chamaecyparis obtusa. Classification (NCBI taxonomy): domain Eukaryota; kingdom Viridiplantae; phylum Streptophyta; class Pinopsida; order Cupressales; family Cupressaceae; genus Chamaecyparis; species Chamaecyparis obtusa. The sequence continues at coordinate 37,628 of BSBK01002041.1, read as the reverse complement.
CTAATTTACTGATTGAATTTCATTTTCATCACCATCTCTGATCTATTCGAAATTCTCTTCAAGCAATCACAACTCTGTTTATCTCTTCACAACTTCACCTTCAACCTTATTCTTTGATTCATCAATCAATAACATCAACCTCTTCTCTATTCTATAACCTCACAATTAGGTAATCCTTATACCTCCTTGATTAGGTAGATTAATCTTTTGCTACTTAATCTCTTCTGTAGATCTTAGGTTTAGGTCAGATTCATCGAATCCTTCCATCATTACATTCTTCTTCTTTTCCCTTATAGATACATCTCCAAACTTCTCTTTGAATCCATAAGAAAATGGTTTACCATGTATTAAATTCTAAATACCATTCATTAATAATGTCAACACGTTTTACATATCCCAAGAATTCAACTATGTCGGCTAGGATTCTCAATTCCTTCTCAAAATGTAAATTACCGACACTTGCTCAATACTATGTTCATCTCCTCAGTCATTAAAGTGTATCTTGGTCATCGCTAACACTTTCTTTCTCGACAAACAATATCTTTTCTCTGTAATTATCTGTCACTCGACAATTACTGATGTCCGGTCGACACTAGATTTTCTTGATATATACTAGTGCTCAGTCGACACTAACATCACACAGCTTAAACTATATTTCTTCACTTTTTCTCAGTTAAGCCTATGTTTCCATTCTTTCTTCTTCACTTGGTGTTAAAGATAAACAACACATTATCTTGTCAATGTGACAACTAATCAAGTACCCATTGAAGTATCACATAAATCAACCTTTCCTTAGGTCTTCTTGTTATCTCCTATTTTCAAATCCTCTTCATTAATCAAAAGATATTACTCTCCTAGATAGCAATTGTCTTACTAGTTAAGGTTTGACATTAATGACAATATAATAATTTTTTCAATTATAGTTTCCAATAATCTCCCTCTTTGGGATTGATGGCAATGCCATATGAATATCACATGATTCACCATACAATCCAAAATTATTTGTGCATCAGATCTTTATTAATATTCTTAGCTTCATTTTGATTCACATCCAACACATCCAAATACTAGCTCCCTCTTGGATAAATTTTTCTTTGTCTGTTCACTGAATCTTTTTTTATTCAATCACTCCCTCTTTTCTTAAGGTCATTTCTTCAGAATCTCTTTTCTGATCTCTCCCTTAGGTTCATTGAATTTCTCCATGCTATATTTCTCCCTCAATCCATATTTCTCCCTCAATGTTGTATCTCTCCCTCTTTGACAACAATGCCAAAGAAATTTGTATCTATCACTTACATCTTTACCATGTAGATGTCTTCATGTCATTTATGTATGTTTTTTACTCCCTCTAACATCTTTCTTATGATTAATTAACATCTTTTCTTTACTTCTCACAACTCTAGGCAATTCCTAAAGTGTGACCTTTTCTACATCAATTTGCCAGATATTATGATTAGCACATTTGTTGCAGTTCTCCTATATGTTTCTAGGTAGCTTTAGTTAGGGGAATCACCCCTAATTTACCTCTAAGGTATTCATGAGCATCTTTAGGTAATTCTTTTGTGAATATATCTTCTAATTGCTCCTTTGTATTCACATATTCCAATCTCACTTCTTTATCTTGAACTAACTCTCTCAAGTAATGATACTTGATAGAAATATGCTTAGTACTATTGTGCATAACATGATTCTTTGATATGTTGATAGAACTTGTGTTATCACATAAAATAACAACCGAATCAGTGATTTACTTCTTCATACATTTTAAAAATTTCTCGATCCACACTAAATTTGAACAATTCACTATTACTGCTACATATTCAGCTTTTGTTGTAGAATGGGAAATGCAGTTATGTTTCTTGCTTGTCCAAGAGACTAATCTATTTCTTAGAAAGAATGCACCACCACTTGTACTCTTTCTGTCATCAACATTTCCAGCCTAGTTTGCATTAGTGTAGACTTTCAATTCAAATTGTAGACACCTAAAAATCCTTTAGAAAATAAAGTATTTTTATTTTTTGAAAAATCCCTAATGACATCATCATTTATTAATTAATTAATTATTTTATTTATTTATTAATTTTTATACCATTAAATCCTTTTATCTTAATTAAAAATATTTAATTAAGAAATCCCTCCCAAAAATGTTTAAACCTTATTTAAACATTATCTCCTTATTTATTAATTATTTCATTAATAAATTGACCAAAAATCTCAAAATAAATAATTTATTTATTTTTTGCCCAAAACTTGGCCAATTTCCTTAAGACCACTAACCTCTTCTAGAATCTTCTAAACCTTCTTTAATTTCAATTAAAGACTAATCCCATCATTTCCTAACCCTAATCCCAACTCAAAATATTTAATTAAGATTAAATATTTAATCCTCATATTTATTAAATTCATTTTTAATAAATATTCTCAAACCTAAACCATGGAAATAAATAAATTTTTTATTTATTTCCTAAAATCCATATTTATCCTAAGGAAGTTCTAAACTCTTCTAGAAAGTCTTTATCCTTGTCCCCCTAATCCTAATCCCCCCCTAACCTTGTCACATTCCCTAAACAAGGTTAGCCAACTCCTAAGTTTAACCCAAAGTCAACAAACTTCTAGAAACTTCTCTTACATGCAGTAAATGCATTTAAAGCCTCCTTATCTCTCTTACATGCATTTATGATGCATTTAAGAAGCCCCTCACCCCTTTCTTGCACCCTTTGACCTTAAACACATTCCCCAAATTGTGCACATCCCTCCCATCTTTCAACCTAATGCCCTTGTGACACTTGTCACAAGGAGGTGGCCTTGAACTAGCACAATCCATGTGCTCCCCTTTGGATGAATCTTGGCCTCTCTTAAGGATTTTGATCCTGGCCACTCATTCACCCTTAGGAAATCTTATAAATACCCTCATTTCTAAGAGCAATCATCCACTTTTATTTTCAAGTAATAGTAATCTTATAATGCCATTTTCATGTTAGATCATAGCTTAAAATCAACTAATTGTTAGATTTTTTAATTTTCTTCAAGCTTTTTAGTACATCATAGCTTAGCAATAAATGGATTAACATAGTTTCTTTCTTTATTTAGAGTAGCATATAGCATCAAATCTCCATTAAAGCATTATTTTGAGTTTTTGAAGCCTTAGGGGCAATTTTGGGTGTTCTACCCAATATTGTGCCACTTTTGGGGGTTTTCATGAGTCTCAAATTATCTTAGAATGCATTAAAAGAAAAAAATCTCTATTCCTTCCTTTTCAGTTCAAGAAAACGCATAATCAAATCTTGAATGCCTTAAAGGATCAAAACAAAGCACTTCAAAGTTCTTAAAACAACACGCCAATCTCAATCTTGAATGATCAAAGAAAGAACTTGCAATCACTCAAATTGCTTACTTTTTGGAGAAAGAACAACTCAAAATCTAAACACTTGTGTCTTTAGTTATTCAAATTCAAACATCACTTAATCAATTTGGGAAAAAGAACAACTTGCTTGATGTGCATCTAGGAGCTTTCATTTTTTGTAAATCCTTGTTAAAGTAAGCAACGTAGAACATTTGAACTTGGACAAGTTCACTTGTTCTACTTTTAGCGAGGACTGTCTAGGGAGAAAAGTGCTTCCTCCTCAGAGAATGACCTAAAACTAGTATCCCCCCTGGCCAGTATATAAATAAAGTGAAGGCAAAAAGTACTCACTTATATCTCTTAATCCATGGGCATTTTGTGCCAAATGCAAATGTTTGGGGATGGTAAATATTCCTCCCCTAGCGTTGTTGTCTAGGCTCTTAAGTGAGTCACAGGCGGTCAGCATAACTGGGTATGGAGACTCCACAAAACTATTAAAAACCTGATAAAATAGAGGCTACCCTATCTGCATCCGAAAGTATCAAAATCCTTGTGCAAGGACCGATTCCAAGGGGTTTACCAGGTCACCTCAAGATTACTCACCATTTGTATTCCCTTTTAAAGGGTACCAAGCTGTGGGCAAGCGATTTTGATACTCACCTCCCTTAGGTAGATCTGCTTGAAGTGCATAACAGTCAAATACTTCGTGAAAACTTTGTTGGAATATACACTTTCAAAGCTTTATCAGAGTCACTTATCTTGTTTGTATCCCGCAAGGTTGCTTTGTCCCTTGTGGAGATTGCTTTTCCAAAAGTCTTGTTTATCTATCCTTTGCCATTGGAAAACATTGAATCAACCTACAAACTTGATACTTAGAAAGTCTTGCAAAAATCAAATATCCAAAAAGCCTTTTTGTCTCAAACCAACTATCAGGAATTTCCCCAAAGTTATGCCAAATTTGATCAAACATCCGAAAGCTAAGTTGCCCAAATCCAAAGATTATCAAGAGAAGAAAGTTGTAGAAAGAAACCTTAAGAGCCATCAATCCTCTATCCAAGCAACCCAAGCAGAAGAAAAATATCAAGAAAGGCTTGATAATATTGGCTATAATGCAAGAGTCAAACATTTTGCCTACTGATTCTGAGTAAGCCGTCGCTATGTCAACCTTGAAAGAGAAGATTAGCCAGATCCTTTGCATGTCCCATTCTACCTTCAGATCTCAAAATCCTATCTCGACAGTCCTTCATCCTAGTATCATCCTAGTTTCATCTCGGCATCATCACCAAATCCTTAGTTGCATTCTAGAGTCCTTAGTTTCATTCATCACCATCTTCCTAGCAACATCATAGATCATCCATCCCTGTTACATTTGCATCATCCTTTTAGAAAGAGCATTGTTCCATCATCCTTCACCATCTTTCCATTAGCAATCCACAATCAAAATCCCAAATCCTTGATCCAAATCCAGCATCCATTATCCAAAACAGAGTCCACCATCCTTTGCACCAAATCCAGAGATCCAAATCCATAAGCACTTAGTGTTCAAAACCTTTGAGTTGTTTCCATCCCTTATCCTAAATCAAAAATCATCCCCTTTTTGATAGAGCATTGTCTAAAGGAAATCCAACTTGTCCTTGCACAGCCTCATCATCTTGAGAAAGAGATTGGCTTGTATTGATAAGAATCTAGTTGCCCGAAGATCATTAGTCTATCCTAGGTTGACCATATCCTATCACTGATCCTCCATCGGGAAAAACAAACAGCTCATTGTTGACACTCGGTAATCTTCCACCAGCATCCCACCAATCTTCCACCCAATCTAGACCCAAATCAGAGCATCCCACCAAGCCTCCATCATCGCCAAGCATTTCACCAATCTATCACCATCTTTCATCATCCCACCAATCCTTGCATTGCATTTTAGAAATTTTATCAGCCTTAGAAATTCCTTAAGCTTGCATCCCTCATTCTTTAGAATCTTTAGGAAACATCTTGCATCCATCTAGCATCTACATTTCAATGCCTGTCGAGACAAGATTTGGATCTAGGAAGCGAAGGAACATGAATCCTTATCCAATCACCAGCACATCTGATCCCAACATTTTTACTAGCACAATGGTAGCCTATGATCCCCAAATACAAACTAGCAATGCATGGGATAATTCCAATATCCCCTCAGCTCCTCTGGCAATAGAAACATTTGTGCATCACCCAAATAATCCACCAGCAGTCAATGCACTCATGGCCCAAAACCAATAGAGCATGTTCACTAACTTCGCACAAGCGTATACTCCCATTCCACCATATCTCCATCCTCGCATTCCCATAAGTACTATCCAAATCCCAGCACAAGTATACTCTCCATTCATCCAACCATTCCTTGATCCAACCTTGCAAACATCTCAAGGAACCTCCACCATTCCCCTTCTTCTGCAAGGAAGCTTTGCAAGTCCCATAACACAAGTTGTAACACCATCTACTCCATTCCCTATCATAGGTACTTCATCATCCACTATGGCTGCCCAAGCTCTTGCACAAATCCAACGCTTGTCCTAGAATCAACTCCCACCTCTTACAAAAACCTTTGCACAAGAAGTTCCACCATCTTCCATAGGCCAAGTAGCACCTTTCACTCTGGGAGGGATGCAATCATCCTTCCCCTTCACTTCACAAGCTTCCACATCCACACCTTTTGTGCTAGGAGGGACGCAATCATCTTTTCCTTTCAATCCCCAAGCTTCAGCATCCACACCATCATTTCAGGGGTCAATGCAATCGTTTCCCTCTTTCACCCAGCAAACCTCTACATCATCTACTCTGGGGGTAGCGCAATCATTCCCCTTTCAAAATTAGAAAACTTCCACATCACCTTTTTCATGGGGAACACAAGCGTCCTCTTCATTCTCCCCCCAGCAAGCATCTACCCAGGCACAAGCCTAGCAAAATTCCTTCACCACAGGAATGCCTTCCATGGGTTTTTCCAATCCACCATTCATATCCCAAACTCCCATTACATCTACTTTCTAGTCATCCGCTACAGCACAATTCCCACCTCACACTGGTTCTCATTGGGGTCTCACTCAAGAAGACATGAAAGCCTTTGGAATACCAACTCACTCTCCTACATTCGTGTTTGCAAACCAACAAGCCACCTTTTCACAAGCAACACAACAGCAACCATCTCAACCTCCACTAGCTTCATCCTTCACAAGCTATCCATTCCCAACACCTACTGCTTTTCAGCAAATTCCTCCACCTCAGCAGCAAAGTTCCTCCCATTTCACAAGTTATCTTGCCTAGCCACCCTTTGCTTCAAGCTTCCCTACATCAATTCTACCCTTAAGCAATGCGGGAATGCACCCAACCTATATTGGTCAACCACAGAGCCAAGTTCAACAAGGACCATCTTATCAACAAGCTGCATCATTCCACTAGCCACCCCTGTAGCAACCTTATTTCCAGTCACAGCAACAAACCCCCATCATTCCCCAACAACAACAAGTTTCCTCCTATTAGTTACAATAGCAAGTCCCCGTCATCCCACAACACTAGCAAGCAGTCCCATATCCTCCACCGCAATATCTCCCTGTGCTGCATCAACAATATCCCCAGCAAACATTGCTCCAAAATCCCCTCCAATCCACCTATCCCACTGGATCATCTCCATATCCCACTCCACAATACCCATCTCAAATAGGAGTACCCACTCAAACACCAATCAATGCCGAGTGGGAAGCCATGAAGAACGCTCTTAAGGAGCTTCAAACCGGTACTGAGAACAAAACCTACAAGTTTGAGGAGGTGTGTCCTTATCCGTTTGACCGATCCATTACTGCTATACCTTTCCCCAAGCACTTTGAGACACCTAAATTTGATAAATATCGGAGGAAAGGAGATCCAATCAACCATATTAAAGAATTCTATATGGCGTGCCAAGAAGTAGCTTACAGTGATAACTATCTCTTATGCCTATTCCCCAAAAGCTTGGGAGGAACTACTGTTGAATGGTTCTACAAAATACCATGTGGGACTATCACAACCTTTGCTGAACTTTCTAAGAAGTTCATTGCCCACTATGCCCACAATGTTGAGAATGAGTTGACCTTGTTAGATCTCTGCAACTCAAAATAGAAAGAAGGAGAAAGCTTATCAGAATACTTGCAACGATGGTAGAACCTTACCACCAGGTTATCATACCAGCCACCTGAAAAACATTTGACCAAAATCTTTATTGATAGTCTGCATCCTAAGCTATCCCACTTCATGAGGATGAATTGTCTCCAAACCTATCAAGATATCAAGAACAAGGGGATAGGTATTGAAAAGGCCCTCCTAGATGAAGGCACAATTCGACACTTCAAAAATGATGCCCCAAAACCCAACAATGCTAAATCTCGTTACTAGAATCATAACAAGAACATTGTTACTGATGGAGCCACTGATACCAAGCATGTCCAATTTGTCGTGGCTAGTCCTCCATCAACTCCTGCATACCGAAAACAACAAGCGCCCATCTATCAGCAACCTCCTCAAGTCCATCAGCAACCCACGCAACAATATCATTCTCAGAATAATCAGCAGCAAGCCCATCAAGCTTATCAAGGTAATCCAAACAATCAGGTCAATGTCGTTAATGTTGCTCCCAGACAACACAAGCCTAGAGCTCAGAACAATCCAAGGAAGACCTTCACACCATTGGGTGAACCTCTGGATGTTATCTTTCACTGAATGGCCAAGGCCAACTTGATCACATTTCCACCAATCCAGCCAGTTGATGATACCACTCCAAAGCCTGATTGGTACAAAGATCATGAGTACTGTGATTATCATCATGTCAAAGGACACACTACCCTGAAGTGTATGAGACTCAAAAACTATATCCAAGATCTCATTGACCAAAAGGAGATCTAGGTAGACACACTTGCTCAAGCCTCACCAAATGCCAATTTGCAAATTTATCAGAATGTGTTCCCACAACACAATGCTGGGAACAACCAAACTAATACCAATCATTCCTAGAATCATGGCAAGGGCAAGCAAGAAGATCACACTACCGCCCACATCAATTATGATAAATTTGTTGGATGTATAACCCAAGTTGAGCCCACAGTCAATGCCATCCATGTCAGAGGAGCAGATTGTCAATGTGCTGTTACTACCCACAGAGGCCGGATCACTATTGCTGGTGCCCCATCCTATTAGTCCATTTTCTAGTCATAGCAAAAATTCTTTGAAAATGGCTTGTTCCCTAAAAATGTTTTGTAATGTTATCTTGCCATGCCTGCAATCACACTTTTATGTGTGAAGAAGATCCACAGTGTTTCATGGTGTGCGCTCTTGGCCCTGTGTGCTTCATGTTGTCACCTTGCTCTAGTCCAAATCGCATCTCCTAATTCGCAAAACCCAGGGAGTTATTAAAGTTTTAAGGTTTCCAGGAAATAGTTTCAGAATATGCATAAGTGTTGAAAACCCACAATGTTTTTGAAAACCTATGATGTTTTCGACCTTTTTGGCCTACATGAAAACCCTCGATGTTTTTGCATCCTTGTTTACCTTTGTGTTAATGTTGAAAACCCTGTGTGTTTTCGATCTTTCATCGAAAACCCTGTGTGTTTTCAACCTCACACTTCTACCCTATTTGTTGGCATTCTCTAACTACGCAAGTTCGACTGGATGGTGGGCCCGGGTCTTCAAGGGCTTTAAAGCGATTGGTTGTCGCATGATCACATGTCAGAGTTTTCTGACATGCGACCATGCGACCGGTTACCTTTTTGTGCTGGGGCCCATTGATGGAAGTACTGTGGTCCCAGAGGCGGTTATGTGGTAGCCTATGGTTGGCTGTCGCATGATCGCATGTCAAAGATTTCTGAGATGCAATCATGTGACCGGTTCACACCTATCCCTTTGGTGTTGGAGTGTTGTGGTCCCACTATCTGACTTGGAGGCTGAGGTGGCAGTCTTGTTACCTTGTCGCGTGATCGCAAGGGCCATCTTTCGGCCATGCGATCATGTGACAAGGGTGCCACATTGTGTTGGAGCTTGATGGTAGGTGGTGACGTGCTGAGTTCCAGTTGGTTGCTGGTGTACTGAGGTGGCAAGGGGTTTGTGGTGGGACCTGTCTGCTCGGTGGTGATGATGTGCTCGATTCTCATTGGTCAGCGCGGTGACTTGGCAGTTTGTCGGTGGGGCCCATGTTTGCAGTACCCGAGCGTGTTTGACATTTGGTGGTGAATGCTGGCGGTTAGTCGTATGTTCGCATAGCCTTTTTCAAGGCTATGCGATCATGCGACTGACATTTTGTGTCAACCCTATGCGGTGGCGATTATGCAGTGGTCAAGAGTTGAAGTGTGTCGTATGTTTGCATGGCCCTTTTCCTGGCTATGCGATCATGCGACAACTATTTGGATATCATCGTTGCGGAGTTAGGGTGGGTCCATTGTGCCGATGTTGCCAAGTTGTTCAGTTTTGATTGGTCGCGCACCCAGGTGGGGTCTGATGTCTTAGCGGTGCTGATAAATTTTGGGCTTTTCGCTCATTCGCGAAAAGATTTGGTGGTTCTCCAGATTGTCTAGCGATTTGGCGAACAGAGGTCACGTAGTCGCTAAATTTTTAGCGGAAGGCATGAAATTTTTTGCGAATTGGCGGAAGCCTTTTGTCGCCAATTCGCTAAATGTAAATGGGCACTCTTTTAAAAGGTAAAAACATAAAGCCTATGAAGTAAGAATAATCTGACGGTCGTGACTTAAAGTTGGTAGAGATTTGAATCAGGATCATCGATGTGCCTCTGGCACCATAAAGTGACCGTTGGGATTTAATTTCTATTTCTGCAGAGGGTTTGCAACGACAGAGGTACCAAAAATTCAATTTTTGAGCAGCCAGAGTGGGTAGAATGGATTGTCAAACGCTGTGGACTGGTCCAGGCTGCCATGATAGTTGTAGAGGAGTGTCTTGCCATAGGGGAGTAAATGAAACAATACCCTGAAGTGTGTTGCAGAGATCTTTTTGGCTGGATTTCTTAGGGTTTGGTGTTTATTTTGTACCTTGGGCCAGTATAGGGCTAGTTGGCTATTGAAATTAGACTGTTTGGGCTAGCATGTTGTGGCTTGATCCCTGTCTTGTTTGTGTTAACTCCTCGGTGGGGTTAGGTGGATTTGAATTTTGAGTTGGAAATGATCATTGTGCTTGCATTGTAACCCTAGTATAAAGGGATTTTTGTGATCATTTTTGAATTATTGGGAGTTAGGTTTTCAAACTTTTCTGGTTGTGAGTCTTTTGCCCAGTCTAAATTGTAATGACCTGTTTTGGTATACTTTGACAATAGAAAGAAAATTGCAAGTCTAAGCTGTAGTTTGCAAGCATGGTTCCTTTGGATTGATTGTATACACTTGAGGATTCTTCATACTTAATACAAGCACATGATTCTTATCTCTCCTTTGTGTCAACATAGATAAATTTTGAACTTTCTAGTTCATTGCATAACCATTTTATGTATATGCCTTCATTCTTGAGTTCTAATCCAGGATTAGATGAAATGATGCTCTAGATGGGACATAGATTTATCTTTTTTCTATGTAAGGATACTCTGTAATTAGTAAAGGAGATTGTAAATGTGTTTATGGCTTTGAATCTCAGATATATTCTGGTGTGTGTGTAGTTTGTCTAAGAAACCTTGCCCAATGGATGAGGCACTGGCCTAGATAAGTATTTATTTGTTGACATATCCTGATTGAGGTTGTTATGATTCAAACACATGAAATTAAGAACCATCCTTAAGTTTTCAGTATTTGGTTGTGTAAGATTCCACCCTATAGTAATGGAGAGTCAATGAATGTGTGGTTATCATTTAGTACTTTCTTACTATCCTTTTATCTGTTATTCAAACCCAGTCTTTGGTGTGTGAAGTATAGTTTACACTGGGTTAGGTGCACCCACCTTGGTTTTTTAGGGCTAGAAGTAGAAGAGGGTAGTCTTGTCCCTATAGTTGGTCTAGTTACCCTAAGAACTCATTACATTTTGGAGCTAACCACCCCTAAAATCTATCTGAGGGTATATTGGCAGCCTTAAGAGCATAAGCATCATTTTGAACACCAACACATCCAAGGCCAGTACACAATGCACACAATGCATAGTATAACCTCATAGAACATCTTGAGAACACACCAACCCAAATATCCATCTTGGACCTTCTTCGCACTTCACCTCTCCATCAGGAGATCCTTAACCGAGTTCTCAAAGAAGGACATGTCCCCACAGACATTAACACCACCCAGTTTGAGACCCTTGTGAGACATCTATCCGCAGCCTGTACTTTATCCTTCAAAAAATCCAACATGCCAGACGTTGCACCTGACCATAATCTCCATCTCTGCATCACCATCATGGTCAGAGACTTTGCCATCAAACGAGTCTTAATAGATAATGACTCGGCCCTGAACTTGTGTACTTTGAAATTCATTCAATACATTGGGTTCACCCAGGCTGATATAGCACATGAAGTAATCACTATCAAAGCCTATGACAACTTGGAGTGTACCTCTGAAGGTACCATTACTTTTCCTATTCAGCTAGGCCTAGCAACACAAGATACCATTTGTCATGTTGTTGATCTTGACCTACCATTCAATATCCTCCTCGGCTGACCATGGATTCATTCCATCAAGGTTGTACCATGCACATACCATCAGTGCATCAAATTTCCACATCAAGGCACTGAGGTTACCATCCATGCTGATCCCCAACCCTTCGCATACTGTCATGCAATGGAAGCATCATTCCCTCACTCCACTCATTGTCCTGGAATTGACATTGGTACTTCTATTGCTAGCTCATCCCAATCCCATTGCGATCCAGAAACCATTCTCACCTCCACCCTCTCTTCCATCAAGATCAATAACTAGGGCTATGGTGAATATAGCCTACATGATGCATTTGTCGTAGGGGCCCTCCCATGTGATCCACATACTCAAGGGCGCCCAAGTCACCAAAGCAAGCCTATTGAAGAGCATCATGAAATCAACAGAATGGGACCTATGACTTTTGAATCCCATGGCACATTAAACAGTCAAGAAATGGATCCTGACATTAATAGGTGGTTGTACAAAGATCCCCCACCACCTGACACTCAACTCCTTGGCTACTTTAAAGATAAATACCCACAACCACACAAGTACACTACTGAGCAATGGAACTACCAAGGTGGTGGTCTAGGACCACAAGAAGGCGGAAGCAAAGACCCAATTACAGCATCCAAAAACCCACAACATCAGGGTCTTGGCTTTAATACCCCTCACCTGCATATACAAGGGCCCAATACCACAACTAGGGGCACCAACATGACTAGCATTCCCCTCTTGAATAGCCAGGACAACCTCATAGAAATCGAAGATATCCCTAAAGAAAAAGAAATCAGATCCTATGACAATATCTTTGATGATGACACCCTCCTGGGGACTTCTGTCCTCCAACAACTTGCCATCAATCTCATAGAACTTCCCCTCATTCATCCTCAACTCATAGATTGGGACCAACCAAGCATTGCACACATCAATGAGTTCCAAAGCATGGAAGCACTCCTAGAATTCATGGGGGCATCAGGCCCACAATCAGTTCACAATTCAGAGTCAACTCACATCTATAAGCTTGACCCAGAAGGATACTTTGGGGAGGAGGCAAGCTTTAGCTGTAAAAGAGAAATAGAAAAAGTAAAACATGAGTCTTTATGTGAAAACCCTTCTGGGGCACATTCTAATTCCAAAATAGTAAAAATAAAGAGCGTATCTTCTAGTGAAAACTTGGCAATTCAAGCGCTAGAAGATGAAGACTTGCCTCTTCCTCCCATCCTAGATTATAGACTAGAGCAGTCACCTATCATCATAGAAGAAACCAAGCCAGTCAACTTGGGTACAGAGGAATATCCAAGGATCACCTACATTGCGGCCAACATAAAAGAAGGTGAAGAAATGGCTTTGATTGCGCTCCTTAGAGAATCAATCATAAATTTTGCATGGTCATATGCACACATGCCTAGGCTTGATCCTAATCTTGTCATCCATCATCTAGCAGTGGATCCTAATGTCAAGCCAGTAAAGTAGAAGCTGAGAAAAATGCATCCAAAAGTTGCCTTATTAGTTAAAGCAGAGCTTGAAAAACTCCTCCAAGCCAAGATTATCAGAGCTATAGATTACTCTGATTGGATCTCTAACATGGTGCCTGTCACAAAGCCTTTGGGTGACATCAGAATATGCATAGATTTTAGGGACCTGAACAAGGCATGTCCTAAAGATGATTTCCCACTACCAAATATAGACATGATTGTACATCTTACAGCAGGTCATGAAATGTTGTCACTAAAGGATGGCTTTTCAGGCTACAATCAGATTCGTATAGCAGAAGCAGATCAACATAAAACAACATTCACAACTCCATGGGGTACCTTCTACTACAACATGATGCCATTTGGGCTAAATAATGCGGGAGCCACATATCAGAGAGCGATCATAGCAATCTTCCATGACACGATCCACAAGATCTTAGAAGACTATGTGGATGATATTCTTGCAAAATCAAAGACACGCCATGAACACCTTGACATTCTTGAGAGTGTGTTTGATTGCCTGTAGCACTATGGGTTAAAGCTCAATCCAAAGAAATGTGTCTTTGGTGTTACATCTGGAAAGCTTCTAGGTTTCATAGTATTACGACGAGGCATAGAGATCGACCCCAAGAATGTCAAAGCAATAATAGAAATGCCTCCACCAAGAACACTCAAACAACTCAGAAGCCTACAAGGAAAGCTTCAATCAGTGTGTCAGTTCATTTCTCAACTAGCAGACAAGTGTCAACCTTTTACGCATCTCTTATGCAAAGACACAAGCTTCAAATGGGATCCCATATGTCAGAGAAGCTTTGATAAACTCAAGGAGGATCTAGCCAACTCTCCAATCCTAGTACCACCAGTTCTAGGATGCCCTCTCATACTCTACATCTTGGCAACCACTACAGCACTGGGGGCACTCCTAGCTCAGCATGATGACAAAAACAAAGAGAGAGCCATCTGCTACATTAGTCAAACTCTTGTTGGCTATGAGCTTAATTACTCACCCATGGAAAAAGCATGCCTTGCAGTGGTTTTTGCCACTCAAAAGCTTAGACATTACATGCTCAGTCACACAATCAAGCTCATTTCAAAGGTGGACCCCCTCAAATATCTACTATCAAGGACAACTCTCATAGGCCGTATGGCAAAATGGGTCATGTTACTTAGCAAGTTTGACATCGAGTATATTGATCGGAAAGCAATCAAAGGGCAAGTCATTACCAATCAATTAGCAGAGGCACCACTGGTGGATGCTTATCCACTAATCATGGAATTCCCTGATGAACACTTATGTATGATCGAAGAGCAGCACATATGGAAACTATACTTTGATGGCTCCTACACATCACATGGATCAGGGGCAGGAATCCTATTCGTCACACCTCAAGGTGACTACATTCCAAAATCATTCAAATTGGGATTCCCATGTACCAACAACATTGTAGAATATGAGGCACTCATCTCAGGTCTCAAAACAACCATTCAGTGGAATATCACAGAACTGCAAGTGTTTGGAGATTCACAGCTAATTATCAAGCAAGTCCTAGATGAATATCAAACAAAGGATGACAAGCTGCTACCTTACAAAGAACTCGTGGACAGACTAAAAGAGCATTTCCTGAATCTACAATTTACACAGATACCAAGACTTCAGAACAAAGCGGTCGACACAATGGCAACTATTGGGTCCTTGTTAGAAATCCCATGCGACGCATCACAATATGAATTCCTAGTCAAGCAGCCACATACACCAGCTTATGAGAACGCCGATGCAAAAATGGTGTGTGTCTTGGTTGGTCCTCAGTCCCTGTGGTACCATGACATATATGCATATCTAAAGAATGGTATCATATCTCCCCATCTCACCAATAACCAATGCCAAAACCTTATTCGTAGAGCTTCCCGCTACACTCTTGTAGCCAACACCCTTTATCATCGAGGTTATCACAATATCCTCTCTAGGTGTTTAGATTCAAATGAGGCCATCCTGGCTTTACAAGAGGTCCACGCTGGAATTTGCGGTGCCCACATGAGTGGCATGGTTCTAGCTAAGCAGTTGCTTCAAGCTGGGTATTATTGACCAACCATGGAACATGATGCTTGTGAGTTTGTCAAAAAATGTTTACCATGTCAGCAGCATGCAAATTTGATTCATGCACCAGCACAAGACTTGCAGCCCATTGCGCCACCTTGGCCATTTTCATGTTGGGGCTTTGACCTTGTCGGGTTAATCACTCCCCTTTCCTCGGATGGACACAAGTACATAATAACTACCACAGAGTACTTCACCAAATGGGTTGAAGTGATTCCGCTCACCCTAACTACTGGCATTCAAATATCCAAGTTCATCCTTTACCACATCATTTGTCACTTTGGCATACCATCTACCATCTTCATCGACCATGGCACACCTTTTGAAAACCAGCATGTGGATGATCTATGTGCCAGACTCCACATCCATCACCATTTCTCTAGTCCATATTTCCCTCAAGGAAATGGCCAGGCTGAAGCAACCAACAAAACTATCTTGAAAATCCTCAAGAAGGTTGTCAATGATTCTAGTCGTGACTAGCACCTCCAAATCAATCTCGCCCTTTGGGCCTACCATACTTCTTATCGCACTCCCATAGGCACCACCCCATATTCCCTTGTCTATGGTGCCGAAGCTGTTCTACCGATCGAGGTTGAGCTCCCATCATTGCGAGTCTCCATGAAGAACTACACCACTGATGAAGATTATCATGTGGCCCATCTCACATAGCTAGACCTGTTAGATGAAAAGAGACAACAAGCCTATGATCACTTGGTTGCATACCAGAATCAACTCAAAAGGAGTTATAACAAGAAGGTCCATCCTAGATAGTTCTAGGTTGGTGACATGGTCCTCAAAGAAAATTAGAAAGTCCAAGAAAATCGAGAAAAGAAAGGCAAGTTTGAGCCTACTTGGCTGGGCCCCTATGTTGTCACAACATGCTTTGGCTCTGGAGCTTATCAGCTATCTACACCAGAAGGTGAGCCTTTGAATGATCCAATCAACATCATACATTTGAAGAGGTTCTATGCCTGAACCAGATCTACATATTCAAAAAATCCATAAAAATTGGAAAAAGCAAAAAAAATCTAAATTTTTTTTTTAAAAAAAAGCAAAAAAATAATCGTCCAAAGGTGAAAACTTGGCAATTCAAGCGCCTTGGACAAGTATGTTGGTGAAAACCTAGCAAATAGGCACCATACATAGTGGACCGAGTCATTATCTATCAAACTCCCATTCCCCCATCCCACCATCTCAGTCCTTTTCTTACCATCCCCATCCCCATCCCCATCCACCATCCCCCAGCATTCCTCTTTTTTTATAATCCTCAAGCCAATCTGCCCTCTCATCTATCCTATATCTTGCACATATCTTGTATCATATCTTGTACTATCTCCCGTCTAGCACCATCCTTCCTGTATATCCTGTATAGCGAGATCTTCCTATCCCCAATCTTGAGCTTGTGTCCATATCCGTTGTATATCTTTTCCTGTCTGTTGTACATATCATCCCACCTTGTTGTACATAACCTTGTCAGTCCTGCAATAGCATTTGATTAGAACATCTTGTCCTACCTAGCCTTGTACTTCAGCAACATCCCTTGTCAACTATTCTTGATCCCAGTGATTATTCTTTGACTTCATCATTTGCCCAGCAACCAACAACACTCATTCTCTCATCAATCAGTAGGTCCTTGAGGATGTATCTTTCCTCTTGTTAGATCTAATCTTCCACCAATCACACCAAGTCCGTGTCGATGTATCCTTCCACACATTCAGACCCATCTTCCCACCATCAATCACTCCCTCACATCAAATCTCTCTCCTTGGCAAAGGTTGTCTTTTTGGAGTTCTCATTTTGGTCTTGGATTTTTTCCTTTGGATCTTGTTAATCTTTTATGGCTTCTCTTTGTTCTCTACTCAAAGTGGCCACAATCCTTTATATCATGGTGCACTACGAATGAGGATAATTTGGGGCAAGGTCTTTTGCTCTTTTGCTTCTGCTTGTGAGTCAGTCATGTGTTTATGGTTTCTTCCACATCGTTTCCACCATGCCTCCTTCGGGTTTCATGTGTGATGTTGGGGCAACCCTACGTGTCTTTTTAGCGTCAGTTCTATGCAACACTGGTGACAAGGCCTCGTGATCCCAGTATCCTTGGCAGGTCTCTAGCATTGCTATATTAAACTAGGTTGTGCTCTCCACATTTGCACTTGAAGCTCCCCAAATCCCCTGCATTCTTGCATCATATAGATTAATCTTACATCTTGCATCTCTCATGTAGTTGCATCCTGCATTTTGCATTCCATCTCATCTTGCATTCACCCATCTTTGCTCTTGGAAGCTTGGTTATTTATCTCCCCTGCTTCCTCAGTCCTTCCTTCTCTATTTCCTTTCGAGAAAATTCCACAATGTTCACTCCTTGCGTTATTTTCTCGAGGGGGCACAACCCATCATTCCTCTAAATTCTAGCCTTGGGCATCTTATTTTCTTGTCTTTGACGCCATGTCAATTGCGGCATCGCATCAAAGAGGGGCAAAATGTAGACACCTAAAAATCCTTTAGAAAATAAAGTATTTTTATTTTTTGAAAAATCCCTAATGACATCATCATTTATTAATTAATTAATTATTTAATTAATTTATTTATTTTTATACCATTAAATCCTTTTATCTTAATTAAAAATATTTAATTAAGAAATCCCTCCAAAAAATATTTAAATCTTATTTAAACATTACCTCCTTATTTATTAATTATTTAATTAATAAATTGACCAAAAATCGCAAAATAAATAATTTATTTATTTTTTCCCAAAACTTGGCCAATTTCCTTAAGACCACTAACCTCTTCTAGAATCTTCTAATCTTTCTTTAATTTCAATTAAAGACTAATCCCATCATTTCCTAACCCTAATCCCAACTCAAAATATTTAATTAAGATTAAATATTTAATCCTCATATTTATTAAATTCATTTTTAATAAATATTCTCAAACCTAAACCATGGAAATAAATAAATCTTTATTTATTTCCTAAAATCCATATTTATCCTAAGGAAGTTCTAGACTCTTCTAGAAAGTCTTTATCCTTGTCCCCCTAATCCTAATCCTAATCCTAATCCCCCCCTAACCTTGGCACATTCCCTAAACAAGGTTAGCCAACTCCTAAGCTTAACCCAAAGTCAACAAACTTTTATAAATTTCTCTTACATGCATTAAATGCATTTAAAGCCTCCTTATCCCTCTTACATGCATTTATGATGCATTTATGATGCATTTAAGAAGCCCCTCACCCCTTTCTTACACCATTTGACCTCAAACACATTTCCCAAATTGTGCACATCCCTCCCATCTTTCAACCCAATGCCCTTGTGACACTTGTCACAAGGAGGTGACCCTGAACTAGCACAATCCATGTGCTCCCCTTTGGATGAATCTTGGCCTCTCTTAAGGATTTTGATCCTGGCCACTCATTCCCCCTTAGGAAATCTTATAAATACCCTCATTTCTAAGAGCAATCATCCACTTTTATTTTCAAGTAATAGTAATCTTATAATGCCATTTTCATGTTAGATCATAGCTTAAAATCAACTAATTGTTAGATTTTTTTGTTTTCTTCAAGCTTTTTAGTACATCATAGCTTAGCAATAAATGGATTAACATAGTTTTTTTCTTTATTTAGAGTAGCATATAGCATCAAATCTCTATTAAAGCATTATTTTGAGTTCTTGAAGCCTTAGGGGCAATTTTGGGTGTTCTATCCAATATTGTGCCACTTTTGGGGGTTTTCATGAGTCTCAAATTATCTTAGAATGCATTAGAGTATGCTCCAAGTGCTTAGAGAGCACACCCACATCCCCTTAAGCAAGAGCAAATCAAACAGTGCTTGGGTGCACCCATTTTAGCTCAATCTGAGCTGGCTTAGTTTAGAGTTTCCTTATTTTGGATTGATTTCATGTTAGATTAAAATCTTAATGTTTGATTGATTTGAGCCTTTCAAGACAGATACAGGTATCCTCAAAAGCCTTGTCTACACAAACTTATCATTCTTCTTGTAATAAAATCCATAGTCCTCTATTCCTTTTTGGTATCTCAATATCTTTTTCACTGCCATCATGTGAATCTCTTTAGGATTTTCATAAAATCTTGCAACAATCCCAACTACTAGGGAAATATCCAATCTGCTATGGACAACACATTATATCTTTCAAATCATGGATCTATATAGGGTTTGATTCGCTTCAACTGTATCATCAGTTTTAGATAACTTTTTTCCAATAGCCATAGGTGTACTTAGTGGTCTAGAATCTTCCATACCAAAAGTTTTCAGTATCTCATTGACATATTTTGATTGACTAATATAGATACCTTTCTTCATTTGATAGACTTGTAAACCAACAAAGAATTTGATCTCACAAAACATAGACATTTCAAATTCAATTTGCATCTCATTTGAAAAGTTTTGACATATGACATCTTGTCCTCCAAATATGATACCATCAACAAATATTTCAGCTAACAAAATCCCTTTAGTTTTTTCAGTCTTCATATACAAATTGTTGTTTTCATCTGTCCTTAAAAATCTACTCTTTATCAGATAGTTATGCAGTCTCTCACACCATGCTCTCAGGGCTTGATTTAATCCATACAGTGCTTTGTGTATCTTGTAAACCATATTCTTCTTGTCTAGGTCAAAAAATCCTTTTGGTTGTTCAATGTATACTTCTTCTTCTAATATCTCATTCAGAAATGTATTTTTATCATTCATTTGATATACTTTGAATCCTTTATAAGCTTCATATGCAAGTAGAGTCCTCACTCCTTCCAATCTTGCAATTGGGGAAAATGTCTCCCCATAGTCAATGCCTTCTTCTTGTGCATACCCCTTGCATACCAATCTGGTTTTGTTTCTAGTGACTTCTCCATGTTAATTTAGCTTGTTCTTGAATACCCATTTTGTTCCAATAACATTCTTATCTTCTAGTCTCGGCACTAGTGTCCATGTTTTGTTATTTTCTATCTTCTCTATTTCTTCATTCATGGCTTGTATCCAGTCTTTATTCTCTAAAGCATATTTCACTATCTTAGGTTCAAATTCATATAGTAAGCATGTATGATCTTTCAAATTTCTTCTTGTCATGACTCCAGATTTCTTATCTCCAATGATTTGTTCTGTGTGAGGTCCTACCCCGACCCGTCTTAGCTCAACAATTATTTTGATACTTGAACTATCTAGATGATACCTTGTTTTGTGATGCTAGACCTATTTTGATTATGACTTCATATCATTAGACATCATGTGATGATTTTAATTTATTATATTGATGATGATGATTAGACATACCTCTACTTGCTTGTGTTAGATTCATACTGATTATATATTTTGGAAAGATGAATGAATTCTGAATTCTGCATTTTGTTATGTCATCTTAAGAAATGGTAAAATGTGATAGTTGTGATGTGAATACATATGTTAATGGTTCTACAATTGACTTAGGGTTACTTGTTTATGTGAAATTGAACTTACATTTTGATGTTTATAGAATTAGGGTACAAAGTGGATTATATTTATGATGAAATCATGAAATGCAGTTTCTTTATGTATTGAATTTAGATGTTATTATAGATCATGTTTTACTTTTGATATGATTAAATATGTATTGATTTCATGAGATACTAACATTTGAACTGAGTGTGCAGGATTATGACCATGATTGTAAATGCGGGGAAACAATGATGGATCTAGGTGAAAACAGTTTAAGGCCAAGGTCGACTCTAAGAAGAGAACGACCTCATTGTTATGTAATTTTAATTTCTTAAATGTAATTCTTGAGTGATTATTGTTGTAAATATTAATATGTGCATAATTGGATATAAATTCAAATGTGTAAATGTAAATGTATATTATCCAATAGGCATGCCATGTGTGTATTTATGTAATATGATGTGTACTCCCTTTTGTGTGGTGTCACTTGACACTAGTGTGATGTGTTGGCATGCCTAAGTGGAAAGTGGACCCTACCTCACCCTTAGGTCATCTTGTAAATCCCTAGGCATGGTTAATGGTTTTGGAAACTAAGGCATGTGTCATCACTCTCCATTTTCGGATGTAAACTTCACTTGGGTTATTAGAGGGTTAAATTGAGCCCTAGAATGTAGTTAGGGTTAGTTTTAAGTACCTTAAGACATGTGCATATGTTAGAGGGTCAACTTTTACCCTTTTCACTTTCCTATGCTTCCAAAATTCCTCTCAAAGTGAGCCTTCTTTCAAAGTGATGAATTTGGACATGTCTTCTAGGATAATCCCCTTCCCCATGTCTTGAATTACTTACCATTTTCTTAGCTAAGGGAAAGTGGCTTGTGAGAAAGAAAAAAAATACCTAACTTACCTTGGGATGAGGGTAGGAGAGAAGGAATGTCTTTGGGCCATTAGGAAAAAAGACTAGGAGAGAGTTACACACAGACATTATGTAATCTTGTTTGGAGATGAATTGACCTTGAGAGATCTAGAGGCTAGAGAAGGAGAAGGAAAGCTAGGAAAGAAAAAGCACTTCATCAAGTTCACCATTGCCATAGCTTGGAGTAAAGATAGGTTCATTTACCATGGAAGTGTACGTGTATGTAATGTATTTTGTAGTTAAATTATGTTGAGAATTTGTAGTGATATGTTCTCATTAAGCTTTCATGAATTTTCATTCTTGTTGCTTCCTTGTATGTTGTGAGTGTGTTGTGGGTGTGCAAGACAATTCTCATCTTTGAGAGGATTTGAGAGAGTCTTGGGGTGAAGGGCATAGTTGGGAAATTTTTATGTGTAGATCTTGGATGTATGGGCATCCTTGAATCCTGCTTGAGTTGTAATTTGGGGGCCATAAGGGATGTGATTGATGCTCCATGTGATGAGCTAGTATGTTGGGAATGAGCCTTGTGAAGACATGTAATATTGATTTGTAAGTACTTGTTTTGGTTTGAGTATGGCATCTCCATAAGTGATGTTTCCACCTTCACCCATATTTGGATCAACTATGATCCTATGTGCAAGCTTGGAAAAGGGAGTAAATATGTGTTTGTTCTTTGTCTCATGGAGTTGAATGTCTATTGAATGTTTGTATCCTATCTATCCTTGTTTCCCCTAGCTCGGGGGTGGCCATATAATGGCCTTGGTTGAGAGGTGAACCTCCATGGTCATGAGAACATGTTTTGGTTGCAGGTTGGAATAAAGAGAGAATTGAAGATAAGGTCAAGTTTGAAGTTGGATTTGTTCATGAAGGGTGTTTTGTAATTTGTTTTCAAATTATGTAATTATAGATGAAATGTATAGTGAATGTATCTCAATTATAAAGCTTGTTGTGTTAATGACTGTATCAATGTGTGAACTAGTCTCATGGCACTGTATGGAAAGTAATTGCTCTATTATAAATTCTAGCGTCTTTATCATTAAAAGAGGATTCTATTATCAGTATTGTTTCAAAGGAGAAAAAAATAAATTTATTGTCAATATTTTCTTAGTCAATTGTTTATTTCTCTATAGTGTTAATTGCTGGATATTTTACTTGCTGGAAAAATATAAAATTGTGAGATTTTACTCATTTTGGAAAATGTTCTCATAATGGATGTTGGAAAATTAGAACATAAAATTATTTTAATGAAGAATATTTCCTGTAGTCCATATGTCTTATTGTTCTTTGGATTTATAAGGTTGTTGTTAAGAGCTCTCAATCATATGTATTATTTTCTCATGAAAGTGTATAGATGTCAGAGAGTTTTAAAAAAAGATTAGCCTCCCACAATTCCTTATGTTTTGTATTGAGATTTCCAGTATTTCATATGTAAGTTATTTAGAAGAAAAAGAGAATATTCTTTTAGGAATATGTAATATCAAAGTATATATTTATACAAGGTTATGCAAAATAAAGAATATGTGACTTTGATTTCAATACTTCTGCTCATAATACTTCCTATTTTTATATAAAACAATGTTACCTGTGTCTACATAATATATATATATATATATATATATATATATATATATATATATATATATATATATATATATATATATATATATATATATATATATATATATATATATATATATATATATATATATATATATATATAATACTCTTGTTATTTTATTTTTGTTTTCTTCTAATATCATAATAAACCTTAAATCTGTACAGAATTTCTTCAAAGAAAATGAACATATAAAGACAAAGAAATAGAGTTAAGATCATGTTATACATTATATATATATCTATATATCAAGTGATATATATATTTATATATATATATTAACATATATATATTATATAAACTATTTAAAAAAATGAATAAACTATAAAGTAAAGTATGTGTTTAATATAATATAAATACTTTAATGTATATATATATCAAATGGTATATATATATATATATATATATATATATATATATATATATATATATATATATATATATATATATATATATATATATATATATATATATATATATATATATATATATATATATATATATATATATATATATATATATATATATATATATATATATATATATATATATATATATATAAACATATATAATACATATTATATATAGTATTATTAAAAAAATTTATATAAAAATAAAACTAAAAAAAATGAAATGGAATTTAATTTTTTTGAAGGGCCGAAGCCCTGATCTTTTTTTTCACTCGCGCAGGGGGCCGAAGCCATGCACCTGCGGGTGGCGGCATGCTGCCACCATAGCACCACGAAGGTGTTGTACATGGCAGCACCGCCAGACACTCTTCACTGAGGGGAAGGTTGTGCTAGCAGGGCTACCTGTCGTGGGGTTGTCGGGCAGTCCGCTCTCCCCCCCCATTCTCTGCATGTGTAAACATGGGGTTTGGTTGGGCCATGGACGGCTTAAGCCGTTAGTCTAGACCCAAACTAGGGTTTATATATATATATATATATATATATATATATATATATATATATATATATATATATATATATATATATATATATATATATATATATATATTTTAAAAACATACAGATTTAAAGCACAGATAAATAATGTATACTAATAAATTAAGAAAAGTAATATAAAAAAAACAAACAGTAGCTATGAAAGCTACATCTATTTTAAATGGTTCCACAATGCTCCTTTTCCTCTCTCAGATCTGAACCATAGAGGAAGAAAGAGAAGACCTTGTACATTGGCCATACCAATACCCTCACAAGGAAACAAGTGTGTATATACACACCTGTTCTCATGTGAGAACACAAAAAAAAAACAACCTTCATTCCATAGCATCTCCACTGTTCTTGCAAAAGAAAAAAAATGAGAAGATTAGGGTTTTAGTGGGATATAAATGTGGTCCCAACCCTAATTCCAAATTAG
The DNA here is from genome assembly GCA_027943335.1 of Chamaecyparis obtusa. Classification (NCBI taxonomy): domain Eukaryota; kingdom Viridiplantae; phylum Streptophyta; class Pinopsida; order Cupressales; family Cupressaceae; genus Chamaecyparis; species Chamaecyparis obtusa. Next base: position 12,770 of record BSBK01002041.1, on the reverse strand, counting down.
GGTTTGGAGAGAGCCACATAGTAATATATGACTTTATTATTTTAGAAATATAAATAAACTTTAGCTTATTTTATTTTTGCTTTAGGTGTAAGTTCTTGAATTTTAATTTTATATTTATGTAAAGGAGTTGTGTGATCCCCGCTTAAAATTTTAAGTCAAATTAATAAATTGAATTTTTTTTTTGAGATGAGTATTAGGAAAATTAAATTAGATAGGTTTATTTTCCATTTGAAATATTACTAAATTAATTTTATTAGATTTATTATTTTGTCGAATGTCATAATGATTATCCTATCGATGTTGAAATTTATTATCATTGTAATTGACATAATTCATTTAGTAAGATCTGGAGAATAGGAAATTAAGTTGGAATGTTTATATTTTTTTTTATGAGTTAGTGCTATAGTCATTTAATTAATCTAATCAATATAACAATATTAAATGCAAATTATAGAGTGAATGATGATCAAATTTTAATTGCACATTATCTTTTTATTAAATTGTATTCATTATAAATTAGGATTATGAATGAATTCACAATAGGAATTATTATTATTTAATAATGACCATTTCATCCTTTAAATGATATTTTGACTAAAGTCATTAATTAAACTTAGTTATTTAAATGATAAGTAAATGTAAGGTTAGACTATTAAAATGTTACGTAGATGTAAATTTGAAAGGGTTTATAGTATTAAATATTTTAATATAACGGAGTGATCTTGTGAATTATTTTAACAAGCGGACTATTTAGTTATTTACTAATTTAATTAAAGTCCTTTACGTTCCCTTATACTAAATGGGTTTTTAGGACATAACCAGTTTAAGGGAAATATTATTATCTAGATGGATAATTGAACTGCTCTATAACCCATTGACCCTTTCACACCATCCCTAGTTAGGGATTTTATGTCACCTAATGTCATCAGTCGATTTAGGGATGATGGCACACCAGCGCATGCCATAACTTTCCCTATGTGACATTGGGTAGCTAGCCTTTATGTTCTCAAAGCTTCGCAATAAGCGAGCTATGTGAGTAACCATAGTTGTCTTTTGGTGTATTTTTTTTTAAAAAAAAATTGTTGTGTTTTGTCCGATAATTTTGGGCATTACATTCTAGTATCAAAGTGTGATTTCTACTCTAGGAACCTTAGAACCCATTACGTTTTCCAACTCACTGATTGTTTTCTACCTTAGTGTAGGATGCCTCCTAGATTTTTGTCCTTCTCATACTTATATATTGTATGTACATGATGTATATCATAATAGGGGGTCTTGATTACTCCATCCATCCATGCATCTTGTTTTCATCTCTCTTTTTGGGGGAGATTTTTTCCCATGAGGTTTTCCCTCTTTCTCTGCTTTATGAGAGATTGCATTGCATTGCTCTTAATTTTGTACATGGGTACCTAACATGGCCTAGTAGTCGGGACCCATCTTACATTGTCATCTAGCATTGTGAGCTTAAGTACATTCCCCTAAGTTGCACTTAAGGGGGTTGTTGGTGTAATTAAATATTACTAATTAAACTTTACTTAAGTTTACTTAGGATAATACATTTTCATATTAGTTGTCATTAAGACACCTAGGAGTTTGCATTTCATTTTAGCACATGGTTAGGAGAAATTCTAATTTACATGGTGATAGTTGTCATCTCATACCTCTTTGTGTGTGAGATTCACCTTTATTGTTCTTATCACATTATCATCTTCTCATTATTGCACATACTTTGATGTACAATGGAGGATGTTCCACCTTTGGTGGACATGTGATTCCACCTAGTGAGGTTGATAGCTTATCATCTCCTTATTATGTAGTCTTATCGCATTGCCTATATATTTAGGTACTCCTAATGTAAGGAATCTATTATGTATTATATTTAATCATTATTGAATCTATTCATTTGATCATCTTGTCTCTCTTTTTCTATCTCTTGAGCTTCTAGATCTTGGCATTTTATTATTTTCCTTAATTAAATTCTTACATTATCACTAGTCCTTTCAAATCCAATCTTAACTAGATAAGAGTGTAGTTTTTCATACCATACTCGGGAAGCCTTCTTCAATCCATATAAAGTTTTATGCAATTTGTAGACCATGTTCTTATTGTCCTTGTCAACAAATCCATCAAGTTGTTCTATGTAGACTTCTTCTTCAAGTATTCCATTCAGAAATAAAGATTTAACATCCATTTGATAAACATTAAATCCTTTGTAAGATGCAGAATAAAGTAGTATTATAACTCCTAATCTAGCAATAGGGGAAAAATTTTCATCATAGGCAATACCTTCTTCTCATGCATACCCTTTATAGACTAGTCTTGCTTTATTTCTAATCACATCTTCTTTCTCATTGAGTTTATTTCTAAAAATCCATTTAGTTCCTATCACATTTTTATCCGTAGGTCTTGGTACCAGTGACTATGTATTATTCTTTTCAATTTGATCTATTTCCTCTTTCATAGCATTCATCCAGTCTTCATTCTCTAGTGCATCTTTTACCAATCTAGGCTCAAATTCAAAAATCAAACAAGTATTATCTCTTAAATTACTTATTTTCAATATTCATGCATTCTTGTGTCCAATAATTCTACTCGGTGAGTGGTGTCTCCTCGCATATTTTCCAATATAGGTTTAGTAGCTTGTTCACCATTGTTCCCATCTCTCGGTAAAGGGTCATCTTGTTCATCATTTTCTTCTTATTGCTACTTGGTTGTGTCAACCAAATTACCATCTTGTACATAAACAAATTTTTTATAATCCTCAACTTCCTTTATACTATCCATATCATTATTTTTAGCAAATTCAATAACTCTTACATTTGCACTTTCAACTATTTTGTTAGAATCCTTGATTAAACATTTATATGCCTTGTTATTTGAAGAATAGACAAGAAATATTCCTTCATCACCTTTAGAATCAAACTTTCCATTTCTAGAATCTTTCAATATATAACACCTACTTCCAAATATTTTGAAATAAATTACATTCGGTATTTTCAAAACCATAATTCATAAGGTGTCTTGTTTGTACCTTTCTTCAACTGTATTCAGTTAAGAGTGTAAATTGTAGTGCTTATGGCTTCTCTCCATAATGTTTGTGCAATCTTCTTATCAATCAACAAAGTCCTAACACAGTCAACAATAGATCTATTTCTTCTCTCAGCTATCCCATTCTGTTGTGGAGTTCTCGGTGCAAACACTTGTCTTTTGATTCCATGCTCATTAAAGAAGACAATAAATTCATCAGAGATAAATTCACCTCCTCTATCATATCTTAGACACTTCATCTATTTCCCAATTTCTTTCTTGACCCTAGCCTTATACCACTTAAACATTTGAAATGCATCAGATTTTTCTTTTAGAAACATGATTGACATCATTCTTGAATAATCATCAACAAAAAAATAAAGTATCGATCTCCATAATAGCTTTGAAATTTCATAGGACCACAAATGTCAGTGTGAACCAATTCCAATATACGACTTGTAGAATAAGATTTGCTTAGAAAACTTGACTTGGTCATCTTACCAACTTGACATTCTTTACACATATCTTTATCATGTTTTCTTAATCTCGGTAGTCCTTTGACTCTATTTTTCTTACTCACTTTGATCAAGTTATCAAAATTCACATGAAATAGTCTCTTATTCCATAACTATACATCTTTAGTGTTAGCAAATAAAAAACTCTTTGCATCAGTATCAAGATAAAATAGATTACCTCTTGATTATCTTCTAGTTCCAATTAGATCTCCATCAACACCATAGATCTTAACTTTTATGTTCTAAAATTCCAGTCAGTGGCCATTATTGTTCAATTGTGCAACACTCAATAGATTATAGCTCAATCCTCAAACCCAATATACATTATTACATTTCATCTTCTCATTTAGCACAATAGATCCATTGCCTTTCATAGGGCATGGAGCATCATTTCCAAATCTAACAAATTTTCCATCATATTCTTCTAGGTTCTCAAATTTATCAATATCACCAGTCATATGGTGTGAACAACCACTATTAATAATCCAAGGGTCTGGTTTACTTACATGAGAGACAAGTACTTTTTCATCTTCAATTTTTTCTTCATCTTATTCTTCCTTTACTGCAACTAAAACAACTTCATAACCCTCATCGGTATCATTATATTCATCATTAGTTATACCTTCCTCAGCTAGGTAGCAATACTTCTTTCTTTTGTCCTTAAAATCTCTGAATCTTCGGTATCAATTATCTCTTTTATGAGTCTTATCATTTCTATCATTGTCAAGACATCTATATGAAATATGTCCATTCTTATTGCAATTAAAACATTTCAATGGTAACTTACCTTTGTACTTTCCTTTTCCTCTAGGTAGTTGGTTAGCCAATAGTGCTTTAAATTATTCTTGCTCTTTCTCTTCGGTTGGGATACTATCATACTCATTTCCATGTGAAGTATTGTGATTTTCTCTTTATTTTCTTGATGTTCTAATGCTCATAGATGACTTGAAGGATGTTTCAATAGTCGATAGACTATTATCATAGTTACTTAGCTCAAAAGTAGTCAACTTTCCAATTAGGTCTTCAAGAGTAACATTGTTATTCAGTATAGATCTCAATTCCTGAATTGCAGATACTCTAATAGTATATTTAGAAGATAGAGTTCTCAAGATTTTACTTACTACTTCTTCATTATTCAATGTTCCACCAGCACCTCTGATGGCACTTACAACTTCTTTGATTCGATTGTTATATTGTGTGATGTTATCTTCATCTCTCATCGTCATCTCATCATATTTTCCTCTCAAGTTGTCAACCTTAGATTTTTGCACATGTTGATCTCCTCCATAGATAAGTATGAGCCTGTCCCACATCTCTTTTGAATTAGTACAATCTTTGATATCATTGAATTCAGCATCAGATAGAGAAGAAGCAATCTTTATCATAACCGATTTATGTGCCTATTTTTCTTTCATCCGATCAACTATCAAGGGTCTTGTAAGCAGTGGAGAGTATTCATTTTCTAGAAGATATAAGGCATGTTCACCAATCTGAGATAGATACAATTTCATTCTTCTTTTCCATGTAGAGAAACTTTCCTTGTTCAGCTTAAGTACCTCTCTCCTATACATTTTTGGATCTTTTACTCAAGTCTTTAAACTTATTTCTTCAAATTACTCAACTCTGATACCAATTGTTGGATTATGCAGAGGAGGGGTGAATCAATAATCTTGATCACAAATACCTTAAAATACTTTTATCTGATTAACTTGGTAACTACTTGATAGAAACACAATTCGCTATTTACCGATAACAGTAAATAAACTATATCAACTAGTAAATCATTCACACAAATCATTCATAATGTATGAAACTAATATTTAATGTGGAAACCCAAGCTTGGGAAAAAACACTATGGGAATTGTCACCCACTAAGAAATATACTCTTCTAAAGTACTGATGCAGTGACATCCTGGCTTATTTCTTGGCGCTTGAAGATTCTAGCAGTCTCGGTAACTATCTGGTGGAGTTTGGTTACTTAGCTGGTAATCTTGGTAGAAGACTAGCATTTATCAGTCTTTGATGGTAATTCTCGCTCAAAGTTTTTTAGGCTTCACCGATGGAGCTTGGTGGTCTTGGTGGTGATTCTCAGTTGGAAGTTCTAGTGGATCTCGGTTGATGATGGTCACTCAATGACTATGTGTTTTGTTTCTCGGTGCTCGGTTATCGATGGGGTCTCAATGTTTATGCCTGTTGCTTGGTTGCTGAAGTGGCTCGGTCATTGGAGGACTCGGTCACTGAAGGGAGCCTGGTCATTGAAGGAGACTCAACATTTTTGGTTCTCAATAATGCTTGCGGAGCTCGGTTGGTATGGTTGCTTGGTATGTTTCATGATGCTCCATAGTTTGGCTTACCAATGGTTGTTCTTGGAGATTCGGCTTGACCAACTGGTGCATTTAATCTAGGTCACATTCCTCATGTTATAGATTGACCATTGGACATGTGAGGACCTAGATCTAGTGTGTTACATTCTCCTATGTGGATCTAGAGGCTGACTTGGTGAATTAAATATTGGTGAAGTTATTTGTGAGCCTACTGATGTTTGGCATTTAATATTTGTATATTTGGGAGCTGACTGGCTTTTGGGGATTTAATTGTTTGTAAAGCCAACTTGTGGCTAGGGTTTAGTATTTAAGGAGATGTTTGGGTAGTTGTTTAGGGTAGTAGTAGATGTGTGGATTTGTGAAAGCAAAGTTAGTAGCTTGCGAGCTTAGGTAGTAGAAAGATTGCTTGGAAGTTTGAGTACAGGTTCAGATCTTTCTTGGAGTGCCCACCAGTGTCCTATTGTGTTGCAAACCTGGGCTAGCTAAGGAGAAGTTGTTGGATCCTATGTGATCTTGTAGAACTATTTCTTTCATTGTAATTGGCCATAACTGGGAAGGCCTTACAGCCCGACACATTGCATGTAATTAGTTATTTGATGAAATACAAGACATCTTTTTTCTTTCAGATCTGGTTTCTTATTATGTTTTCCACTGGGTTAGTGTTTGGCTACAAGGTTGGTTAGTCCTTAATTGGATCCACCATCCTTGACTACATTAGGTGGTATCAGAGCAAGATTTTGATCTTGTTGGAGAACAAGGTTGACCTAGCAAGGTTGATCTTGTGAAGTTGATCTTGTTGGCGAGGAGATTGTGTGCAATCTAAGTTGCAGATCCATGACATTGAACTTGTGAAATCATGCCCTAGTTGTTCATGCGAGGTGGCAAGTTGTGATCTGACTTGCATATAGCTTGGAGGTTGTCACAAGGTGGTCGATGTTAGGGTTTGTTGCAGAAGGTTTTTGAAGATCTTTGGAGATATCTCTAAGAGGATTGGACCTTGGTGATGTGATTTTTGAGAGGTTTTCTCGATTGGAAGAGGATTTGTTGAACCGTGTGGAGAACCAAGTTAAGAACCTTGTGAGAGAAAGTGTTGTTGAGCTTTGTAAAGCTTACCGAAGTTGGAGCATGCCGATCCAGAGGAAAGTTGTTTGGCTGGTTAGAAGGCTAGTTCGTGAGAGAAGACATCTTGACAAGGTTTCCTATGATAGTTCAGAGGTTGAAGAGGTATGCAAAATTGGTTTTGATGTTTAGTTAGTGGAGTCTGACATCAAACCTACAAAGCAACTTGTGCTTGTTGCTAAGTTACCTATGATTACCAATGATGTTGTTGATCTTGTTGAGGTTGGTGAGGAGGTTGGTTTTCATGTTCAGTCAGTTGTGCCTAAAATGGAAATTGCAGAGCATCTAGTTGTACTTGATCATATTATTGTTGGTTTGGAGTTACCTATTGTTGAACACCTCGATGATGTTAGTGTTGTTACTTTTATTCAGTGTTGTGGTGCTGATGTTGTTTATTGGTTGTGGACTTGAGTTGCTAGTTGACAGTGATAAGTCTGGTGATGAGATTCTGAGATGGGATTCTTCCTTGATCCCTGGTGATGGATTGAAGGCTCATTTTTTTCAAGATGTTGAACATACTGATTGGTTGGGTGCAGATTGGTTCTCTTTCCTATGATGGAGTGGAAACCTTTGGTGAAGATGAAGTGGAATTGGTGTTTTTTAAATGTTCCCTTTGGTGAGAAAGTGTGGGACACACTTTTCTTTGTACCGTGAGAGTCTGATGCAGTGGCATCTTAGCTTATTGCTCGGTGCCTGAAGATTCTAGCAGTCTCGGTAACTATCTGGTGGAGTTTGGTTACTTGGCTAGTAATCTCGATAGAAGACTGGCATTTCTCAATCTTTGATGGTGATTCTCGATCGAAGTTTGTTAGGCTTCACTGATGGAGCTTGGTGGTCTTGGTGGTGATTCTCAGTTGGAAGTTTTGGTGGAGCTTAGTTGATGATGGTCACTTGGTGATTATGTGTTTTTTTGCTTGGTGCTCAGTTATCGACGGGGTCTCGGTGTTTATGCCTATTGCTTGGTTGCTGAAGTGGCTCAGTCGTTTGAGGGACTCGGTCACTGAAGGGATCTCAGTTATTGAAGGAGACTCAACATTTATGGTGCTCAGTAGTTCTTGAGGAGCTCGGTTGGTATGGTTTCTCGATATGTTTCTAGATGCTCAGTAGTTTGGGTTACCGATGGTTGTTCTTGGAGATTCGGCTTGACTGACTGGAGCATTTAATCTGGGTCACCGTTCCTTGTGTTATGGATTGACCGATGGACATGTGGGGACCTAGATCTAGCATGTTGCATTCTCCTATGTGGATCTGGAGGCCGACTTGGTGACTTAAATATTGGTGAAGTTATTTGTGAACCAACTGATGTTTGGCATTTAATATTTGTATATTTGGGAGCCGAATGGCTTTTGGGGATTTAATTGTTTGTAAAGCCAACTTGTGGCTAGGGTTTAGTATTTAAGGAGATGTTTGGGTAGTTGTTTAGGGTAGTAGTAGATGTGTGGATCTGTGAAAGCAGATTTAGTAGCTTGCGAGCTTAGGTAGTAGAAAGATTGCTTGGAAGTTTGAGTGCAGGTTCAGATCTTTCTAGGAGTGCCTACCAGTGTCCTATTGTGTTGCAGACCCAGGCTAGCTGAGGAGAAGTGTGTTGGATCTTGTGTGATCTTGTAGAACTATTTATTTCATTGTAATTGGTTGTAACCGAGAAGGTCTTACAACCTGACACATTGCATGTAATCAATTATTTAATGAAATAAAAGATATATGTTTTCTTTTAGATCTAGTTTCTTGTTGTATTTTCTGTTGTTGGTGTTTAGCTGCAAGGTCGGTCAGTCCTTAATTGGATCCACCATCCTTGACTACATCAAGTACGCCTGATTAAGATCCAATCTGGTTAAAGATTACAAAACACACTATTAGGTTTGACCTAGTTAAGGGATTAACCTTAGATCTATTAGGATCTTCACCCTATAAGGAGTGGCCTTGTTATAGGGCTTTGAACACTCTATAGAATGTCACCTTTTTCAAGGATTTACAATGAGACTGTTAAGTCCACTCTATTAAGAGATTCAAGACTATTACAAATGCTATTATGCAATAGTAATAAAAATAACATGTAGATGTGAAACTATCTTTTCTTAATCAAATCCTTGTGCACTCCTTAATCTTCACTTCAATTCTTCATCTTCCACTGGCATCAACACTTCATCAAATCACTATTTTTCCACTTGGAATCTCTATGTTCCTTCTTCACTGTAATAGTCAGTAACCCTTCAACTATTCATTTTGCTAACCCATTATCCATACAAGATCATCCTTTATATAGATAATTTTTGCCTCTTAATCTCCTCTATTACATTTTCCTTTAATCAATCTTGACCATTCAATTCATTAATCATCAGATCTAGATCTCAGTAACACATTTCCTTTCCACCTAGCAACTTGAACTTTTCTTGTAACTCGTTCCACTTCTTTTTCCACTTAGATCTTTCCATAGATCTTCATCTTGAATTTTCATAATTGTATATCTTTTGTAACTAGCTTTCCTCGTCATCATGATCATCCAACTCATCGTAGCTAATCATTAAATATTGATTCATCCATATTTAATACCTTTTCCTTGCTCGGTGTTCTTCACTTAGAAATTCAGTTACATTGCTCAGTGCTTAAACCTTTCCTCTTTATTGAGTGACCAAATTTTTACCTTTACCTTACTAAGTAATATTTCTATCTCAGTAGCGATAACAAATTTACTTACCGAGTTGTCAAAACTTCATCACCATACTTTACCGACTTAACATACTCATATGTTAGGTAGAAAAAAATCATATCAACATAATCAAATTATTGTTCGATATGTATCAATTGCCCATTTAAGTTCTACACCTTCTCATGTCCTCTTATCCTTAACTCATTCATCTTATATCATTACCGAATGATATGGCAACATAATATAAATTAGAAATCAATTGCTTGACATCAATGACAAGACTATAAGTGATCTAATCTCTCTACTATCATGTATACCTATGATATTGGTCAGTCTTCATCATTAGCTTCATCAGATAATCAATCATCAACATTATTATCAGTTATTATAACACTTGGTACCTGATACAATTTTATTTTGAAGCTTCCCAAGATTATGCACTTTCCATCCTTGAATTACAAGTTGTATCCTTTATCAACAATCTATCTAACACTTAAAAGATTATGCTTCAAAACCTCAACATATAGAACATCATTAGTATTATTTTTACCATCATGTGTAATAAAACTTCTTCCTCTAATGTAAAAAGGAGTATTTTCACCAAATCTAACAATACCACCATCATACTTTTCCAATCTTACAAATTTTTTCCTATCTCTAGTCATGTGATGTGAACAACTACTATCTATTACCCATTCATCTTTTTATTTCAATGTGTGTGGCTAGGGATTTTTCTTCATTCAAGACAGTAGGATTTTCCTCTCTAATAGAAATGAACACAATCACATCTTTACTCATCTCATATTCATCATTGGTTACACCTTCAATAGTATATAAATTACATTTCTTTTGATACATTGGCTGAAATTTTCTAGGCTTATACTTTGGTACACTCTCAGAACATCTAGAAGAAAAATGACCAATCTTATTGCATGAAAAACATTTCAAAGGTAGCTTCCCTTCATACTTACCTTCTCCCTTAGGCACTCTTTTTTCAATTAGAGCTTCTAGATCTTCCATATTTCTCTCTTCTTCTTCAATTTCTTCTCATTCCTTAGCATATCTAGATCCAAACGTAAAGATCTTGAAGAGCTCTCACCAGAATCATATTTTTGCTTCTCCTTCAAAATAGAAGCTTTAAATGCAATTTCAACTTTAGGAAAATTATCACCAAATCTTGTCATTTCAATAGAAGACAAGTTACCAGCCAATGTATCCCTTGTTACAATAGTCAATGTCCTAATTTCTTCAATAGAAGAAAATTTGTTTTTATAAGGAGGTAAGGATCTTGGTATCTTTGAGACTATTTCATCATCCTCTAGCACTCCACCATCACAGCTAATTCTGATGACAAGTTTGGTCAATTTTTGTACCTAGGTACAAATATTTTCATCTTTTCTCATCCTTAAGGTTTCAAGCTTTCCTTTCAAACTCTATAGCTTTGCTTTCTTTACACATGCATCTCCTTTATGTAAGATCTACAAATCCATGCATACCTCATGTGTAGTCTCCAATTCCATGACATTTGTATATTTTGCATCTGATAAGGCGCTCAACAGTGCTTCTTTTTCTCTCATGTTACATTCAAATTCCTTCTCATCAACAGTGGCAATAGATAGATCTGTAGGAGGTGTATATGTTTGCTTTGTAACTTCTCAATAGTATTTTGTGATGCATCTCAAATGTATGGTCATTTTACCCTTCCATATAGCATAGTTGGTTACATAAAATCTAGGACACTCCTTCTTAAATGTTGTTATCCCAGATCACCTCAAGCGGTCAAGCTTCAAATTGAGGATCTAGCTCTAATACCAATTGTTAGAAGTAAGGTATCACACATAACTTAGAGTGGGGTGAATCAATTATGTCAATTCATTATAAAAACTTCACCCATAACATAACCATAAAACTTAGGTCTGAAGGATACGCATTAAAGTACTGAACCACAAAACACATAACACTAGAAGTTTTGTGTAGAAACCTAGTTAAGTGAAAAACCACGGTGGGGATCAAACCCACAAGATAATGTACTAGCACAAAAACCTTGTTAAAGGTACAATGGGGAATGCACATGCATTTAGGCTCGCTACCTTGAGCTCACTGCTCAAATACAATAGAGGAAAACAATCTTGAGATTACAAAAGGGATACAACCCCAAAATGGAGTATAATCCACTAAATTATGAGCTGATTGATAGAATTTCTAATATGCCAATACAGTTCCAATGAAGTACAACAATGCTCTAACTCAATTTTAGATTCCATTCATACCTCTTCGCACATCCTACTGATATATCTCATTTACACACCATGATTCCTCTCCATATGCTTTGCACATACAAATGGTTACATCCTTAAATACATTACATCAATATTATACAACAAGGTCAACTAGGGGACCTAATTAAAAGATATTACATAAATCTATACACAATCATTAATGTGATCCAAGACATGTTAGAAAAGAAATAGCTAGGACCCAAATCTCCATCTATGAACACGCTACAATCCATAATTCTTGCCACAAATCTTTGCAATATGCTATCTCACCAAGTCAACCAAGAATATTGAACATGTCTCAGGAAAATCATGGAATCTGATCACATAACTCAATGTGACCCAACAACACAAATAATACATGATCTAGAACATCAACAACATAAACGTATATGCCTCATAACTTATAACTATCTCTGCATTGTTCATTAGGTACATCAAATAGAAATCATTGTCACTCTAGAAAATAGCTTTCCATCATCTAAATCATGAACCATTTGATTTGAGGACATACATCCATGTCCTAAACTCACCACCAGGTTAGGAACCAAAAATATTGCATAACCAATCCATACCGATCCAATAAATGCAACATTCTCACATCTTGAACAATCAGAAAATAGTCCACTAATAGATCACCTATAACTCACTCAAATCATGATGCATACCTCTAACACTTAAACAATATCAAGTACATACATCCCAAAAAATATCTACAAGTGTGCAACATCTGATACTCAATATAGTATCCAAACACTTTAATGAACAAGCTAAGAACACTATCCAAATAAGATAATATGTTGACATCAATGACAAAACATCAATGCCAGCACATATATATATTATATCTTTGAAATTTCTA